>JAJHZJ010000111.1:457500-1025000 GCA_023548195.1 Bettongia penicillata ogilbyi
AACTGGTTTCCGCTTTAGCAGCTTTAGGGCAAAATTGTTGCTTGTGATTTTGCTGCTGCAGTGAGAAGCTAAATTTGCCAACCTTGCTATATATCCATGGTGAATAACAATGAGGGATGGGATTAAAGCACTGTTCAGATGGGGGTGGGGACAGAGCTGGAGAATTCCAAGAGAGCATCTAGGTAGAAATTTGTGAGAAGGTCCCTTCCAAGCAGCGGTTTATTGCATCATATTATTTTAGAGTTGGATGGGACCTACAGATACTCTACTTCATCCTTCTAATTTGTTTTATAGAGGAAGAAATTAAGGTCGTTTGGAAATTCCTTTAATGTTTTGCATCAAGTAATTAAAAAGAGAGCTCTCCCCTCCCTTCCTGGAGGCTGACCCTCAGGTCCATGTCCTCTCCATCTTCCTATCCTTGTGGGAGGGGCTACAATCAGGCAATGTGCCAGTAAATTCAATGCATGGAACTTGGGGTTTTGGAGAGAAGGCTGGCTTCTTTCTAGCCCTATCTGTTAGCACCACTCCTCATACGCACATTCCAATATGGAGATCTATATGCACTCAGCTCTGTCCATGTGCTGATTCCACTTCACACTCTGGGTATAATAACAATGATTCCTCTTTCTATTCCTCTTTAGAGTTTACAAAATGCTTTCCTTTCTGCACAACAGCCCTGGGAAGAGGTAGTGGAGAAATTATTATGCTTACCTTAATGAAGTAGGAAGAAGTTCAAAGAAATGAAGTCATTTTCTCAGAGTCAAAGGTTAGTAAGTGGTAGGGACAAGACCTGAACCCAGACCTTTTGGATTAGAATAATAAAATGAATTCTAATGAGTTTAATTGCAGGGTCAATTGTAATATCAATGACAACAGCACTTCAAGTACAGCGTGGAGGAGTGGCCAGATAACAGTCTATATAAGAAACATCCAAGAGGATTAACGGCCTTAATTCTTAATATTAATAAATAGTATAACTTGATAGCCAAATAAGCTAGTGGTGATTTTAAGTATTGTGCCTAGAGAAATAGAGAACCATAATAATATATATAAAAAAGTCAAGTGATAGCCCCACTCTGTTGACTTCTTGCTAGATTATTCCTTGAGCTTGTCACTTAGTTCTGGGGACTGCATTTTAAGGAGAATTAATTGAGAAGCTGGGAAATGTTCGGAAGTGTCTGAGGATGGTGAAGGGAATGGAAGCTCTGTCACTTATGGATCAATTGATAAACTGGATATTTTTAACCTAAGGAAGAAAAGGAGGATATACCAGCTTTCATCAAGAATCATCTTGTGTTTGGTCCCAGAGAACAGACCTGGTTCCATGGCTTAAAATTATAGAGGTAATTTATGTCTTGACTAAAGAATTTTTTTCCCCAATAATTAGTTCATAAGTATAATGACCTGCTTTGAGTGGTTTGGGGCTCCTCATTACTGGTGGTCTCCAAGAAAAGATTCAATGGTTACTTATCAGGAATGTTTTAGAGAAAATTCCTATTCTAGTAGAAGAAAGAGTAAAATGAACTTTGAGATCGCTTCCACTTCTAATATTCAGCGATTTTTGTAATCTGGGTTCCAGTGCTCTTTGTACCATTCAAAGATTATCCTTACAGTGATAGGAAGCACATTACTTAGCATCCATATTCTTGTTCCCTCAGACCACAGGATCGCACCTTTGTGACTGAGTCTCTTTGTTGAGTAGGATCCTGGTTTGTATTTACTAGTTTGGAGGGTAGAGTGAGAAAGGGATGAGATGAGTGGAAAGATGTCTGTGCCCTTATATGATCCAGGGACTTAGCTAAGGTTCACATCTCTTCCTATCCCACCAAATCTGTGATTTACACTTCCATGACTTACTTGCTCTTTCTTACCTGTGTTCATCTTTCAGAATTTTTTTAAACCTAGTTCAGTGGTATTCAACAACTCCTTCTCATACCAACTAATCTAGCCATGACTCTGTTGTTACCCCAAATTTCAATATCCACTCATTCAACACATCATTATCCACCATTCAAGATCTCAGTTTCTCCTGGCCAATGACCCTGTCACAAAGCTACCAAAGAGCCAGTGTGGTGGTAGCTCTATCTCAGATTTGCTTTGCAACCCTGGACAAGTTGATTTAATTCTGAGAGCATCTCTTTCCTTAAAAGGAAAATGGAAATAGACATTCTTTGACTGCCTTGTGTGGTTTCAGAGAACCAAGTGAGCCAATGCATATAAAGGCCCTTGAAAAAAATATAAAGTGATATTAATATGAAGGATGGGATTTTGTGAAATGATACATGAAAGAAAGTAGTTAGTTGGAATGTCTGGGCAAATAAATAAATAGCACACTAAGAAACATTTTGTTGTAGGGAAGAGAATACAGACTTGGAACCAAAAGGTCTAAATTTGTGTCCTGGAATTGCCCCTTCTTAGCTATGTGGCTTTAGGCAAGTCTCTTTATTTCTCTGATGCTCAGTTTTACGTTCTGCAAAATGGGGAGAATAATACTTATCCTATCTACCCCCAAGATGTTGTGAAAAAACAAAGGACACTTTCTAACATAAAGGGACTATATAGTGTTTCCCAAAATTCTTAGTGCCATTTTATGCCTCAACAGATTCACAGTTATTTTAGCTCCAAAATGCACTAAGATTTTTGGGACACCTTGTACACAGTACAAGGACTCACAGAACCAGCACATGAAGTATTGAGTGACTATAGGCAGACCCTCTTGGGAGTGACCAAAGACAGAATTATTTTATATTTTGAAAACTTTATTTTTTTTTAAATACTACCCAAATTCTAGGTCAGGACCACAAAGAGCAATAAGCTTCATGAAAGCAACCACACATGCTTATTATGCTTAAATACCAGCCTTCAATATTTACCTTCTCTTTTTTTTCAGCTCCTATCTTGAAATGATTAAGCTATATCAGGTTTACCAAGGACTGCTTACGTCAATAATGTATCTGTGTCATTCCTCCGTGGATTGCCTTTCTTATTGACTGACCTTGTCTTCCTTTTGTCCTCAGAACAGATTTATGATGGACTCTATCTTCCTTAACCCCTCTGCCCTCTGCCTTTCAGGCTCCAATCTCCATCCTTATCCATTTTTCCACTTCCTTAACTCAGGCCCTCTTTTTTTATACCTTTCACGTCCTTCTTTCTACTTCTTGATTACTTTCTGCTTTTCCTTATTCACACTGACCTTTTTTCATTCCTTGTGTATTTATTGCTCCATGGTGCTTATAACCCCGAGGCACATCATCATTTATCTGCTCTGTGTCCTTTCTTTCCAATTGAGTTTCCCTGAACACTGCCTTCATTCTCTTAGATGTGACTGCTGTAATGTAACTTCCTTTACTTCATCCATTCTTTTTCTTATCACCAGTCCGTTCCTTAGAGAGTGCAGGAACAAGATAACAAGACTGCAGCTATAAATGGCACCTGAGAAATGGGACTGATAATACAAAAAGGGACAAGGAGAACAGACACGAACAAGCCACAGCTAGGGCTGCGAGGGTGCTGGTTGATCTAGATTGCAAAAGTGACTTTCAAGGCTCTTAGATTAAAGGTGAAAGGAACTTGAAAGGTTATTTAGTCTAAGCCCCTCTTGCAGATAAAGAAACTGAGGCTCAGAAAAGTGAAGAGATTGACTCAAAGTCAAAAAAGTAGTGAGTAGCAGAGATTGAATTTGAACGCAGGTCTTCTGAATGTAAATTTAATGTTCCTTCCAATGTACCACACAGGAATTGGGGATTGGGTATATCTTAGGGGACAGAAGTGACCAAGCAAGGTGGTAGAAGATTAGTTCTAGCCACTGGCATAGAAGTCATATCCTTTGTGATGTCTTGTGGAAGTAGATCCTGCCCTGATTGTTGGTTATATATATGTTTATGTTCCAAGAAGGGGGCAAGAGATTTGGGTGCAGGGTTATAGGATCATAATATTGAGTATATATTTAGAGCTAGAGAAGAATTCAGAGAGCTGGCTTCTAGCCTAACCCACTCATGTTGCAGAGGAGGAAACTGAGATCCAAACCTAAGATCACACAGAAAATAAACTACAAAAAGTATAATTTGAATGTGTGTCTCCTGGTTCCAGAGTCAGTGCTTTTCCCACTATACCACTGTCTAAGGATTTTTCTCTCCACCCCCAACTCCTGCACTGTGAAATCTTATAATAAAAGCAAAAACATTCCTCCAAGGAAGATACTGTGACTCAGCAGTTGGAAGGCAGGCTGGTCTATGAGCCAGAACCAGATGTCTATCCTATACTGGTAGAAAAATATATCTGAGAGGAGAGGGAAAATACAAAGGTGACTCCAACTCATGATGCCATTAATAGAAATGGGAAAGTTGTTAAGGGGAACCTGATCTTGGGGAAGTGACATTTAGATTTTAAGCATCTTTCATTTTATGGATGGGGGAGACAGGGTCCTATAATAAGAAGCGTATTGGATTTTTAGTCATGAGCCCAGATTGGATTCTGAGTCTTCTCCTTACTACTTGTAGAAATTACTACCTGGAAAAATTATTGGACTTCATTGCTAAAAATGAAGGAATATAACTGGATGACCTCTAAGGTCTATGGCAAGTCCCAATGTAGTGATCTCATGACTTTAAGACCATAAAGCATGAAAGTAAATATCTCAGCTCTGCCAAAGAGCTCAGAGGCAAAGAGAGCAGGGACTGAGGAGAGGAAGGAGGGGAGAAGTACAAGTAAAGAAAGGTCAATTTAAGAGGAGCCAGAGAATTCTAGGCTCAGATGATGGAATCAAGGCAAGCTAGCTCTATAGTCTCCAACCAAATGGGAGCACTAGATTTGAAATCACAGGAATGGATTTCAAATCCTGACTTTCTTGCATTACCTGGGTCAACTTACCTTACTCCTTCTTGAACTTTAGTTTGTTATTTTCCCCCTATAGAATGAGGAGGGATGAACAATGTACTGGGGCTCCTTCCAAATTTATGTAGATATGATGAGAGACCAGGCTGCAATGATATGCTGCTAGGGGAAAGGGATGGTGGTAGAAAAAAAAGGAAAGGTCATTAGTCTGCTAAGCCTTTTTTTTTTTTTTTTTAACAACCACAATCTGCTATTTACAATGAAGAGGGAAGTATGATGGGGGAAGGGAGCTACTATTAGAAACTATTTCCCCACTAAAGAATCAGTCAGTTCTTTTTCACTTTAAGGAAGTTTATAAAACCCTCGAGATATTTGCCTAACCAGGGATTTATGATATACCTTAGGACCTGAAATAGGTTTCTGACTATCAGTTAGGTGACAGGTGAGTTGAAACACAGAACAGAGAATTCTAATGTCATGGAGTTGAGAAATGAGCCAAGATGAGAAAGTTCTGAGGGTGAGCAAAGGGCAAGCTCGATCTTAGTCTGTCCTCCATTGCCTTCTGATGCAACCTGGCTGAGGGAAATAGAAATGTGTTGCTATTAACTGAAGAGAATTGTAAACTTCTTCTGCAGGGAAAACACTCTTTAGTTACAAAACCTCTGATAGATGGAGCACAAAGTTGTAGGCAGCCCGCAGCAATTCAGCTGAGGACTATGGGTGAGGCACAGTGGGAAGATACGAGTTGGCTGAAATAAGAGGCTGAATTTGCTGCCCTTCTCTGTAGGGGAAAATTATAACCACAGCATTCCTCAGTGGATGAAGGAGGTGTATGAAAGAGTTGGCTAACAGAATTTGCAAGTTTTCTCCCTTCAGGGAAAAGATTTCCTAATCACAGAGTATCCTTAGTGGCTATCAGGTAGTATACTCAGCTAACCCTGAGTATAGCTCAAAAGCTGAAGATCAACTGCCATGGAAACATTATGTTCAGTAAAAATAAATAGTCAAAATAGGCATAATGCTCAGGAAGGATCAGTGGACAGAAATGTCCAGCAGAAAGTGCCAAAAGAAGACATCAGTAGCTTTCCAGTATTGAAGAGATTAATTGCTTCTTCATATATATGTTCTAATCATATATATTCTCTTTCATCTGTTTGACTCTTTATATGAGAACCTTGGCTGTACGTGGTCTCCATACACAGATGCTCCATTGTTAATTTCCATGCAGGTTCACTCTTCTCAATTAATGTATTTATGAGAGAGTGACCTCAAGGCTTATGGAGAAATGTTCCATTTTTTTAAACTTTACTAAATCATTAAATGCCTTTGCTTTGATCAGTATCTTCTCTAGCTAATCATTAAAAGGAAATACATTGATGGGGGCTCATGTGCTACAGTTTAGAAACAATTTTACATTCTGTTGGGTGTCAAGGTGGCACACTGGATAGAGCACTGGACCTGGATTTAGGAAGACCTAAATTCAAATCCAGCCTCAGATACTTAGTAACTGTGGGATCTTAGACAAGTCACTTAACCTGTTTGCCTCAGTTTCCTCATCTATAAAATTGGAATAATAATACCACCTAGCAGGAAAGTTGTGAGAGTAATTGTAAAGCATTTAGCATGGTGCCCAGCACACTGCAAGTACTATATAAATGTTAGTTACTGTTACTGTTGTCAAAAAACACCAACCATCCTTAATATATGTCAAGTTCCTAACCTTGGCATTATCCTTACCTCCTCACTCTCACTCCACAGATCCAGTCAGTTGTCAAATCATGCTGTTTCTACAGTGCCTCTGGCAACTGACCTTCTCCTTCACACAGTTCCCTCTTAGTTAAGGCCCTCATCACCTCTCACCGACTTTATTGAAACAATCCTCTAATTGTTCTCATGCCCTCAAATCTTCCACTGTTCCTGCCCATCCCACACTGCTGCCAACGTAATTTTCCTTAAGCTCAGATCTGACCCTGTGGCTCCCTGCTCAACCAAAGACAGTGGTTTGCTATTGCTTCTAGAATAAAATGTTAACTCCTTTATGTAGCTTCTATAGTCCTTCATAATCTGATGCCCAAATATCTTTCCAGCCTCATTAGATATCACCACCTTTCCTGGACTTTGTCTAACCAAAATGTGCTTTCTATTATGCATATGACTCTCTCTCTCCCACCTGGTGCTTGTTCACTGACCGTTATACACACATAGAATACACCCCATCGTTACTTCCAGCTCATAGAAACCTTCTCTTCTTTTAATAGACAGTATCAATTTTTTATGTAAAACCTTTTCTGATGACTCAATTTCACAAACTACTTTGTTTTATCTGTGTTGTATATCATGGGATTTATTCACTTTGTATCTGTGTATGCAATACATATACATGTACACACACATGTATATGTGTCCCACAAATATAAAGTGAATATATATGTGTGTGTATAGATAAACCTATATAAATATATTAACATATATGTACGTGCATAAATACCTATATATACATATATACATATATGTATGTATATATAAAATCTCCTCCTTGATTAGAATATAATCTCCTTGTGAGTAGGGATTATTCATTTTTTAGACTTGTATCCCAAATACTTAACACAATGCCTGAAACATAAATGTTTAATAAATATTTATAGTTGATTCTGACCTACAAAACTAACTTTATCTAAAATGGGAACCTAACTAGGACCAATGGGTGAGGTACCACTATGACTATCACATCTCAAGCCTATGATGCATTCTAGGAAGGGACAGGGAGGGGCAGAAACCTTATACATATTATAAGATTTTCTTTTAGACTAATTATAGGAATGTATACCTTTAGTAGCAGAGATATGTGAATCGTAGGCTATTTACAGGAAATACAATTTGTTTCTAGATATACAGTATCTTGACTCAACTGTAAACAAAAGATATACAAGTAAAGATTCTCTGGCACCTGCTTTAAAATCACTTGTAATTAGCATACTCCAAAGTGCTTAGCACAGATAGGGTTTTGCTCATAGTATGTCCAGAAAAAATGTCTGATGAAACAAAGAAACCCTTTAAAAAAGTAATCCATCTATTTTCCAGGTCAATTGTTTTTCTGATGAGATGTTTCACTTTTCCCCTATTTTTTCATACTTTTGACTTTATTTTGGTGTTTCTAAATGTTTCATGAAGTCATTAGCTCCCACTTGCTCAATTCTACATTAGTATACCTCTTGGGAACTTGTGTGCCTATTTTAAGTGAAAAAATTTTCCCCATTCTATCTTTCCCTTCCTGCTTCTCCCAGGGGATCCTTCTCTCTCATCCCTTCATTGGTTTTGGAAATCATTTCAACATAATCAACTCACACCCATGCCCTGTGTCTATGTCAAGTCTTTCTAACTGCTGTAATAAAAATAAACTTCTGAGGAGTTACATGTATCATCTTCCCACATAGAAATAAAAACAGTTTAACTTTATTGAATTACTTATGAGTACTCTTTCATGTTTAGCCTTTTATGTTTCTTTTGAATCTTGTGTTTGAATGTCAGATTTTCTATTCATCTCTGGTTTTTTCATTATGAATTTTTGAAAGCCTTCTATTTCATTAAATACCCATTTTTCCACTGAAGGATTACACTCACATTACACTCAGTTTTCCTGAGTAGGCTATTCTTGGATGAAATCCTAGCTCCTTTGCCTTTCAGAACATCATGTTTCAAGCTTTAAACTCCTTTAATTTGAAAGCTGATAAATACTGTGCGATCCTGACAATGACTTCATGATATCTGAATTATTTTCTGGCTGCTTGAAGTATTTTCTCTTTGACCTGGGAGCTCTTGAATTTTGTTATAATATATTTGGGAGTCTTCATTTCAGTATTCCTTTCAAGAAAAGATCAGTGGATTCTTTCAGTTTCTATTTTGTACTCCAGATCTGAGATATCAGGATAGTTTTCTTTTATGTTTTCATGATATATGATGTCTGGGCTCTTTCTTTGATCATGACTTTCAGGGAGACCAATGATTCTTAAATTATCTCTTCTCCATCTATTTTTCAGGTCAATTGTTTTTCCGATGAGATGTTTCACTTTCTTCCTATTTTTTCATTCTTTTGATTTTATTTTGTTGTTTCTCAGTGTCTCATGGAGTCATTAGCTTCCACTTATTCAATCTAATTTTTAAGAAATTGTTTTCTTCAGTGAGATTTTGAACATTCTTTTCCATTTGGCCAATTCTGATTTTTAAGGTATTATTTTCTTCAGTATTTCTATGCCTCTTTTACCAAGCTGCTAATTCTCCTTTTATAATTTTCCATCACTCTTATTTCTTTTCCCAATTTTTCTTATATCATTCTTACCTCTTTCTGTTACTCTTTCATAAATTCTTGTTGGATTTGAATCCAATTAGCATTTTTCTTTTAGGCTTCTTTTGATAGCTGTTTTCACATTCTTATCTTCTTCTAAGTTCATGTCTTGGTCTTCCCTCCCACTAGAGTAGCTTTTATAGTCTTTTTGTTCTTTTTTTTCTTTTTTTCAATCTATTTCTATACTTTGAACTTTATGTTAAAGTTGGGCTCTACCCACCTGGACATAGGAAGTCTTGTGTCCCAAGATTTAGGTTTCATTCTGTGCTATTGTTTTCAGAGCTAGCTCTGCCAGTTTTTGGTGCTTCAGGGTGGTGTGATTCTGGGAGAGGTTGGGTCATGGTTAACCTGATCTGTGTTTTGGTATTTACCCAAGAAGGGCTCTTCACTCCCTGAAACTGCAGATACTATCTCTTTTCTTTGTCCTAGAGCTGTGACCAGGGCCCCTTGTGTTCCCTTGTCACTGATCACTAGTACTCCTCTCTGTGCTGGGACTGCCACCCAGAACTGTATCTGAGCAATAGAATTGCCAGTTAGCACCATTTGTACACAGTGCCAACAAAGGGTCCCTTGCAATCTCTTCCTGATCATTTGTGACCCCCTTACAGTAGCTGGTCTGAGAGCTCTCAAAGCTGCTTCTACAACCACTATTACTGCTCCTGTATGTGTGAGCTCCAGACAAGACTCCACCGAGGATCACAGACTTCTCCTATCAACCTCTTAAGTTCTCCTAGGCTAGAAAAATGTCTCACCCCAACCTTTTGTTGTTCTGTTGCTCCAAAATTTGATTTGGGGCTCTATTTTTAAAGTTAGAAGAGACTGTTGGGAGAGTTTAGCTAGATGGCTGCCCCTAATCTGCCATCTTGGATCACTCAGCCTTGTTTAACTACTAAACTATTTTGGAATATCTGTGAAGAAAATGTTTGCTATAGTGAGCTTCCCCCCAACTCAGATTGAATCATCACAAGTCCTCCAAATCAAGAGAGTTTTCATGAGTAGCAGTTATATTCATATCTCTCTTTAAACATCACAAAATAATTTCTTCATAATAATCTTGGGAGACAAGAAGTGAAAATATTATTATCACAATCTACAGATAAGAAAACTCAAGCCCAGAAAGATTTGGTGACTTTGCCCTGGTCACAAAGCTTATGCAACAGATCAGGGATGCAAACACAATTCTCTCCTATCTCTGAGTTTAGAGCCGGTGGTGGGGAACCTGCAGCCTTGAGGTCAAATGTGGCCTTCTAGATCCTTAAGTACAGCCTTTTTTATCCAAAATTTTTGATATTCAAATTTTCCAGAACAAAGCTTCAAGGATTCAAGTTCCCCACTCCTAGTCTAGGGCTCTTTCAATGGGGCTATAGTGTGGTACAATGAAACTAGTTCTGGGCTTAGAGTCTTAAGATATGAGTTACTTACTAGCTGTATAACTCAGAGAAGTCACTAAACCTTACAATCACTCACTTTTCCTATATATAGAATGAAAGGGTTAGATTACATCAACTTCAATGCCTTCTCTAATGATTAATTTGTGTCTTACTGTACCACACTGTTTTTCATTAATGAATGAGCTTCTAGTAAGCCATGAGTGTTTTCAAGGACCTAAGAATATATGGTATCATCTGATTCTCATATAATTATGCAGGGAAGGCATTATTATTCTTATTTTACAAATAAGGAAACTGAGGCTGAGAACAGTGAAGTGAGTTCCCTAATCTCACATATCTGCATGGTGGCAAAATTGAGACTACTATCTTATCATATACTAAAGCCCTCTTGCCTGCACCACAGGATAATAAAAATGTGTTCTTGTATTTTTGTCAATTACTTTATTTGGAAAATAAAGGCTATTAGAGAAATGGGAAGAAGAGCAATTATTCTTTCTATAAAAATCACAAATATCAATAAAAGTGAAATGTTTTAGGAACTAAGAACATTTTCTAATGACACCACAAAATTTTTGGATTTAAGAATAACTCCTTCTAACCCCCCCATTTTATAGATGAGGAAAACATAGTTCATACAGGATAAGTAACCCACCCAAGGCCAAACTGGTAGCAAAAAGAAGGTCTTTGAGTGGAATCAGCCTCCTCTGACATCAAATCTAATGGTCTTCACCTACACATCTGTTGGTGTGTTTTGCCACTTGGCAGGCCCTATGCAACAGGGATGTGGTGATTTTTATTATTACAGGTGAATATCTTATCTGTCTGCTGAAACTGGCCCTTACACTTCTGCCTTTCTGTCTCTATTAGTAAAATATGTTGATATCTCACTTGAGAAAATCAGTTTGAAAATCTAATGAAGGGCAGACAAGGTATCCAAGCAAGATAATGAAAAATGAGTACCTTATTGGTAGACTCCATGATTCAGTGGGTACAGTGCTCATCAACACAATTAAATGCCAAGAATCTGACACATCAAGGGCCAAATTCATTTCTTACACATTGGTATGCCCTTTCATATATTAAACAACAAAACAAAACAAAACTCATTTTCTATTTTGTTCCTGATGTTTCCTTTCATGGTCCAGTGAAGTGGATTAGTTTTATACATGACGCAATGTGTCTATTATTGTTTTTAGCAGGGTGGGGGGATGGCATTTTCTCCTTAAATTCATCCATTCACTACCACTGGGACTATAGTTCCTTTATCTTCACTATTTTCTAGGTCTGAGGATCAAAACAAAACACAGAGTTGGATAGCCATTAAAAGGGCAAATTACGAATGGAGTTTTTGTGGAGGACCACAGTCCAGAGGGAAACTTCTGTCTCTTATCCTTTTGTATCACATGCATTCTGTTATTTTTAAAAATGAAGGGTAGGCTTTTGCATCAGAACTTGGGTGAAAGCGCTAATTCCTTCTGGAAACACCAAGTATTGTGTGGGCATGTTCAAGAAATATTTTAGGTAAGATTGCTTATGGATAATACAGCTGTCCAAAATCTGACCAAATGATGCCCTCAGGAGAAAAAGGAGTTTTCATTGTCTGTTAAAGGGTGCTAGACTTCATTTGTCAACTTTCTTAGAGAAGAATTTTCCAAGTTCCAGGGAACAGCACAGGCTATTCTTTAAAGATATATATACACATATATATACACATATATACACACACACACATATATACATATGTATGTGCGTATATGTATTCATATATATATGTATATATCTCCTAAAAGAGGTCCTAAATCAGTCCTAAAAAGAAACAACACATTATTTATATAACACAATATATTAAGTACTTAGCCCAGAGTCACGTAGCCAGGATGTGGGGAAGATGGAATTTGATCTCAGCTAGTTCTGTCTCCAAAGAAAACACTGTCTCCATTATCATTTAAAGCATTGTAATGATGATAACAGTAACAATAGCACAAGGTCATGAAGCATTTTAAGTCTGACAAAATGCTTTAAATCAGTAAGAATCTCATCTGACTCAAAACTATATTGCTAAGATATAGATGAGAAAGTTGAGGCTCAGAGAAAGGGATTAAGCATATGTCAGGCACCATACTAAGTGCTTTATAAATATTGTATCATTTGATCATGACAATAATCCTATAAGATAAGCACTATTAAGACACCCATTTTGCAGCTGAGGAAACTAAGTCAGAGGCTAAATGCTTTGTTCATGGTCACACAGTTAGAAAGTATTAAAGAAAAGCTTCAGACTCATGTTTGTCCTAATATCAAGTTCTACAATCTTTCTTAATGCCATTCTGCCTTTGAATTTGGAGTCCGAGAACCTAGGTCTGAGCCCCAGCTTTTCCACCATTGCTCTTGTAGGATCTTGAACTAGTCTGCGAGATTGATTTTCCTTTGCTGCAAAATGGGGATAATAGATAATTGTACTGATTGTCTTCTGGGGTTTTTGTATAAAACGCTTTGTAAAACTGAGTGCTATAACTACTGTATTGTGTTGTGTTGCGTTGTATATTGTTACACAATTATTTAAGCTGTAAAAAAGAAAAATACAGTGGTACTGTGAGCTTGGTCATTTTGTATGAATTCCAATATTTGATCCTACTTTCCTATCAGAGAAATGACTTGGAATCAGGAGAGCTGTGTTTTGTTCCTCACTCCAATACTAAAACAGTTGTGTAACCTTGGGCAAGTAACTTTTACTTCCATATCTCAGTTTCCCTAGCTTTAAAATGAAATAGTTGGATTAGATGAATTCCAAGGTCCTTTCTGGCCCTATAATTCTATGATATGTAGACACAGGATACACATAAACATCCATGTGTATTACATGCGTATGATATGAAGTTTGATTTTTATGAAAAAATAAATAAAACAAAGTTGGTAAGAGCAGAAGGAACTAAGCATTTAAACACCTACTAATCAGGTCTTAGACATTTACTAGCTATGTGACCCTGGGTAAGTCATTTAACCCTGTTCACCTCAGTTTCCTCATCTGTAAAATGACCTAGAGAAGGAAATGGCAAGACCATTTCAGTATCTTTGCCAAGAAAACCTCAAATGGGATCACAAAGAGTCAGACAGGACTGAAACGACTCAACAACAAAGCATTTTACAAATATCATCTCATCTGATCCTGGTCTTTGGGAACTTAGAAGATGCCATTCCTACCCATTTGATTGGCTGATTGGTTAACTCTATTAACATGGACCCTTTAAACATAGATCAGGTAAGAAGTGTAAGAAAATGAGTAGACTGAGAGAAGTTTTTGCCATTCCATGATTATATACATATACATGCATATACATATGTATACATATATGTGTATATATGTATATACATGTGTATATCTATCCATATCTATATCTATATATCTTGGTTCCTGTTTGAGGTTTTTGTATTGACCCAAAGTTCTCTCTCTGAATACCCTTTCCTTCATCTCTGTTTCAAGATATTCTTACTAGAGAAAAAAAAAATAGATCTTCAGCACAGTATTTCCTGGTAAGATATCATAGAGCCTTTGATAGATTAAATGCTTGCAGAGCCTGATTCTTTGAGCCATGGATGAGCCAGAGCATGTTCAAATAAGCTTTATGAGACATACCCTCCTCCAAGTTTATTCAGGTTCATTCAGGAGGTGAACAAAGAACATTGATCGTTTATTAACAAAGGAGGGAACACTTCTGAAAATAAATATTGGAATTTTAAGTGTGAAGGCTGAGATAAAAAAAAGTCTGAAAACTCATCTCTGAAATGACAAAGGGAGATAGTTCAAAAATTGATTTGCAATATACACTTTTGTTTCTAATTTAGTTTTACAAATGCATGTGGTCAATCACCAACAAATAAGGGCACAGAAATAAGTTAAATTGGTATGGTTTCTGGATCCAGAGAAATGCCTGTCAAGACCACAGGAAGATTTCCATAATGAAATGCTTTCTGAAATTCAAAGGGGCCATTTGTTTGAAAAGCAAAATTATGAAGGTGGCTCACTAATCAGATGTGACTTTCTTAGCACATTAGAAATGAAGTTCACTTCTCGGGAAATTGTAGTCATGTGGTCTACATCATGGATTCGCAGCTCTTTCAAAAGGAAGACGCTTTAAAGATTGCCAGGGCCGTAAAGGTAATATTTAATTTCAAATTCATGAACTGCCTTCAAATATGAAAGCAAATGGAATAGCAAAGGACATCTGGAAAATTACACTAGCAGGAAATCCTCGAAAGCTTATTGTGGCTGCTCGCTTTGAACTAACAAGTAAAAATTCATTGAGCTATTAGTAAAAGCTCTGAGTGTGGTTGTGTGCATATGGCAGGGGTGGGTGGAAGATGAAGCAGCTATTCACACTCCAGGTTATCTATCTCATTCCACCTGACCACAAGACATTAGAAACCAAAATGCAAAGAAAAAAATGAATTTAGGGTCCAGTAGAGTCACATAATCTTTGCCATACTCAGACACTGAGCAGTTTTCATTGATTCTTGTTTCCACTCACTTCTCCTAAATAAAAGCATGCCCCCTGCCCATAATGCTATGTTCCTTCCCATCTCTGTGCCTTTTCTTATGTTATCTTTCCATTTGTCCATCCCTCCCCCTTTGCTGTTTTCTATCCATATACTCATCCTTCGAGAGTCTGCTTAAGTCCCACTTCTTTTATGAAGGCTTTCTCAGTGACTCCTGTACATGCTGAGCTCTTCCTTCTCAAAGTCCTTTTATCCTTAATTCTTAGACTACATAAGTCACACTTTCAGCATACCCATTTGTGTACCCTTCTTCATGCTCCAGTTTCTCTCCTTTCAGAGAATCACAAACTCATGGTATCCCAGAATTAGAAGGAAATTGAAATATCAGTTAGTGAAAAACCTTGCCTGATGCAGCAATTTTTTTTTCTCCTTGACAAATGGTCATTTATTGATCAACTACTTGAGAACCTTCCTCCCAAGATGAGGAATTCCTTCCTTCTAAGGCAGTCAATTCCATTGTTGAACAATTACAAGATCTTTTTTTTTTTTTTTAAATCAGTTGGAAAAGAAAATGACAAAAAAAGTCATCAAAAAGATCAAAATCCATCTTCTTTCAAATACTGGCCACAGTTCTTTGTACTTCTCTCTGGAGTCACCCAGAATGACATCCATTTTTTTTTATCTTGTAGCTCTTGAGATATTTGAAAACAGATATCATGTTCTCTTCCTGTCTTCTCTTACCATATGCTCATCATCCTCAGGTCCTTCAACTCTTTGTCATATAATCTGATTTATAGTTACCTCCATATCATTCTGATAATGCCTTCAAATTTCATTTCTGTATGCTAGTGTTGAAAGATTCTGAATAGATGTCTATAAGGTCTTAATTGATCATACTACATAAGGTGTATCTAACTTTTCTTAAAACTTTTTGTTTTAGCCTTTCATTATGAGGATTCTGAAAGAACAAAAAAGCCTTACAGACACAGAGAAATGAATGGCAGAGTTTAAAGTGAGTGGGAGAGAAATTAGGAGGCAAGGAGAATCTCATGTAGGTTTTGTTTTGCACTATTTGGACACTCTCATTTCAATTCTGAATTTAAAAACAAACATCTATGCTCAGGATTAAGAAATACAAGAAGTCAAAGGCTTGTGGATGACTGTATATTATGAACATTGGCAAGGAAAGAATTTAAAAACATAGTGAATGGTATGCACTAAAAAATTCACAAAAAAACATGAAATTGAATTATAGATTCATTGAAAAATATCGATAACCAATAGAGAATTTATTTCAGAATCAATAATCTGTACGGTCAGAACATAGAATAATTAGAGCAAATATTAAAATTGACAACAGACTAGAAGAATAAAGACAATATTACATTTAATGAAAACCATTCCAACATGATTTATTTAATAAGTCATCTATTTGAGAAATGAAAAAATTAACTAAGAGCCACCAGCCAACACCAGATGATTTGCGAGTATATGCTAACTTACATATAACATGTACTCTGTGAGTATATGCTAAACCACATAATGAATACAGAGGCAGCTAGGTGGTTCAATGGATATAGTGCTGGACCTGGAGTCAGAAAGATTCATCTTCTTGAGTTCAAATCTGGCCTCAGATACTTAGCTGTATGACCCTGGGCAAGTCACTTCACCCTGACTGCTTTATTTTCCTCATCTGTAAAATCAGTTGGAAAAGAAAATGACAAATCATCCCCATATCTTTACTGCCATGAAAACCCCAAATGGGGCCACGAAGAATCAGATGTCACTGAAATGACTGAGCAACAGTAAAATAGCATGTGCTCTGTCAGTGTCTGATTTTCTGCATCAACATCTCAGGTGTGGAGTCGTTCTTTACCTCTGTCACCTCCATCAGTGGCTGCAGGGTCTGTCAAAGGGTATGTCTCTTCATTTGCCAATCATATCATTGAGCTACTTAACCATTCACGTCTTCTGAATATGCATTACTTAATAACCTCAACCAAGGTAATTGCTTTTTAAAACCTTTAATCAAAGTAGTAACATACAGGGGCTACGAGATGGAGATTAGATCAATGGTCTTGGGATCTGGTATAGATGAGGAGGATGACTTCGCATATGAGCCGTTGCTCTTACCAAAAGAGCATCACTATGTAGCTTATCTGGTGATAAGCTTTTCTGAGTCTAACTAGGCAGGTCCTTGGAAGACAATCATCCAGACTATTGATGAACTGCTGAGGACGTTCCATGCAAATCGGAGTTGTTATTATCTATCCCTAAAATATTTGTCAGCTTCTCCTCCAATTTTTAGTCAGCATACTTAATCATTTATAGAAGCTGACACTTATATATTGTTATCTATGCTTGCACTTAGATTTTCTGTCTCACCTCAACTGTAACAACAACGAATGACAAATATACGCCACTTTAAATTTCACAAAACATTTTCCATTCATTAATTCATATAAGCCATAGACTAGCTGAGAGACTAAGTGAATTTCCATGGTCACCCAAGTAGTAAGGGCTTCGTGTAGGATCCGAACTCCCTCTGTATTATGCCCTTCTGCTGTTGACAATCAGTTTTCTAATAGATGGTGATTTAGGAGGATGTGACCTTTGCCTTCTATATTCAATACCTGGCTACCCAACATCCCCGGCCTCTGGGTTTTTGTTGTTGCTGTTGTTTTGGAAAGTTCTAGTCACATTAATGCATTGTTGGTGAGATCATGAATGAATTCAATCATTCTGGAGAGCAATTTGGAACTATGCCCAAAGGGCAATCCAGCTCTGCATACCCTTTTACCCAGCAATACCACCACTAGAACTGTATCTCAAAGAGAGAAAAAAGGGGAAAGAAGCCTTCATGTAAAACATACTTACAGTAACTATTTTGGGAGGGCATTGTGGGCATGTCCATCAACTGGGAAGTGGCTGAGCAAGTTGTGGTATATGATTGTGATAGAAAATTATTGTCATATAAAAAATGGTAAGCAAGATACTTTCAAAAAAAACTTGGAAACACTTTCATGACCTGATACAAAGAGAAGTGAGCAAAACCAGGAAAACAATGTGCACAGTAAAAGCAACCCTATAAGATGATCAATTGTGAATGACTTAGCTTTTCTCAGCAATGCAATGCTCTAGGACAATTCTGAAGGATTAATGATGAAAAAATGATACTCACCTGCAGAAAAAGAACTGATAGAGTCTGAGAACAGATCAAAGCATTTTTTAACTTTAGTTTTTCTAATATTTTTATAGGGGGTGGGGTCTGTGTTTTCTTTCACAACATGACTAATATGGAAGTATGTTTTATATGACTGCATATGTATAACCTATATCAAATTGCTTTTTTGATTAGGGGAGCTATGAGAGGGGGTGGGAGAGACTCTGGAACTCAAAATTTTGAAAATTGATTTTGCAAATAATTAGAAAATAAAAGATAAAAGATATATTAAAAAATCCAGTCTTATCAGAGACATTAGTAGTGTGCAGATGGAACAGCAAGGCTCTTTCCTTTGGTTATGAGTTATTCTGTTATATGAGAATAATAGTGTGGTTGTTGCTGCATCCAAAGATGAAAGCAGTTTCTCTGTTCCATAGCAAGGAAAAGATTGTTTGATGTTATTTTGAAAAGTTGTTAAGGAAGCAATAAAAAAATGGAAGAGCATTCAGGGGTGGGGGGAGATGAAGGGAGGGATAGCAGCAGAGAACCAGTTCTTTGGAATATCAGATTTCTACAATACTGTGCTTTACTGGTTTTCTACAGGAAACTCCTTTATTCAACACACCCACTTTCCATAAAGCTTCTCCTTGATTCCAGCCCAAACATTAAAAATGGAGCTGTTCAATAAGAACAGTAAAACTTTTGAAAAATTATTTACACAATGCACTTTAGGGATTAAGAGGAAAGGGAATACGGGAGTCAGAAAAAGCAAAGGAAAAACTTAGTTGTATGGGGGAGGTGTGGAAGTACAAATTCTTATTATCTTTGTTTAGTAATTTTTTTAGTCATGTTAGGCTCTTTGTGACCCCTTCTGGGATTTTCTTGGCAAAGATACTGGAGTGGTTTGTTATTTCTTTCTTTAGCTCATTCTACACATGAGGAAAGTGAGGCAAACAGGGTTAAGTGACTTGCCTAGTGTCACACAGCTAGTAAGTGTCTGAGAGCAGATTTGAACTCAGGTATTCCTGAGTTGACACTCAGCATTCTATGCTGATATCCCAAATCTGTTGACTCACAATAAAATACTAGGCATATAACTTTCTGAAAGCATTGTATTTGTCATTTTTAAAAATCTCTTTTGAGCATACAGAGCCAAATAAGCTAGAACTTTCCCATCTGATGCTATCGTCCATCTACAGATTGTGCTTCATGAGAGATACTTGCAAAAGTCCTCCCAGCATGGTGAGCCTGCATCGAAGAACTCTGTGTTCTATGAGCAAAGCAGAATTGCAGTTGCTCAAAAGAAACATGAGATGCATAAATTTAGAGACATCTATACTGCGAATGTGGTAAAGTCTTCTGGGCTCATATTGTTCTGATCGGGCACAGTTGGACACACTGTACCTTGACCCCAACATAGTGATGCCATTTTGGTTCTCTTTGAGAATGCAAGAAAAGAAGCAGCCAACCAATCTTGTATTAGACCTAAGTATTTACATGTCATCTACCCTAGGAGAATATAAGCTTCTCGAGGCCAGGGAACTATTTTTACTTTTCTATCTCCAGCACTTAACAATTAGTGCCTGGTGGTATATAGTGCCAAGTTTAAGCTTCACTTCTCTGAAAAGACAGCCACAGAATTTGCTGTCTCTACTTTTCACGGAACCTTTGGGTTTGTATTTCTTGTATATAGGCTGAGTTTTTCTTTCTTCTTTTTACCAATAGATTGTAAGCATTTTGAGGGAACAGGTGATGTTTTGTGTATCTTTTATCTCCTAAATGAGGACTGACATTCATTCAATAAGAACCAGAAAGAAACTAAGACATTCTATGAAGTATATGTGTTGATTGAGTTTGCATTTTCATAGTTCCCCAACTCAACTTTTGTTGCCTAGAAAAATTTTTAAAAAGAATTTAAGGATTTGTGCAGGATATGGAGATATATCAAATACAGATTAAAAAATCCAAAACTCTGGGGAAAAAAGTCCCCCAGGAGAAATTGTTTTCCTGTCCTTTCATAAGAACATTTGGTGCTTGTAAGTAACATTAATGACTAGACTGTGGACTTTAGTTTCCTACTCCATAACTAAGTGGTTTGGAGCACTTCTTAAACCAGGTTATGACCCCATTTGGGGTAGCGAAAAATTTGACTATAGTAAAAGGTTTCTGAATGTGCAATAGCCAAATATTAATTCAAAACCAAATGCATAATGAATCAGGTGTTTCTGGCAGGACTTGCCCATTTGGCATTGCACAACTTTACTACAGCCTTGGTTGAACATTGTACAACTCCACTACAGCCTTGATTCTGAACACACAGTGTGCACACCTTGTACTGCACATGTTCTCAGACCATGATGCAAGGCCACAAATTCTGCTGAAACTTGAAAAGGGGTTGTGAGTTTAAAAGGTTTAAGAAACCCTGGTTTAGGTGAACTGATTTCTAAAGTACCCTCTAGCTCTAAGAAGATGAAGTTCTAGGTAATATATTCAGAGATATGAACTTATGCAAAGTGACATGAGGAAGAAAAAACCCATTCAGTTCTACTGACCACCAATAGTGAGAGTCCATCCACTACATTATGAGCCCTTTCTCTCCACGAACAAATGAAATAACTCCTAGAAGAATCTTAATGCAAAGAGATAAGGGGAATTTTCCAGTGATTTACAAGAAGTGTGATACATTTCTCTTGCCATCCCTAACAAATAGTAACCATATAGGCACAAAGTTCCCATTGATTTCTTTCTGCTAAGAACATAAAAAGGTTGGAGGAAAATTTCTCTATAGATTATCAGGAGGAATTGTGTTTCTTGAAAGAATGAAGAAAATTCTTCAAAGAGAAAACAAAGAAAAATAATCTGAAGACTTAGAGAAAACTTTCATCACAAGTTGGAAGAATGTGATATAGAGAAGGCCATTAAAATTGGAACTAAGTAACGAATATGCCTAGGATATCCTAGGGTCCATGGAAAGGTTTCAGGGAGTCCACAAACTTGGATGGGGAAAAGTTATATCTTTATTCTCACTAAACTTTAAGTGAAATTTAGCATCTCCTTCAGTTATTTAAAACTGATTAAAATTGATTCTGGAAAGTCCATAGACTTCACCAGACTATTGTAGGAAGGGGTTCATGATACACACATTCACAAAACTGTCAAGAACCTATCAGAGATGTTGGAGCTGAACCCCAAGAAAAGGAGACTCTAAGGAATGTTGGTGTGTTGCCAGGGGACAGCTCATACAATTCAGATTAGACATTCCCTGTTGAGAAGGACCAACATAAGCTAACTTGATGTGAAATAGGGAAGTCTGTTCTCTTCTGTGGCTCCTATTTGAGGGGTGATGGAGAACCTCCAATTAAGAGTCAAAGCAGGAGGAAAAAAATAGCTCTACAGATATTTTAAGTAACCTAGAAGTCATTGCTAGAAAATATGAAGTTCTGGACAACAAACTGAAGACTTTAGGGGACAGGACATTTTAATCACTATGACTGATTGTACTTCAGAAGACAAAGAAAGTAGAATTGGGAGGTGAAAAAGGAGGTGCCCAAGAATGAGATTTGTAGTTCTCTAACTTGACCTAATAGGTAGAAATATAAGGATCTGGGACAGGGACTAGGCACAACAGACAAGAACCAACAAAATATATAGTTATCTGAAGGACTAGAAAATCTGATTGAGAGAACCTGAAATTTAAGGGGAAGGAAGAAATCTTTTATATACAACTGCCAAAGCAAATATAGAGAATCATATGTAATATGCACAAAGAAGATCATCAGTAGAGGACGAGTAATTTTTGGTTGATATTATCCAAAGGAGGACAGAGTAAAATCCATAGTATTCTATAGTGTAGCATAGTATAGTATTCCAGTATAGTATATATGACACAGTGGTAAAGTACTGAATTTAGAGTTAAGAGAAACTTGGTTTGAATTCTGTCTGTAACATTTACTTGCTCGATGATCTTGGGCAAATTGTTTAAATTTCCGAAGACTCAGCTTCTACATCTCTCAAATGGAAATAATAACAGTAGTAGTATCTTACTCACAGGGCTGTTATAAGCTCAAATAAAATAAAACATGCAATGCTTTTTGAAAAATTTAAAACACCATGCTAATGTCAGCTATGATGATGATATTTATGCAAAAAAAAACACTGCATGGGTTATAACGAAGTCAAATAGAGATTTTAATAAATGTTAGCAAATGTGACCTTATAAGAATTACTAAGACTTGGTGAGATGGGTCTTATAATTGAAATTTAGCTGTAGAAAAGCATAGGTTATTTTAAAAGGAAGAAAATTAATAAAAGGTGGTGATAGAACAGCATTATGTATTATAAAGATATTTTTGTCAGATAAATGGGTGCACTGAAGGAAGAAATGGGACAGAATGCATTTAAGTAAGGATCAATAGAAATAGCTGAAGAAGTGATATTTTGATGGAAATAAGCTAAAAATTACTAGGTCAGAAATGGGTAAATGTATAAGGTTAAGGAGATAAATCATAAAACTAGCATGGAGGTAAGGCAAACTACTGGAAGGTACTTTGATATAAGAATTTCTGCCAGAGCTCTCTCTGTCTCTCTGTCTCTGTTTCTCTTGTCTCCATCTCTCTCCCCTTCTTTTATTTACCTCCCCCTACTTCATTCCTTCTATTTCTCTTTCTATTTTTCTTATTCTTTTTTCATTATCTTTCTTTTTCCTTATTCTTTTACATTGTCTCTTTCCCCTCTCCCTTTTCTCTCTTCTATCTCTTTCTTCCTCCCCTCCCTCTCTCTCCTTCTCTCTGATAAAATCATAACAACTCACAAGAGTCTTGATTTACTTTAATGACAAATCCATTCCTCAAAAGTTGAAGACGCAATGAAGGAAATCTACTTTATAGCTCTGGTTTTAACCTGTAAACAAGAATTGGCTACTGAAATAAAAATGAAGTGGCCTCTTGAGAGAAAGAGACCACTCTATCATGGAATTTGTAGGGGAAAAACACAATTCCTCATCCATTGTAGCCACTTAATAATTATTTCTTGAACTGAATTGAATTTGTTGAAGGACAGAAAAGTGATTTAAGGAACATCACAAACTATGAGAGAATAGATTTCAATGTGTTCTGAAAAGTGTCGAGAGTATCTCCATGATACAAAATATTTGCAGGGTAAGTCAGCCCAAGACAGATGAGAAGTTTCTGAGACTAACATTCTGAAGATATCGTCCCATGTTATTTTATGGTGTAGAAATGAAAGATATGTCCAAAGAGAATTGTGCAGAAGTGCAGAGAACTTCTCCAGCAACTTCACTTGTTCAGAAATATGTGTATAAGATTGAAGCAGGGGTGGATACTAAGGATGAACAGAAAAAAATTGACAGTCACAGTCCTGGAAGAAGAATGCCAACAGTACTAAAGCACACAACAGGAAGAAAGTATTGACGAAGCCTGAAGAAGAAAAATGGACATTTCTTACTTTATGAAGAGAAAGAGGGAGACAAAAAAGAAAGGACTGGTACTTTGGGAGGAAGGAATGAAAACAATGAACAACAGAGGAAAGACATTCATATTTTGTTTCTGTTTTCACTACTCAAGAGATTGATCTTTAGAAAGTAGATAGGAAAAAATTATCCATGGGGGAGTGAAACCCAAGATAAGAGAAAAGATATGGGTTCACTTTAGTTTTGTCTGGACCTTATGATTTCATAAGTGTAGGGAACTGCCAGTGGGAGAAGGGGGCGCAAAATGACACGACCAATTTAGATCATCAACTATTCTGCACCTGTAGTCCTAAGGAATTATTAGAGCTTAGGAGGGGTCCATAGTGATCATAGTCTAAAAATTTCATGTTATGGAGGAAAATACTATGATAAAGGGTGAGAAACAATAGTAGGAAAAATAGAATGATGCAACCCTTAAAGGATTTTATGGTGCTAGGTCTCAAGCTACATTATAAAGTGGTAATTTTCAAAATTATTTGGTAAAAATAAAAATATGAGAAATTAGATCAGTGAAAGAGAAAAGATCAATAACATCCAAAGTGCTAGATGAACCCAAGAAATAAGTACAAATCTGTATAATGCTCACGGGTATACTGAACCAATGGAATTCCCTAATTGATAAATGGTAAGAGGATATGAATAGTCAATTCTCAAGGGAAGAAAGCTAGGCTATTTATAGCCATAAAAATGTTCCAAATCACTAATAATTAGAATAACATAAATTAAAACAATTCTGTGCTTCTACTTCATATCCATTAGATTGGTAAAGATCAAAAAAAGGGAAAAATGACAAATGTTGGGGAATTGCATTGATACACCGCTGATGGATTTTTAAAAATTTGTCCAATCATTCTGGAAACCAATCTGGAATTATACACAATAATGAGTAAACATGCCCTTTGACTCAAATCACTGTGAATGTCATAAACACAAAAGTTCAAAAAGGGAAAATAAAAGATCTCATATATACAAAATATTTGTAGCATCTCTTTTGCAGTGGCAAAGAACTAGAAACTAAGGGGATGCGTTATAACTGGGGAATGGCTGAACAAACAGTGTTATATAAATAATATAATTCAATTATGCTTTAAGAAATGAAGAAAAAGAATTTCAAAGAGATATGTAAAGCTTTGTATGAAGGGCAAAGTGAGCAGAACCAGAACACTTTTCTCTAATAATACCAACAGTAACAACTAGAATTTACATAATGTTTCATTACAAATATTTATATATGTGTGTATCCATGTATATATACATATGCATATATGTGTATAACAATTTTGGAAGACTTAAAAACTCAGATCAACCATGATTCCAGGGCACATATAAAGAAGAATACTGCCCATTTTGTGATAGAAGATAGACTAATATTGCAGAATAAAAATTTATATTGTGGTTAGGGGAATATACTTTGCTTGACTGGACTTCCATGATACAGGGATTCTATATTCCTTCCTTCCTTCCTGCTTCTCCCTTTCTTCTCTTTTTTTTTTCCCCAGTGGATAGGGAAAGTGAGAGGGGGGGATGAATGTTTGATAATTGAATTTGTGTCATAGTATCTTCCCTCTTCCTGGATTTTGAACACTATGAAGGTATGCATGATGTTAGAATTATCTTTGCATTTTCTTCTAGCACATGGTACAATGAATATTATATAACAGAAGTTTAATAAATATTTGAATGAAAGAATAATGAAGTATATACTCATTTGCGGATCACTTGTAATGACCTCATTTTACAAGTGGACAAACTGAGTTTCCAAGAGGCTGTGGTTGTTGTAATTTGTCCTTGGTAACATGGCTACTGCCAAGGAAGAGACGCAGACTCAGATCTCTCCTGATTGATTATAGGTCATATGCTCTTTCTACGATACTATACAGTCTCTTGTCAGTGAGATCATATTAGCTAATATGTTATTTTTGCCTCTTCATAAATGTATATTTATACAGAGAAATAGCAAAAATACAAAGCTAATATAATTTGCCAAGTTAAGCTGTCATGGAGAAAGCTTATGAAGTATTGTCATTATTTTGAATTCACCTGGATTCCATCAGATCTCAGTGCTTCCTGTTCTTTTTGCCCCGAAATCTGATCTTCTGATATGAGATCATCATGTGTCAGCTTGACAGCATAAAGCTATCTTCGTTTTCAGTACATTTTGTGTGTATTGACATTTTTTTCATTTGATTTTGACATTCTAATGTTATCCCTATGGACTGGCACCGAAATCATTTTGCCATTTTCTTGACAATTTAAAATAGTTTTTATGACTTTGCATCGCTACTGGGGGCATTTAATCTCAGCATCATCAAATTGGCTCCATGAAGTCATGCTGACATGACTGTCTCACAGCACAATATCAGTACCACTGACAGTGAATGAAGAATTTGGAGTGGGGAGCTACCTGTACTGTTGATCTCTTTCATGGACCACCAGAGTCCAAAATTTATCACCTGATGGACTCAGTGAAACTCTCGAGTTCAGCTATTTCTTTGAACAGCTGCTATTCAATCCATTGAGAAAAATTTCCATGCCAGGTGTTTAAGATTTTGATTTATTTAATTACTTTTAAATTTTGTTTACTTGTTTATCTATTTGTCTGTCTGTCTGTTCGTCTACTTAAAGCTGCAAGTTTTAGTTAACCAGAAAATTAGTCTACATTGAACAGGCTCCACATAAATGAGTTGTCATTGTAATACAACCCTGCATCCTTTCAGCAGTTAAATTACTCAAACTTCAGCTATTTCAAGATGTCAAGATCCATCTTGAGCCCTTCAGGAAGGATTCACTAAGGGAGATCACTGGAATATAAAAAAAATTGGCCTTCCTCTAAGAATGTCTTAGTGACTATAAGACATCATTTTACCCACCAAGTCATGTTTTTTTTTTGTCATATCATTCAATGTCCAATTATGACCATTTTATCTTTCTACAAATTGGCAGAGACTTGGCCACCCTAAATATATTTTGCATAACACTCCCATATCATTTTCACAAAGAGGATTGATTTTGGAATCACTTAATTTGTGAGTGTGTGTGTGTGTGTGTGTGTGTGTGTGTGTGTACATGAGCTGGGTACCTCCATTTTTGACAGAATGTAGTTTTTACATCTGTTTTGAATGGTGTTCTTTGGTGGTTATAAGTACAAAATAGTAAGATGATAATATCTGATAATAAGATTTTAATAAAACATGTTTTAAGCATTATAAATATGTACTGTATAGAATAATAGATTTTATTTGAACCTTAGCTAGCAAAATCTACAGCTTTGGATTTATGTATGGATTTAGAAAGAAGGAATTCTACTTTCTAGATTCTTTGAATTTTCAGATTAATATTCAAAATAGTTATTGTGGGAAGGGTCAGTAAGTAAGGGTAAGTTAGAGAACAGGATCATTTCATGATAAAGAAAATATAGGGGAGGAGCCAAGATGGCGGAGTAGAAAGACTCACGTTTGCTAGCTCTGAATCCACAGCCCATAAATTTCCTGTAAAAGGAACTCACCACAAATTCTGAAGCACTGTAAGCCGGGCAGAAACACAGTGGAAGAGATTTCCATTCCAGAGAGCCCTGGAAAGCTGTCCCCAGGGGTCTGTCGTGTTCCAGACAGTGGAGCCCACCACTGCGCTGCCCTGGCCGTGCGGCCGCAGAGGAACAGATCCGAGCAGGCTTCACGGATGGAATCTCCAGTGGCCACGAAGGTCCCTCCACCCCAGGTGCTCCAGGTCAGTGAGAGAGACTTCTGGGCTGGCCGAGAGGGGAGCGGGGTGTCTCTGTGACTCGGGCCCCCTTGGGAGGCAGCGGCAGAGGTAGCTGTGGCCCGGGACTCCTGGAGCAGACAGGGGCTCAGGGCCATTATGGAAGGTCTCTGAATAAAGCCCCTGAGGGAACTGAGCCTGGGAGGTGGCCCTGCCCCCACCCAAGCACCAGAACTTAAGCTCACATTGAATAGCAGTCACGCCTACCCCTGAAAGCCCTGAGGCTGGGGAGTAGCATTTGAATCTCAGACCCCAAGCACTAGCTGGGCAGATCTAGGCAGGGGTGGATAGGAATCTCAGAAGTCAAGTAACTGGCTGGGAAAATGCCCAGAAAAGGGAAGAAAAATAAGACCATAGACAGCTACTTTCTTGGGGAACAGATGTTTCTTCCTCCTTTCATTTCTGATGAGGAAGTACAATGCTTGCCATCAGGGAAAGATGTGGAGGTCAGGGCTTCTGTATCCCAGACATCCCATGGGGATGTCCAGTGGGCTCAGGCCAAGGAAGAGCTGAAAAAGAATTTTGAAAATCAATTCAGATAGGTGGAGGAAAAACTGGGAAGAAAAATGAGAAACGGGTCAATACCTTGCTAAAGGAGACCCAAAAAAATGCTGAAGAAAATAACACCTTGAAAAATAGGCTCACTCAATTGGCAAAACAGGTTCAAAAAGCCAATGAGGAGAAGAATGTTTTCAAAAGCAGAATTAGCCAAATGGAAAAAGAGGTTCAAAAGCTCACTGAAGATAATAGTTCTCTCAATATTAGAATGGAACAGATGGAGTCTAATGACTTTCTGAGAAACCAAGAAATCATAAAACAAAACCAAAAGAATGAAAAAAATGGAAGAAAATGTGAAATATCTCATTGGAAAAACAGCTGACCTGGAAAATAGATCCAGGAGAGACAATTTAAAAATTATGGGACTACCTGAAAGCCATGATCAAAAAAAGAGCCTAGACATCATCTTTCATGAAATTATCAAGGAAAACTGCCCTGAGATTCTAGAACCAGAGGGCAAAATAAGTATTGAAGGAATCCATCGATCACCTCCTGAAAGAGATCCAAAAAGAGAAACTCCTAGGAACATTGTGGCCAAATTCCAGAATTCCCAGGTCAAGGAGAAAATATTGCAAGCAGCTAGAAAGAAATAATTCCAGTACTGTGGAAATACAATCAGAATAACACAGGATCTAGCAGCTTCTACATTAAGGGATCAAAGGGCGTGGAATAGGATATTCCAGAAGTCAAAGGAACTAGGACTAAAACCAAGAATCACCTACTCAGCAAAACTGAGTATAATACTTCAAGGGAAAATATGGTCTTTCAATGAAACAGAGGACTTTCAAGCATTCTTGATGAAAAGACCAGAGCTGAAAAGAAAATTTGACTTTCAAACACAAGAATGAGAAGAAGCATGAAAAAGTAAAGAGCAAAGAGAAGTCATAAGGGACTTACCAAAGGTGAACTGTTTACATCCCTACATGGAAAGACAATATTTGTAACTCTTAAAACGTTTCAGTATCTGGGTAGTTGGTGGAACCACACACAGACGTACACACACACACGTACATGCGTGTACACACACACATACACACATGCACGCACACACAGAGACAGAGAGCACAGAGTGAATTGAATAGGATGGGACCATATCTTAAAAGAAATTAAGGTAAATGGTGAGAGAGAAATGTAGTGAGAGGAGAGAGGGTGAAATGGAATGGGGTAAATTATATGTCACTCAAGAGGCAAGCAGGAGACCTTTTAGTGGAGGGAAAAAGAGGAGAGCTTAGAAAAAACACATGAAGTATACCCTCATCACATTCGACTAAAGGAAGGAGTAAAATGCACACTCATTTTGGTATGAAAACCTGTCTTACAGTACAGAAAAGTGGGGGAGGAGATAAGCAGGGAGGGAGGGATGATGGAAGGGAGGGTAATGGAAGAAGGGAGCAATTTGAAGTCAACACTCGGGGAGGGACAGGATCAAAAGACAGAATAGAAACAATGGGGGGCAGGATAGGATTGAGGGATATACAGTTAGTCTTACACAACACGACTGTTATTGAAGTCATTTGCAAAATATATGGCCTATATTGAATTGCCTGCCTTTCCAAAAGGAATGCATGGGGAGGGAGGGATGGGGAGAATTTGGAACTCAAAGTTTCAGGAACAAGTGTTGAGTATTGTTGTTGCTACTAGGAAATAAGAAATACAGTTAATGGGGAATAGAAAGTCATCTGGTCCTACAGGACAAAAGAGCAGATGGGGACAAGAGAAGGGAAGGATGATAGAAGAAAGGGCAGATTGGTGATAGGGGAAATTAGACTGCTCGGTGTATTGGGGTGGGGGAGGGTATAAATGGGGAGAAAATTTGGAACCCAAAATTTTGTGAAAATGAATGTAAAATGTTAAATAAATTAATTTATATTTTAAAAAAACAAACAAACAAACAAACAAATAAATAAATAAATGAAAGATAAAAAAAAGAAAAAAAAGAAAATATATTTGATTCCCTATGGTTAGATTTATAAATGTAGCTTTTCTTAAAGGTACAGGCATGGGCTCAGAATCCTTTCACATCTCATTAAAGCATAAATTGTTCCTCCTGTGTAATGGATAGAACATCATGTCTCAACATCAGGAAGACCTCTCAGTTCATATTCTGCCTCTCTGGCTTTATGATTGGGCAAGTCATGTAAACCCCAGAAAATTCTCCAGGACTATGGATTGCAGATCATATTCCTACTTGAGTCAGAAGACAGAGGTGTGCACTGGGAGCTCCCCACATTAATGAAATTAATTCCAATTAAAAACAATTATTTACCTACCACTAGAACAGCATACTTGGGATGAACTTCTATCCAGTCAGTGTGAAGTAACTTGTAATCACAGGAGGACAAAGTATAAGCCTAAATGGTTCTCACCATTCATACACACACGTATATATACATACATACATACACATATATGTATATATACATATATGTATGTGTCTCATTGTATATATTTATATATGTGTATACACACACACACACTTATTTATTTATCCGCCCATCTATTTATTTATTTATTTATATCGCAGGAAACTCCAGTATTCATTAATAGTTATTCTGTGGTATATTATTGACTCTAAAAGTATCTAAATCTGGTATGTGTGCAACATACTATCAAATGTTATATATAATAGAAGTATGAAAGAGAGGTGAGAACACAAGATACAGAATCTAGGGACCTGGGCTCAAGGGCTGGCTTTTCGAACTTTCGCAATTAATTGTTTTGTTACTTTGGTGATATTTTTAATCTCTCTGAGCCTCAGTTTACCAAGTGGGGATAATAATTCTGCCATCATTCAATAGAAAAAGCTCTGAGTTTAAATATGGAGCTTATCACTTATTGTCTGTCAACATGGATTAATCAGTTAATCCCGGAGTTTTGAAAGAAGGTAAGATTAGATAACTTCAAAGATCCCTTCCATCGCTGGAACTATGATCTATTTCACAAAGTCATTGTGAAAAAAAAAAGATTTAAAAACCCTAAATTACTACAGAAATATAACCTTTTAAAATATATTTATACTAATGTACCAATCTATAAGGTCATAGTAACAGAAAAAATATTGTATATTGTACCCACATTTTCCTAGTGCTCTGAGAAATCAACTCTTTGTAACAGTCACTCTGACAAGGCTTGAACTGACTACCTTTTAAGGGGACATAAGGCATTAAAGACCCTGGGAGTTTTATTTCATCTCAGCTTGGGAAGAGAGGAAGCTATCACAGGACTGGAAATAGAGGGTGGAGTTTGCTGTTATAGTGGCAGTTTTCAAATCTCTCTGGAGAGGGATGCAATGAAAGGCAGTTGGAGAGAGAGTGTGATGTCAGAAGTAGCAAGAATGGCATGAGGTAGAGGATGATTTCCAGTAGAAGGCCTTTAAATATTTCTAGGGACTTGGAGTCTTTGTTTTCCTTTGGTTCATTGCTCATCTTATTGAGAGAATCCAGTAGGGAGTGAGTCAATTCTTGTTTCATGGAGAAAATGCTAAAAAAAATAGTGAATTTTACTCCTTTCTTTTCTCCCTTCTGTTTTACTGCCAAATGCAACAGTTCACATTGTTCATTATGATTACTTTTAAATTACTTTTAAAATGACATTACTTTTAAAATTTTGATTGAATTTTGATTTTTAAAATTACATTTCTTTTAAAATTTTGGTCATATGTTCTTATTTTTTAGTAAATAACTCAGCAGATAAAGATAAGGTAATTTTAACTTTCTCCTAAGTTGATATTTTTACTGTAGAAAATATGATGAAGTAGAGTGGGAGGGAGAATATATGCATTATTGATGACATCAAATATCACTGGATGGAAGATTATCCTCTCAGCTGGAAGACTGAATGATTTCTTGCGAGCTGAGAGAATTTTATGAATTTTATTTTTAATTTGATTTTTAAAAGGTTTATAGCTTTGCAGAAAAAGAAGGCACATGAAACTTGGAACTCTGTCCTAGACAAATCTTAATACCTCCAAGAAGATGAATCATTTTGTTCCAAAGACCTTTGGGTTTTTCCTACTCCTCCAAGAGATACAATTAAGTTCAACAAATTAAATAGATAGAGAAAGATAGAGATATTTTCCCCTTGTTACAATAACTGACATTATATCCTGCTTTGACTTTGCAAGACATTTTCTATTTTTCATGATCTTATTTGAGCCTCTTGATGACTTAAGGAATCAGTTTTTCAGTTGCTCTTATGCTCATTTTACAGATTTTTTTACAGATTTACATATATATCATATATACATACATGTATACTCATCACACGCAGAAAACACTGACATCTAAGATTGCTTTATGCTGTTAAGCTGATGCATGATAATCCCATATTAGGGTAAGCATTGAAAGATCAAATTTGGGGGCAAGGAGAACAAAATACACTGAGATCTATCTATCCATCTATCCACCCATCCATCCATCTATCCGTCATCTCTATATTTCTCTGAAATTTTTGAAATATTTGTCTGAAACTCAGATCAACCATCTTTAAAGGAGTATTGTTCATAGTGTAAAACACATTATCTATCAGGTCAATAGGATAACCACTGAGCAAATCACAGTCATTTTACTGGAGTGATTTTTTGATAGAATAATGGAAATTCTTAAGAGGCTCACTTTCTCTCAGAGTTATTTAAGCAGTTGGATGTTCTAGCTGACAATATTGTACTGAAAGAGTGCATTTGATTTTCCTAACACATTTTCCATTCAGATTATAAATCTGAGCCTGCAGAATGTGAGCCTTCCTTCCAACAGCAGCAACACCATGTGCAGACACAGCTGTGGAAGTATTCATTTTGTGAAATCATATGTAGTCACAAAACTAGATTTTAGGAGGCCTATTTAAGCTAAAGTCAAATTAGATACTTCAAAGGAACAGTTTTAGTTCTCTCTTTTCTCTCTCTCTCTATATATATTATATATATACATATATGTATATATATGTGTGTACATATATATGTATATGTATGTATATATGTATGTATGTTCAGGATGATCTCATTTTGTCACAAGTTTCTACCAGTCACTACTGTGATGTCTAAATGTGACATTCTGGAAAAGCCATTATGGAATGAAAGTTAAATAAGCTTCACATGACATGAAACTGTTTCTGTGTTTGGGGTATTTGTGCCCACGTCTCACAGGGAGAACTGAAACTAAAAGAAGGTTTGGGAAATGGAAACTCTCTCCGTAAAATCTAATCAAGGGGACATTCTTTTGGACGCTAACTAAAAACTGGATTTCTCTGTGAAAACATCATGGTTGTTTTCATGTTGTGACTCACGGCTGAGAAGAAGACTCGGCATACTCCTCTCTCCACATCACTACTTTTAGAAAATTGTTCTGCCACTATCATTAAGTAATTATTTCTCCTCTGAAGTTAATGCCATCTGACCCCATCTCTGACCAAGATCTTTGGCATTTTCTCCTTGCCAATCTCCAGAACATTCATCACCATCTTCAATAATTTGGTCCCTGGTTTATAGCATTCCTTTTCTCTCTATTCCCTGCCATCCTATGCAATGTCTTCAATATTCATACCAAAGACCCTTTCCTTGCCTTGCCCTCTCAGTTCTTCTACTTCCTCAGTTCTTGTGACCTCCATCTCTGTCCCAGGCCTCTAGATATTCTCAAACCTTCAATCTCTCTAGTACCTCCAACTGTTTGACATATAATGTCCAGACCTATGAAATCCTTTTATGAGATCACAGTTGTCCCAGCTTTTACCACTTCACTCCCATAAAATTCCTTGTTGTGGCTCTTATGTCTTCTATATCACTATCTTCTCTCCTTCCTTCACCTTTATTTTCAATTTGTTTTTCTCTTATCATAGTTTTGACCCAATAGAGAGCCACCTCAAAAAGATACTGTCATCTATTCTCAAACTCATTGTCTTTTTGTCCTTCTATGAGACAATTCTAGTGTAAAGTATACCAGATTTAGAATCCAGAGAAACCTGGGTTCAAAATCCTGATCTGAAACTTATGTGAGTTGTTTAGATATGGGAAAATCTGAGGTTCAATGACCTCATCTGTGAAATGGGGATAATAATATACAAATTATCTCATGAGGTTGTTATAGGCAAAGAAGACCATGTGTATAAATGCCCTTTGCTCACTTAAAACTATTCTATAAAGTCATCTATTATCATCATTACTATGCTATTCAACTACCAATAATTCCCAATCCTGAATCACATGCATGTTCTACTTTTCTGTTCCTACTCTTAAGGCATCAAAACATTGCAGGAGAAGGCATGAAATCATGCTAAGTGGGTTCACTATAGATTGATAACATATAATATCATTGGAGCCCTCACTTCTATGCAATACTTTCTCATTACTGCTGCCTTCATTTCTTCCTTAAAATATATTAAAAGGAAGTAAGTTCACTGACAATAAAACTATTCAGATGGAATGTACATGGTCACTTAAGGATATTGAAACTCATACTTTGGATAAAGGATCTGTGGTGCCTTTAAATTCAATGATCCTAATATTGCTCTCATTTTATGGATAGGGAAAATAAGTCTTAGAAAGGGAAATTGACTTATCTAAAGTTGCACACCCAGTCAAGAGAAGAGCCAGAATTCAGACACAAGTCTTTTGATTCCAAGGCTACTGCTATTCCCAGAGGGCCATTGATAGCAATCTTTTCAGGTCTACAAAAAAGGAGTAAATATTTCAAGGCTCACAAATATACATAAAGAATTATGCTAAAGTAACCCACCAACTTCAATATTTAAAATAAGATATGAATATCTTTCTTATTAGATTCCCAGGGTCTAGAGTCAGCTACAGTTTTAACTTTTCATAGTTCAGCTTTGGAAAAGTAAGTGAGGGTGGAGAAGAAGAGAGCCACATGCAAAGTTCCAGCCAGATCAATCTCCTTTATCTCTAAGACAAAACAAACTGTGCCAAATGAAGTAAAAGATCAACAAGGAAAAGAGAATAAAAAGAAACTGCCATCAAATAGTCTTCATTAGAAATCAAAGGGGGAGGGAGAGAGAGAAGTAGAGTAGAAGAGAGAGAAATAAGAATAGGGAGGTGAGGGAGGAGGAAAAGGAAAAAGAGAATACACATAATGAAGTGCCATACTATCCTCCTCAAATCGCTGCCAGTCCATCTGGTCCATTGCTATTAGGAAAGGGGCCAGAGGCCATTATGAAGCACAGAGCATCTGCCCCATCCAGGTGGGAAAGGGCCTGGAGTCTGCTATTTCCTGGGTAGGTATCTATCCCATCCTGGTGGGTGCTGAGAGGGTGGATCTAGAAGAGCTGGTGTTGTCCTCTTCTAGCCAGAGAATAAAGCCCTGCATATGTGCTGGCAGCTCTTTGCTTCTAGGATGGACCCTGCGCTGGGAGGCCTGACAGTAACTCTAGCAATTGCAGAGCCAAGAACAGTCCAAAAGAGATGAGAGAGACAAGTTAAGCTGAGGATACGCTGGCCATCCGTCCCCAGTGGATGAAGAAATGACTGAAGATATAAGCACTTCTAATACAGTGAAATTCAAAGGGTTAAGAGAATCCCAGGATAAAACTCTAGAGGAAAAGAATAATTTGACAATAATTACAAGTAGAGCCTCAGAAAAGTGAATGGATTGACCATAAGACCTCCAAGAGGGAAGGTAAGCTCTGCTCAGCAAAACTGAAGGGAAAGAAAATTAAATTAGAGCTCTAGAGGAAAAGTAAGCAGACAGTGAGAAGTTAAACTTCAGTTCACTGGTAGCTGGCATTACCTTGAATTGTCTTTCTGAGCAATACCCTCAGGAGAAAGCAGCAGAGCCTAAGGAAAGACTAAGATCAGGTACGGAAAAATAGAATAATGCTGCAACGTAGTCTCTTGTGAAAGAGGGAGCTGAACTTGGAACCAGGAGATCTGAGTTTGATTTGCTCCCAGTGGTAGCTAATATAACTCAGGGGCAAATGGTTTGGTTCTGCCCCCTGCAGTAATGCTAATTTAGTTCACAGGATTCAGCCTTCCTGCCATAGTTATGATAGGAAAAAGAACTCAGGCTTGTGGAATAGTGTGTGTGTGTGTGTGTGTGTGTGTGTGTGAAGGAGAGACAGACACAGAGAGAGAAAGAAAGGAGAGGGAGGAGGAAGAGATAGAGAGACAAAGATGAAAAACAGAGACAGAGATGAAGAGACAGAGAGAAGAGGACTAGACTTAGAAAACAGAGGAATATATTTCATTTTCACCAGTTATTGGTGTATGACTCAAATTATCTCCCAATTCAATGCAAAAAGACATTTATTAAATGCTTACACTGTTTCAGACCCCTGAGATATGGAGATGAAATCCAAACAGCACCTGCTCTTGAAGACATTGTATGAGGGATTATCTTGGGTGGGGGTAATAATGTGTGCACAAGTAAGAACACATAAAGTAATAGAGAGAGATAAGGAGAGAAAGAAAATCAGAGAGAGAGGAGGGGAGAGATAAAGAGAAGGAAGAGAGAAAAAGGAGAGACAGAAATAGAGAGAAATAGAGAGAGGGAAAGGGATAGTGATGGAGGGAGAAAGGGAATGCTTGCTAACAAGTTGAGATGCAAGGTGCCAGGTTTGGTAGCACCAAGCCACCTTTTGAAAAAAAAAAAAAAACAAAACTAGAGATTCAAGGTAGAGGTGAGGAGAGAGGGTGTTTTATATACAAGGGAATAATTGTACAAAGACACAAAAATAGGAGATGGAATATCTCTGTATGTGGGCCAGTCTGACTAGAACAGAATTTATGAGAGGGGGAATTATGTTGAATGAGATAGAGAAGAGTTATATTGTTAAGAGCTTAAATGTCAGGAGAGTTTGTATTTTGTCATAGAGACAATAGGAAAACATTGATGACATGTATGTGGGTTTGTGCATGTGTGTATATGTGCACATGTGTGTATGTGTGTAAAGCACATGGTCAGAACTGTTTTCAGAATAGCAGTTTTGTAGTTGTGTGGAAGATAGAAATAGGAAAAATAGATTCAGAGAGAATTGGGAGGCTATTGTAATAGTTAAAACGAGTTAAGGAAGATCTCTCCTGGAGTACAGACCATGAAAGAGGAAAGGAAGAGACAGAAGAAGGAAATGTCATAGAGACAGGAGCAATAAGTCTTGGCACCTAATTAGATCTGAAAGGTGAGGGAGAGTGGAGAGTTGAGCATGATTCCAAGGCTGAGCACTTCATGCCTGAAAAGGTGGTACCCTTAAAAGAAATATGCAAGTTTGGAGAATTCGTAGGTTTTAGGGAAAATATGGTAAATTCAAAGTACCTACAGGATACTCAGGTGGCTGAGTCAACTTTTTTAAGCCTCTGTTTCCTCATCTGTAAAACAGGAATTGCAACATTTCTGCTACTTAGTTCACAAGTCTTTGAGAATCAAAATAAGATTCTTAATATAAAGCACATTGCATACTCTTGAGCACTATATAAATGTCAGCTATTATAACACAGAGAAAGCTCTGTGCTAATTAAGAACCCATCAAAATATTTTGAGACTCTGGAAATCATTTGTGAAATTAATTATCTAAATTATGGACAATCACTGAATTAGATCATTAGCACTTGCATTAGTGCCATAATTAACCATTTTTTCTTGCCCTTTACTTGGCTTTATCTATTTAGAAGGCATCAAACTCAGTAAATCCCAAATGGAATGAACTCCTTCAACTCACTAAACCCAAACGTTTTCTAACTTTGCTGTTTCTTTTGCGGGCATCACCATTCTTCTAGACATGCAAATTCACAACCTGGGAGTCTTCGCTTCCTTGCACTGCTCACTCTCTCTCACTCACCCACCATTACTGAATTAATTGCCAAATCTTGGGATGTTACTTCTCCAACATCTTTCATATCTGTTGTAACAGCAAGCATCCTGACACATCTAGGATGGCCTGCTAGCACAGGTTCTTAGATCTGCTTTACTAAAAGGAAAGCAACTTTTGAGGAGTCAACAATATTCTTTAATTACATTCACTAATAGAGAAAATACAGAGAAATAAAGACCAATAGACAAGGCTTCCAACTGTCTGGCCATAAGCAATACATATATCACTGATCAACAGGCCATTCCACCTATCTGACCATTATATTCATACACAGTTACCAGAGACAGAAGCACCAACATCTGGGTTTTCAAAGCCAAGGGGGCTCCTTAACAGCTACCCAGAGTCTCATCTGACACATGAACCTTCTTCCAAAGAGTGAGTCCCAAAGCAAAACCTCACCTCAGAGTATATATGTACTTTTCAGAGCCTGAGGGCATCACGACCTTCATGACCCAGTGCTTCATTAATTAACAAAAGATATGGGCCTGCCTACAAAACAAGCCTCCCCTAATTAAGCTTCCCTTAATGAGCTTCACCTAAGACCTATTTATGGGTGGGAAAAATCTTTAACTCTTCCACCCACCCACCATTAACCTTGCATTGACATTACATCTGTCCGTTTTTCTGTAACCATATCTGAAACCCTAGTTAAAGATTCCATTTCTCCTGGCCTAGACTCTTCTCGTTAAAGACTCCTAATTGGTTTCTGTAAATCTAAACTCTCCCCTCTTCAGTCTCTCCTCCACATAGCTGATAAATTGATATTCCTAAGACATAGGTCTGATCACATCACTCTCCTACTCAAGAAGCTTCTATAGCTCTCTATTACCTGTCTGAAATTTAAAGCCCTTCATAACCTGACTCCAGATGCCACATCTGAAGAAGGATATTGACTAGAGGAAATCCAAAAGAGGCTACCTAGGATGGCACTGGAAACAATATCATGTAGTTGAAATAACTAGACATTTTAAGCCTGGGGGGAAAAAAGGTTGGGTTTCACACTAATTAAACATCATTTCTATGCATTCTATTCTGCAATCAAATTGTGTGACTTGACCTTCTTTGTACACAGCATTCTATTTCCCACCACCAGACTTTTGGCCTCTCTGTCTCATACTCTGGAAATGTTCTCCCTCTTTACATCTGCCTCTAAGAATTTCATTCCCTTCAAGGCTTATCCTAGGTGTCATAGCCTTCAAGAGGACCTTCCTGATTCCCCCTACCCTGGAAAATGTATGTATGTTTCTTTTATCAAAGAGAAATCCTTTGGTTTCTCTGGACCTTTGTTGCCTCGTCTGTAAAATGATATGGCCCTTGAGGTGCCTTCCAGTTCTAGCTCTTTGATCTTATGCTCTCACTAAGAGGTAAGATGCTTTATGGCTTTGTTTTGGATGCTCTTTTTTTTTTTTTTGGAGATGGGGAGTGAGAGAAGGAGATTATATTCAAATCAATATGGAAAATTAATAGATTGATTAGAATATGTGCATAGAATATGATTGCATTATAGCATCAATCAATCTTTTCTGCCAGGATTTATTAAGTGCCTGCTGTATGCCTAGCCCTTTGTTAAGCTAATATTTGCCCAGAGAAGAAAGGATTGGGTGAGTTGGATAATGTGTGTGGGCAGGGGGTGGGGGAGGGTAGTAGTTAGTATAATTCTTATTAATTCAGAATGATTTCCTCGAGGACAAAGATTTGTAAAATGGTAAAAACTCCCAGACTGACTTACATAAGAAGCACTCCAGAAATAATTTTGAGAATCTGATCATTTTTTTTTCTTTGCCAACCCATCATTTCTGAGCAATATAAACCACTCTCCGCAAGAAACAAGGAGGTAAGAGGAAGAATTGACTTCATTACCTTTCACACTAAAACCAAATGAATAAACAAAGATATATAGATGGATTTATAAATAAGGAGAGAAAGAAAGAGAGAGAGAGAGAGAAAGAGAGAGAGAGAGAGAGAGAAGGAAAAAAGAAAGGAAGGAAGGAAAGAAGGAAGGAAGGGAGGGAGGGAGGAAAAAATTCTTCCATTTCTATATGGCTTCCAATTTTTAAAAATTCTTCCACAGAACTCATTTCAATTATTTACAACCCTGTGAAATAAATAGTATAGATATTAGTGACCTCATTTGCAAAGTGATAAAAGTAAGACCTAGGGATATGAAGTGACTTGCTCAGGGTGTCACAGCTCTTTAATGGCAGAATCAAATTTATAATTGAGATTCTTTAACTTGCTGCCCTGTTAAATTGATCACAAGTAGTACCATGGTACCTCTGTTTTACCCTGGAAAAGAAAGGCCTTGCACAGACAAAGTAAAGATGTTATCTTTTGGTTTGTTTTCTGTTTTGTTTTATAATGTGTTTTTTTTATCCAACAGTCTATTTGGTGGAATAGTGAATATATTGTTGAACTGAGAGTCAGGAAGAGGCAGATCCTGCCTCACACACTTATTGTATGAGCAGGGCAAGTCTGCCACTTTCTGCCTTAGCTTCCTTATATATAAAATAGGTATAAAAATGATACCTACCACACAGGGTTGTTGGGAGGAGCAAATCAGATAAATGTACGAAGGTCATTGTAGCTTTAAAACGCATATAAATGTATTGCTCTCACTAGCAATTAAATGTTATGTTTTATTACGTATTACAGGTTGTTATTATTATGTGTTATAAATAAATAAGTTGTAGTTATTCAGCAACTTCAGCCCTGGTTCTTCTTCAGGTTGACCATGATCCCATTTGAGATTTTCTTGACAAAAATACTCAAGTGGCTTGCCATTTCCTTCTCTAGCTCCTTTTACAGATGAGGAAACTGAGGCAAATAGGGTTAAGTGACTTGCTCAGGGTCATGCAGCTAGTTAAGGATCTGAGAATTTATTTGGATTCAGGTCTTTCAGACTCCAAGCCTAGTGCTCCATCCACTGCACCATGTAGCTGCCCGCAGAATTAGGATGAGCAGTAGATTCACTGAGTTACCACAGAATCTCAGAGTTGAGTAAGATCTATAAGACCATCCTTGGCAATAACTGTCTGAACAAGAGTTCCTTCTAACTGCCTTAAGAAATGACAAACAGCCTTTGGAGAGCCAGTCGAAGCCAACAAGTTATTCATTGAGTATCTACTATGTGCCAGATGCTGTAGATTAGGGGATACAAACCCAAAATGAAAAATGGTCTTTTGCTTGCTGACTCTCCAGTGGTTCCAGGAGATTCAGCCACCTTCAGAGGCAGTGCATTCCACTATTAAATAGCTCTAACTGTTGATAAGTTTTCTTTATGCCCAGTCAAAGTCTGTTTATCTGTGTTAACTATATACTTGTTTTATATCTTGAATAAAAATATATTGTACTTTCTTTACCATGTGCAGGAATTTATCTATGTTGTATGAAGATGTGCACGTGTTACACAGGTTGTCTTCCACATAAAATGCAAGTTCTTTTAGGGCAAGTTTAATTTTTTATTTAATATATATTTACACATGCATACAAAATTTTTGTATTTATTTGTATAAATAATTGTATATGTGCATATATATTTAATGCTTTTATCTTTCTATCCCCAGAGCCTGGAACACAGTAGGCACTGAATAAATGCTTGTTCATCGATTATGTATCATTTCTATTCCCTGGGACTAAGCTGAATAAATAGAATCCCCATTCTACGTAATAGTCCTTCAAATATTTTCAGAGAATCATCGAACGTCTCCCCAAAACGTTCCTTTTTTAAGCTTAAAATTCCTAGTTATTTCAACTGAACATTACAGTGTCCAGTCCCATCCTGGTTAGCCTCTCCTGGTTCTCCTCTAGACGGTGTCAGCACCATTCCTCAGATGCAGCACCTGGAACAGAGCACAGTGCTCTAAATGTGATCAAATGATGGAACCTGAATCATCAGCTCCCCAAAAAGTTCACAAAATTTGTATATACCTTATCATTCACATTTTACAGATAAAGAAAGTGAGGCTTATAGAGATTAAAAGTCATTTGCTCAGGGTTGCACAGTGTGTCAGAGGCAGGATTCAAACCTGAGCTTTCCTGACTCCAGGGCTAACACTATTCACTAAATTACCCTGCCTCCCATAAAAAACAAATGTGTTGCCTAGGATTATTGAGGTTCTCTTATTTCAGCCTACTCCGTTTAAAATTATTATTTGCTTAGCACATTATAAGTGTTTTCAGTGTTTGAGGTAATGGACAGGTAAGAGGGAATTTGATAGCTACCCTTACATAATTCCTAAGGGCCATGGTAGTCCAATTTTCAAGGACTTCATTAGCCATGGACTTAGCAGATCTGTCATGTGACACTTGACTTTGCCCAGAGGCAGTCTCAGGCGCCCCACTGCCTCACCCATTTGCCAACTCAGCCTAATTTGGCTCGACATAAATCAATTCTAATAAGGATATTAGACAAAAGAATGAGGACCTTTTTTATAGACTGTAGAGAAGTAAAGCTTATGAAAATAATTTTAAATGGACTGAGAATTACTGGCAATCCACTGAGACATGGATATGAAATATGAGTTCCCTAAAAATCTCTGTTTCGTCTTTAGTCTTTCCTAAAAGGTTCTATGACTCATTGAAAGTCTCATACCTTTTCTTATCATTACTATTAATAATTCTAGTTGGCAGGGTTCTGGTTCATTGAGACATAGGCAGAGATATGTAATTGAAATTGATCTTTCTTTCCTTTCTCAGATCTCTCCTAGCACCTGGTTTGTTTCTCCCTAATAAAATTATATTTGCTTTTATACCATAACCATTTGCATATATGCCTTGCCTTGTTCCTCCTTCCTGCACTCCCAGGCAGTAGGATGCCACAATGAATAGTCCTGGGTCTTCAGTTAGATAGATTTCAGTTCAAATACAGCCTCTGACTCTGACTTTATGACCCTAGGCAAGTCACTTAAGTTCCATCTACCTTAGTTTCCTCATCTGTAAAATGGGGATAATAACTCTCAGGGTTGTTGAGATGATAAAATATATGTTAAGTGTTCTTCACTCCTTAAAACACTATGTAAATGCTAATTATAAAACCAGAATGTAGCATAGTGGATAGCATGCAATGTCTAATGTCAAGAAGACCTGAGCTCAAATCCTGCTTCTCACATTTACTACCTGAATGAACCTAAACTCTGTATGCTCAGTCAACTCATAGATGCATAGATTTAAAACTGAAAGGGAACTTAGAAATCATTCACTTCCTAATTTCACAGATAAGGAAACTAAAGCCCAAAGAAGGGAATTGACTTGTCCAAGGTCACATAGGTGATAATCAGAGGATTTAATTACTAAGTCATAAATGGTTTGTAACCTGCATTGATGGAGAAATTTATCATTCCAGAACTTCCCTCTGTTGGCAAAATCACAGATCTCTTGTGTATCTGTTACATATACCTCAAAGTGCCTTAACTAGTAGGTAATCAATTAAGTTTGATGAATTTAGAATTTTTTTCATAGAAAAACTAAAATCTTCATTACTCCCATCCTGTCACTTTTTCATTATTAATATTATTATTCCTTTTCAGTTAACTATTCCAAAGTAAAAAAAGATTACTGTCTTTATTAGTAATAGGGGAGGAAAGAAGAAGAGAAAGGAGAATGGGTGGGGTGGATCTACTAGATCATGTTATTTCAAAGCATTTTAGTGTATTCTGCGTGGCATTTCCTGCTTTTCCTTCCTCTTCCATCTCTCTTTCGTCAGTAGCTTCTGCCTTCACATATTCTCAGGTTGTCTCATTTTAGCAAAATCCTTCATGAGATCATCCCATTCTCCTTTCCTGAGTTGAGTAGTTGTTTGTTAAATGACAGGTTTTCATGTCTTCACTATTTTTTGCCTCTAACTTTCCCAAGTCATGTCTTTGATGACAAATTTGAAATTTCCCAGTCATCTCTCCCAAGCTGGATCCAATGGTTTTCTCTCATCTCTTCCTCTCAATCTCTCTGCTGTATTTGGTATTGTGCTACTTCTTTCTTCTAGAAATTCTTCCTTCTTAGCTTCTGGGAAACCTTGCTATCCCAGACCTATGAGTTTTCTTTAGATAGACTTTCTAAATCTCAATCAGTTTCCTCTTAAGATGGCCCATTCCTTCATTTCGACAGCTCAATCGGTTCAGAAGCTTTTTTTATGACTGGGAGTCTAAATGAACTTCTTTGTAAATTATCTCAGATTTCCCTTGTTTTGCCATCTAGATCCAAATGCAGCAAATCTACCCCTGCCCCCACCCCCAAAGTGAAATCACACTGCACTGTTTCAAAGGAGAAGAGAAGTCACAGAAAGACAACCCAGGTGATGTTTTTATGACAAGTAGAGATGGTCCTAACCCATTTGCTTTCATGAAGGTGGAAGATAGAATCTATCAATTTATTATAAACACATACACATAAATATGGACATATGTATATGAGAGAGAGAATTTTCCCCAGGTTTGCAAAGCAACTTCCTTCCCATGAGATGCTTTTGTAAGCCACTCCTCATCCTCCAGTACCAACAGAGAACCTCTCTTCTGATGTGCAGCTCCACATATATGTACTCTACTTAGGGATAATTCTGAAAGGAAGCCTCCCTTGATTATTTCTCTTTTCTGTCCCCCTTCAGCTTTCCTAGACTTAGTTTCCACTAAGCCTTCCTTTTTCTAAATTCTTTTCACTACCCTTTGATAGTTAAGATAGAAACTTTGGCTGAAATGGATGAGGCAGGAAACCTGCCTTATTTTTTATTTGTGTTTTACAGGTGTGTGTGTGTGTGTCTAGGTGACACAAGGATGGCGTCAAAGATGGAAGGAGAGAGGTTCCATCCTAGACAGCATACTAGACAGTATAGAATCTGTTTATTTCTTGGAATCTACCTCAGAGCCAAAGATAACACAGGTGAGGACTGTAGGTTCTCATGCGTTTGTTGAATAATCTGATAGCTCCCATTTACCCATAACAGCATCTATTCATTCAACAAGCATTTATTAAGCAACCACATACATATAAGATCATGTACTAAATGCTGAGAAGACATAAAAAGTGAAAAAACCATAGGGTCCCAGATTTCATGGAGCTGCCAATATAGGAGAGGGAATAAGTCATTTACACAGAAGAATGAAATATAAATTAAAATGACTTTGGAACACAAGAGGTAGTGTAGTATAATAGATAGAGAGCTCTCCTAAGAGAAGGGAGGACCAGGTTTCAAACCTCACCTTGGATACATACTGACTGTGACCCCGAGCAAATCACTGAAGCTGCCTAAGATTCCAGAGGTGCAAATGCATTTGTAGAGGAAATTCCTCACTTTGAGGTGCCCACACTGATGAAATCATAAGTCCAGTTAAAAAAAAATGTGATGAATCTAAAGTAATGAGTTCAGAAAAATCTTCATTCAAGGTCCCCAAGCTCTGATCAGCATTCCTTTACTGCAAAGTTTCCCATGACCTTTTTCTACTACGATGGGAAAGATTTTCAGCAGGAACAACCTGATGGGAGAGATTATTGGATCTGTAGTCAGAAGACATGAGTTCAACCCCCTGGTCTCCCACTGAATACTTGTGCAACCTTGGATATTTCATTTCTCCTCTGTACTTATTTCTTCATTGCTTTTTTGTACTTCATTTCCGAAGAGCACCAATGACATCATGAAGGGGTGATACCTTGACTTGTAAGCGAACTGGATTTAAGTGAGGCAGAGTTGTACAAAGTCATCAACCTCACTCCTTCAAAAATCATCAAAATCCAGTGGCAAGATGAAAGTCAAGACAACTGACAATGGCTCGTGATTCAGTGGATGACCTTGGTGTCTTAGAAGTCTGCCCAAGCTCCAAGGGCCCATAGCACCTTCTTCAGCTGTGATCACTGGAGCAAGTCATTCTCATCTACTCTTCCATCTGAGGAAGTCTTCACATGTTTGGGACAGACATCCCCCTAACTCACTGGCAGATTTGAGCCTTATCAGTTACCCTCAACCTGATTTAGCCTGTCTGTAAAGATGGTTTGACTGGGGTGTGGCCACTGTGAATGCTACAGCTTTTTGGAGCCACAGGTGGAGCTGGCAGACAGGATACTAAAGAGAGATGAGCATCCCAGAAAAGGATTTGACAAGCTCTCACACGAGAGGTGCTGGTCCTTCCTGAGCACCCCACGTACCCCTGTTTCTTTATCCAAACAGTGAGAAAGTAGACTAGACTGTCTCTAAGATATCTCCTGATCTAAATCATATGATGCCAAAGTAAATATATTCAAATTGACTCTGCCACTGTTCCTGGAGGGCCTGTGACTTTCTAGACCAAATAACCGTCCCATGACCACTGCTCTTCTTTTTATGTTTTCTCTCTTACTAGTATGTAAGCTCTTTGAGGATAGGGCATACCTTTGCTTTTGTATTTAGCAGAGAGAATGTCTCTGTGCTACAGTATTTAATAAGTGCTTTTTATTACCCAATCACACAATTTTCTAGAGAGGAAACCTCCAGCAGAGCAGAAGGTTGGATTTGGAGTCTGAGTATATGGGTTTTCAATGCTGGCTATTATCTGTATGACCTTGAGCAAGTCACTTAACATCACTGAACCTCAGTTTTCTCAACTGAAGGTCGGGATGGGGGACCCTTTGAACAATGGACCCTTGATTGTATTCTGAATCCATTTGATGAAATGATAGGGTATCAGATTTTGAATGACCCATTTGGATACATAAGGTCAGGAAATTTATCTGAGTTTCTGCAATATTGCATTAGGGACTTTTCTTTGCCCATTCATCAACATGGGTCAGTAGAAGAGACTGATTATTATTTTTTTAATGGGAAAACCAATTCTGATCAAGTAAGTCCAGAAAGTTAGCAAACCACAGCAGAGAATTAACAAAAACATTTATCTGAAACAGAATCAAAAGATCATAGATCCAGAGGTGGAAGAGATCTCAAATGTCATCTAGTCCTACTGCCTAATTTTACAGTTGAGGAAACTGAGGGCAAGAAGGTTAAGTGACTTGCCTAAGGTCACACATATCATAATTATCAGATACAAGGTATGAATCCAGAATTAATGTTATTTCCACTAAATGGAAAGAAATGAAACATTTCCAGCAAGCATTTTTCAAACATAGACTCTCTTCTTCCAAGATGGACAGAAGTTTTCCTACTCTCTCTAGTCTCCTGAAAGCTAGGGAAAACAGGGCAGAGTTTCAATACCTCTCAGCACTCAGAACACTGACGACAGCTCTCCACAGCATCTGCATGGCACTTTTCAGGCCTTGGCAGTTTTCCTTAGCTCTAGTGCTTTACCTCGTCATAGCTAGAACAAGCTTGATCATCCAAGTCAGCTCTGGGATTTAGGACCTTTTCTTGTTTTGATAAAGAGAAAATCATTCTGTGGAGGCATGAAAAAACACACTGAAAGGATTCATTTACATTTTTTTTCCTTTAAATTTTTAAACATCTGTAAATTGTGGCTAGTATATTACAGATATCTTGGTGCCAAAAAAAGTGGTTGGTTGCAGAACATCTCTAAATGACACTCTTTTTTTTTCATGACCATGACAAAATCACTATTATACTCCCAACTCTAATTCTCATTCTCTCTCTCTCTCTCTCTCTCTCTCTCTCTCTCTCTCTCTCTCTCTCTCTCTCTCTCTCTTTCTCTCTCTCTCTCTTCCCTCTCTCTTTTTGTTATCTCTCTCTCTGTCTCTCTTTGTGTCTCCAGATCTCTCCCTTCCCTGTCTTTTTCTCTATCCTCTATCTTTCTGTCTCTGTATTTCTCCCCCTCCTTCTCTCTGCCTCTCCCTTTTCTCTCTCTCTTTTCGTCTATCTGTCTTTCTCTGTCTGTCTCTGTCTATCTCACTCTCTATCTCTCTGTCTCTGATTGTCTCTTTATCTATCTATCTCTCCACCACAGAGGGGAAAGCTACTTAATTCTGACAATGCTTCACTGATTACCTTCTGACCTCCTAGAATTCCCCAGACTGAAAATGCCAAACAAGCTAAAGAACAGATTAAAAGTATTTTCTCTCTCTTCCCCACACAAGCTCCCCTCCTTGGAACCAGAAAGCACAATGACATATTAATATTATTGCTAGGAAAATAACGGGAGATGAACTAACAAAGTATGCAGGTTCTTTCAAAACCCTTTGCAACAATTGATGAGCCTCAGAAACTGAAGGAAACTTCCTGATTCAAGGATTCAGGATCCAAGGTTTCAAACACCATTTTTCCCCCTGATTTCGCCCCACCCCACACCTGCATGTCTGGAACACCCCTGCTCCTTCTGGAAGACAGTCCGAAGCCTGCCTTGTACCCTCATGGCCAGAAGGAAGATTGGCAGGTATGAAGAAGGTGTATTAAAAACAATCAACATCTATTTGAGACTCTCTCCCTGTTATAATCACAACTGAGAGAGCATTGAAAAAGTGGGGAGCTAGTGGACCACTGTGGGAAGTCATCTGTAAAGGACCCAGATGTATTCCTGCTCTTAGGAGTTCCTAGAGCCCATTTTTAATGTGTGTGTGTGTGGGGGGAAGGTTGGAGTGCTGCTGTGTAAATGGAGTATGTCTTCGTTATTTTTCAGAGACATTTCATAGTCCATAGATTAATAGATTACTAGATTGGGGAGATAGGAACCTTAGAAATCACCAAACCTTACACATACACACACACACACACACACACACGCACACACACACACACATACATACCAACCAGATAATTTCAGAAGACCCCAAGAGATCATTGAGTTCAATGGACGTTCAAATAGCAATCCTCTGATATCTTCAACAAGAGATCATCCAGCCTCCCCAGGAAGGCCTCCAGCAATGGAAAGTTTCAATCCAATCCCATAGAGAAAAAAAGTGAAATTCAGATAAATTAAATGATTTGCCCTATGACCCAAGTTAGTGACACAAGCAGAGTTAGGACTCAGGTCTCTCACTCCCCCATCTGGTGCTCTTTTTACCATAACCATCCTACTTCCTGTTTCTTTTGGAGTGATGATATCTGAAAAGAGAGAGAAGGAGGGTTGTAGATTTCACTGAATCTAAAAATATTTAGAATAGGAACAGGAAACATAGGATAGTATGCTGGAATAGGAAACATGCTGTTGTTCAGGCTATGACCTTGAGCAAGTCACATGTCTCATTCATTGTATAAGGACAAAAACAAAATCTTATATGTGAAAACACTTTGAAAAATGTTAAGGTATTTTGCACATAGGAGGCATCATCAATGTTTCTTTTGCTATTAAATCATTGTGATTATGGGGTATATGAATTCCAGATCCTATATGTAGTCACCGCATGAACCCCTAGCCAATAGATGGTGGGAGGCAGGGCTCTTAGCACTCACTTCAGATCCCCTCACTATATGTGACAACAGTATAAACATTTCTAAATATGATAACCAGATATCCATGTTCATGGCCACTTAGTGGCTGGGTCTCTCAAGGAGCTATTCATCTAAAGCTCATTCAGTGACCGGAAGCCAGGAAATGTCATTTTCTTGGATATATTAAAAAAAAAACAAAACCCTGACAAGTATGTGCAAAAAGAGAACAAAAGAAAGTTATCAGAATAACAATTCAAATCTTTGGTTAGGACCTTAGGTAAGTCATTCAACTACTAGGATGTAGAGATCTAAGGATCTGACCTGCAATTTCACTGGTCTCAGATAAAGAAAGTCCCTCTGCCAATGAAGGTCATCACATTCACTGCAACTTGTAGTATAAGCAAGGTGCCTGGCAACAGAGAAATTGTAATTTAATATTCAGTCTATTTGGATTTTGTGACCAGCTCTTGTCTGCCTGTAGAGTTATAAAGCACAGAGACTCTGTAATCTGATGGTTGTTTGTAGTCCTGCTTCCTAAACTATGGGCCTGTGTAATGGTAATTTAAATGGGAAGATCTTCCCATTCATTAGATAGATCTTTCCATTTAAATTACATTTATAACCTGGAAATGCTTTTAATGGAAAAGCTTGGAGTTTCAATTGCAGAATTTTCCTTGAAAATTTTGAAGTTATACTGTTTACTAAATTTTATGATTAACTCCTGCCCAGGCCAACCATGTCTTCTGTTAGATTTTCTATGCTAAGCAAATAATGGACTGAAACTCATCATTGTGATTATCATTCTGAATCACAATCCATGCCATGAATGATGCCAAAGAACTGTATTTGGAACCTTTATTCCCAAATTCAAAGTAGGGAAACTTGTTGCTTCTGTCAGGGGACTAACATGCCTTCAAGAATTAGATATTCTTGGCTCAACTTTGGCCAAAGATGAGATCCCAGAACAATACTCTATTTTCTTGCCCAGAAAGTGAAGAAAGCAACTGAAATTTTCTCCTCCTGACATTACATAGTTTTTAGTACCATGGTTAAAAGGGATCTTAATTGTCCTATCCAGTTTTTTAATTTTACAAATGAGGAAACTAAAGCAATGAGATAAAGTAGCTTGTCCAATGTCACACAAATAATAAATGGCAGGGCTTGAATTGAATCTCAGGTCTTTTGTCTCTAAATCTATCAAACTTTCCTCCATATTAACCTGTTCACATTTTGAGAACCTTATAAAAGATTCATTAGAGGCAGCTAGGTGGTGCCATAATGCATAGAGCACTGGGCCTGGAGTCAGAAAGGGTCATATCTTACTGAGCTCAAATCTGGCCTCAATCATTTACTAGCTGTGTGACCCTGTTCAAGTCACTTACATCTGTTTGCCTCAGTTTTTTCTGTAAAATGAGCTGGAAAAGGAAATTGCAAATGACTCTAGTATCCTTGTCAAGAAAACCACAAATGAAATCACAAAGAATTGCCCATAACTGAAATGACTTGACAGCAACAACAAAAGTTCATTTCATGTGTTAGTTAATCTAGACCCTTCTTATCAGGCATTTTCCTTTAGTAATGGAAACTAAAGGCCTAATTGAGATAGATTGTACTTGTATGGAGTCTAATCTTTCAAATTTCATTATCATGTTCTCTGTATTTATGTATACTAGATGAATAGGAGAGAGTCCTAGTTTTTAGGTCACAAGCTCTCTCCACTCTCAGGTTATCACTAAGTCAAGTCAGCAAACATATACTATGTTCCAGATACTGTACTAAATTCTAGGAATTAAGACAAAAGCAGGACAATCATTGGTCTCAAGGACCTTACATTCTAATTGGAGAAGACAACATATCAAAAGAAGCTGAAACAGAGGAGCAAGATGGTACCCATGAAGGGGCATGGTGGAGAAAGTCCAGAAAGTCAAGAGTAGAGCCCAGAGAGAAATGAAGGCTACAATTCATGTATATCAGCTCATGTCCTCAGCATCTATCTCACAAGTTCCATGTTTATTCCCGTGTCAAGTCCCCAAGTGTGCCATCACAACTTCTAAGCACTATACTCAATGATTGTCCCTTCTTCCACCCTCTCATACTCCATGTGATTTGGCTCATTTCCAAACACTTCAATACCATAGAAACTAGCACTTGGTGTCTACTTCCAAATATCTTTATCCTCCCTGAAGAACTATGACCAGTCAGTGGCACCTTGAAATTACCTGCATGTTGGGCCAATGGGGAGAAGGCATCTTGCTGACCAAAGAGCAATACCTGTGCCTCTCTTCCCATCATCCCTGAAGACTCTCTAGCTCCAAATATCAAACCATGCTAGATTTCTGATTTCAACATGAACACATTCATCAATTTAGTTAATTGGCATGGATTTAAACTAGTTAATCCTCCACCTAATGCATTTCTAAGAATCCTGTTTTTAGAGGTCACCAATAAAGCATCTCCATTTCACAGATGAGGAAAGCAAGGCCCACTGTGAAACTATTTGCCCAAGGTCACCCAGCTCATAGTTTACTGAGCTAAGTTGGGGCCCTTTGTTCCAAATCCAGAAGTCTTTCCACTACATCATTCTGCTTTCCTTTAATATTTTCCCATAAATTTCACAGTGTTGTACTTTTCAGAATGCCTGGCCTATGGGACACCATCACACTATTGCACTGTATATTTTATCTTCACAGACTTGTCCAAATTGCTTCACCATGTACCATACCCAACACCTCAGAGAATCTGCATGTAAAATTTGACATAGATATGATGGGAACTAATAAACCATGTCTGTCAGCATGATACACCACAGATCCACAGAAAGAGTTTTGGGAAATGGAGATCACACCATTTTCCTCTATTAGTTGAAGCACTGGCCTTTACCCAGTCCTCTCAATTCCCTTCAGCTAAGTCCCCCTTTTAGTCCCAACCAACATCTTGTGTGGGATTCCAACTTGGATTCCCACTGATCATGTAAGGGCCTAGTTAAATCATGGTGGAAGCACTGTGGTTAAATTCTCAAGCACCAAAGACTCCTATAGAGGGAAGCCAAGTCTGTCCTGAGGGTAAATCAGTTTCAAGGAGTTAATGCATACCATGTGGAGATAAATACCAAAATGGCAAAGAAGACAACTTTGTGAGAGAAGCAATAGCATATATTAGAGTGACTGGACCCGGAGCCTGGGGCCTCAACTCAAGTACTTGCCCTGACACTTGCTACTGTCAGCAAGACACAATTTCTCTGAGTCTTTTCAGTTCTTAATTTGTAAATTGGCAATAGGGAGATTGTTGTGAATAGTGTTTTGTCTATTTTGAAGTTCTATAAAAACATCTATTGTTTTTGATGCTAATTATTTCTATTATTGCTACCAGGAAGCATGACTTTATGTAAGGTTAAAAAGACATTGGGGGAGGTGAGGGAGGGAGAATTCACCATTATATCCAAAGAATAGGAATGTATACCAGAGTCTAAGATGACGCAATTATTTTGTGATACTATCTGGAGACAATGAAACTGAGAATAATTGTAGTAATTTTGCATATTGATCTGGTTCTTTTCACTTCCCTTTCCCTTACTTCATATAAGGTTTCTCATACTTCTCTGTACCTACTATATTAATCTTTTCTTATAGCACAATAATATTCCATTTTATTCCAGTGCCATGGCTATCTCCAATTGACAGGCATCTTCTTTGTTTCCAGTTCTTTACTATTCCCCAAAGAGCTGTTATCCATAGTTCAGTTGTTATAGGACCCTCAGTTTTGTCAGTGACCTCCTTGGAGTATGTATATTTCCAGCAGTGGAATCTCTATGTCAAAGGTTATGGATAGTATGGATATTTTAGTCATTTCCTTTATGGAATTCCAAATTTACATAATTTTTGGATCCTTTAACAGTCATTAATGTACCTATATTTCCAGTAATCTGTATCTATCTTTTCTTTTTTTGGTTCATCTTTTCCAGTTTTCTGGATGTGAGGTAAACCTCAGAATTATTTTGATTTACATTTCTCTTTCAGTGATTTGAATCTGCATTTCATATGGCTAACCATTCATTAGTCTTCTTTGGGGAAGTAACTATTAGAAGCAAGCAGCTGTAGCATGTGCAGAGGCCATACCCTGGTAAAACTGTCTCAGCAGATGGGCTAAACCAGGTTGAAGGTACCCAGCAGACCTCAAACTCAAGAAGAGAATTGGGTAGCAAGTAGATGGGCAATCCTGAAAAGGGCTCCATCAACCCTCACACTAGAAGTTCTAGTTCTTTCTGAATACCAGAAAGTGCAAATAGGTGAAGATAGACTCAGGGAGGGATTAATCACCTCACTCTAAGTGAGTGTCTGAATAAGTCTTAGCCAAAAAAGACCAAGGTCTCCCATTGCATCCTGGGCCATCTCTAGTCATCCTAATGAATATCTGGACACTGAATCCAGATGACTCAGGAGGAGAAAATGAGACTAGTGACCTTGCACAGTCCTCCCTCACTCAAAACAAAGTCAAGTGCAAGTCTGATGTCATGGTCTTCTTCAAAAATGAAGGATAAACACACAGAAATTAGAAGCAAAACCTTTCTATTTTGGCAGGATTTGCTAACACAGTTAAATCTAATATCTTTGGAAAAGCCAAGGTCAACTCCACATAATGATGACACAGTGGAGGACTTTACCAGAAAACCTTCCGGAGTTCCTAACACTTTACCAAGTCATGTTCCAGTCTTAGAAAAGTGAATGTCTTTTTTTTTTGAATGATTAGATCATAAGATTATAAATACATGAAACTAAAGACTCCCCCTTATGTTGATGTTCACATATTATCAATCTGGCAGTGAGTAGTTAACCTGAGCAGAGCAATCAGAAAGCATTTTTGCTACAAATATGTATCTAAAGTATTTTCTTATACCATTTTACTGATGATGGTATGATGCAAGGAAACAGACTTTAATAGAAATATATAATGGTAGATGGAACAAGCCAACTATAGAAACCAGGGTGTCCATTTTTCAGTCAAAGAGCAAATAGTCTTAATCTATGAAAGAGGTATGGGTTAACACTTAAAAATACGAGATAAGAAAATCATTGGTCTAGGAGTCAGGACATATGGATTCTAGATCTATCTCTGGTATTAACTCACAATTTAACGTTGGGCAGATAACCTAGGGTTGCTTATCCTGTTTGTTCATGAATGAAATGAAGGTATTTAACTAGATGAACTCTAAGGCTACTTTTAACTTCAGTGTATAAAGAATATACAGAGATTGTTGGTGGCAAAACTATAACTGGAGCAGAGTGGTAAGTCCTTTGTTCTAGGGCACGAAAATTTAGAGGAAGGAAAAATCAACACAAATTTTCCTTCAGAAAAGTAGAAGGGGGGAGGAGACAAGATGGCAGAGTAGAAAGACTCACTGTATGCAAGACCCGAACCCACAGCCCATAAATTTCCTGTAAAAAGAACTTCCAACAAATTCTGGAGCAGTGAAAGCCATGTAGCAATGCAGTGGAGGAGATTTCCGTTCCAGAGAGCCCTGGAAAGCTGTCCTAGGGATCCGTCGCGCTCTGGACAGTGGAGCCTACCCCTGTGCTTCCCTGGCCGGGGGGGCCCCACAGGAGCAGATCTGAGCAGGCTTCAGGAACGGAACCTCCGGCAGGCACGAAGGTCCCTCCACCCACAGGTGCTACAGGTCAGTGAGAGAGACATCTGGGCTGGCCAAGAGGGGAGCGGAGTGTCTCCGTGACTTGGGCACCCTCGGGAGGCAGTGGCGGAGGTGGCGGCAGAGGCAGCAGCGGCCAGGACTCCCCAAGCAGGCAGGAGCTGAGGGCCATTATGGAAGGTCTCTGCATAAAGCCCCTGAGGGCCCTGCCCCCACCCAAGCACCAGAACTTAAGCTCACATTGAATAGCAGCCATGCCCGCCCCTGAAAGCCCTGAGGCTGGGGAGCAGCATTTGAATCTCAGACCCCAAGCACTAGCTGGGCAGACCTAGGCAGGGGTGGACAGGAATCTCAGAAGTCAAGTAACTGGCTGGGAAAATGCCCAGAAAAGGGAAGAAAAATAAGACCATAGAAACCTACTTTCTTGGGGGATGGATGTTTCTTCCTCCTTTCATTTCTGATGAGGAAGTACAATGCTTGCAATCAGGAAAGATGTGGAGGTTGGGGCCTCTGTATCCCAGACATCCCAGGTGGATGTCTGGTGGGCTCAGGCCATGGAAGAGCTCAAAAAGGATTTTGAAAAGCAAGTTAGACAGGTGGAGGAAAAACTGGGAAGAGAAATGAGAGAGATGCAAGAAAAGCATGAAAAATGGGTCAACACCTTCGTAAAGGAGACCCAAAAAAATTCTGAAGAAAATAACACTATGAAAAATAGGCTCATTCAATTGGCAAAAGAGGTTCAAAAAGCTAATGAGGAGAAGAATGCTTTCAAAAGCAGAATTAGCCAAATGGAAAAAGAGGTTCAAAAGCTCACTGAACAAAATGGTTCTCTCAAAATTAGAATGGAACAGATGGAGGCTAATGACTTTATGAGAAACCAAGAAATCATAAAACAGAACCAAAAGAATGAAAAAATGGAAGAGAATGTGAAATATCTCATAGGAAAAACAACTGACCTGGAAAATAGATCCAGGAGAGACAATTTAAAAATTCTGGGACTACCTGAAAGCCATGATCAAAAAAAGAGCCTAGACATTATCTTTTATGAAATTATCAAGGAAAACTGCCCTGAGATTCTAGAACCAGAGGGCAAAATAAATATTGAAGGAATCCATCAATCACCTCCTGAAAGAGATCCAAAAAGAGAGACTGCTAGAAACATTGTGGCCAAATTCCAGAATTCCCAGGTCAAGGAGAAAATATTGCAAGCAGCTAGAAAGAAACAATTCCAGTATTGTGGAAATACAATCAGGATAACACAGGATCTAGCAGCTTCTACATTAAGGGATCAAAGGGTGTGGAATAGGATATTCCAGAAGTCAAAGGAACTAGGACTCAAACCAAGAATCACCTACCCAGCAAAATTGAGTATAATACTTCAGGGGAAAATATGGTCTTTCAATGAAACAGAGGACTTTCAAGCATTCTTGATGAAAAGACCAGAGCTGAAAAGAAAATTTGACTTTCAAACACAAGAATGAGAAGAAGCATGAAAAAGTGAACAGCAAAGAGAAGTCATAAGGGACTTACCAAAGGTGAACTGTTTACATTCCTACATGGAAAGACAATATTTGTAACTCTTAAACTTTTCAGTATCTGGGTAGTTGGTGGGACCAAACACACACACACACACATGCACACACATGTACACATGTGCGTGCACACACATAAAGAGACAGAGAGCACAGAGTGAATTGAATAGGATGGGACCATATCTTAAAAGAAATTAAGGTAAATGGTGAGAGAGAAATGTAGTGGGAGGAGAGAGGGTGAAATGGAATGGGGTAAATTATCTCTCATTCAAGAGGCAAGCAGGAGACTCTTTAGTGGAGGGAAAAAGAGGAGAGCTGAGAAAAATACATGAAGTTTACCCTCATCACATTTGACTAAAGGAAGGAATAAAATGCACACTCATTTTGGTATGAAAACCTATCTTACAATACAGGAAAGTGGGGGAGAAGGAGATAAGCAGGGTGGGAGGGATGATGGAAGGGAGGGCAATGGGAGGAGGGAGCAATTTGAAGTCAACACTCTTGGGGAGGGACAGGATCAAAGACAGAATAGAAACAATGGGTGGCAGGATAGGATGGAGGGTAATTCAGTTAGTCTTACACAACATGACTATTATGGAAGTCATTCGCAAAACTACACAGATAGGGCCTATATTGAATTGCCTGCCTTCCCAAAGGGAATGGGTGGGGAGGGAGGGATGGGGAGAATTTGGAACTCAAAGTTTTAGGAACAACTGTTGAGTATTGTTCTTGCTACTAGGAATTAAGAAATACAGGTAATGGGGAATAGAAAGTCATCTGACCCTACAGGACAAAAGAGAAGATGGGGACAAGAGAAGGGAAGGATGATAGAAGAAAGGGCAGATTGGTGATATGAAAAATTAGAATGCTTGGTGTATTGGGGTGGGGGGAGGGGATAAATGGGGAGAAAATTTGGAACCCAAAATTTTGTGAAAATGAATGTAAAAAGTTAAATAAATAAATAGATTTTTAAAAAAAGAAAAGAAAAGTAGAAGGAAGATGGAACATGAGTTTTGGGCAAGGATACTAGTCTGGGGCTAAGTCCTTTGGATATTCCCTCTATCAAGTTTCCTCAAATACTAGCAAGGAAGTAGGGAGGACAAGTGAGTTCTGATGTTAGATACCTGGGGAACATGTACTACCATCAGCTTCCTCCTTCCCTGTCTCTGTCCTGTAAGGAAATTTATAACTGGCTTTTCCCCAAGGCTCCTTTCCCCCATACCCAGGGCTTCACCTTTTCTTTGTCCTTTCCATGTAAACTACTCTCTCTCTCTCACACACACTCAAAAAGCAGTTATTTCCCCCAATGAGAGAGCCTAATTCCCATGATATTTTCCCCTTCATAGACTATGGTTGAGTAGAAAGAGCTTGGAACTCAATCCCCCAATTTGGACTTGATAATTCCCTATGTCCTTTATAACTCTCAAACTTATCTCACAGGACCACTTTGATACCCCATTCTGCCTCCCACTCAATGCAATTTGTCCGAATTGCTTCTTGCATTGTTTTCCCAACATGAATTGCCAAGTTGATTTGAATGTGCATTTTGTGATCATTTCCATAAATGCCAGGTTCACTAGTTCCAGTTCTGGCATATAGTAGGCATCCAACAAATGCTTGTTGATTGGTTTGTGGAAGGTCTGGATGTTTAGTACGGCCAATATTAAATCACTTGTTTAAATTTCAGTTGTGTAGTAGCATATTCATTGGTTGGGGGAATGAAAGTCTTAGGATGGGGATACTTGCTTAATTAATGTTCCTGGACTGAAGAAATAGCTTTCACTTAATGGGACAGTCTCTGTGGTCTCACCTAGTGCTGTCACTTGAAAGAATGTGGTGCACCCTCCTTAACCTGATGGACAATAAGCATTGCTTAAGGAATCTTGAGCAGAAATTGCAAAATGATGTTAAAACTCAAAGAATAGCTAGTCCATCCTCGTTCTGGTCCATAAGGAAGAGAGATGAAAGCACAGTAAGGACAGATACATTTTATTTCCTTCTACCTCTCAGTGAGACTATAAGAAGGAAGAAGGAATGAAGTAGTTGTTGCCTTTCAAGGACCTAAGATTCACAGGATTTAGAGGTAGAGGAGAATTTAAAAATCATTTGGCCTAATGGCCTTAAATTTTCAAATATAGAAACTGAAATAACACACAATTACTTACTTTTTGATCTAAAATGGGTTGACCTTTATACCAAAAGGTTTAGCTAGCCCAGGTCAGAAACGGAACATGTTGGGATAGGCATCCCATGTTGGGGAGGCAGTGAGAAGGAAACCTAAATGAGGTAGACAATATAATCTGATAGATACACAGAGGTTTTTACAGACTGGAAATAGGTGGAGAATGATGGGTGAATGAAATTAGGACTCATTTTGAAGTGGATTTTTTTCTCTCTCTCAGGCTGCACAGAAAATACCTTCAAAGATGGAAGTTTGAGGTCTGTGAGAGGATTGCTTTTTCGGTAGCCTGCTGGCACAGGTTCCTTTTTCCTGGGTCAACTTGAGTGTCTTTTTACCTGAAAAGGTGAAGTGTGCAATTTTGTAGTACTATGATCTATTCCCACTTCTTTTGTTATGAATGTTAGTATACATAAATTTTAGACTCTATAACAGTACTCAAATTCCCTTGCACAAAGAAGTTATTTGGTAGGTTATCATGTTGCTGCCCTGTTCCTCCTGAGCAATAATCTCCCAAAAGGAGCCAGTGAGGTTTAGTCTTGGTCATCAATAAATATAAACCCTTGTTCATATTTATGTAAATTGTGCGTGTGTATGTGTGTGTGTGTGTGTGTGTGTGTGTGTGTTGGGAGAGAGGAGTAGGTTGTAAAAAAAAAGATGCGTGATCTACTAAGTTCAGCCTACCTAGATCATATGCAAACAACATCTTGAGATATTAATGCCTAGATCAATCCCACTGGAAGGTGTCAGCAGGTCTCACAGCTCAGTGAAACAATATAGATCCTCCCAGCAATATGTAAACAGCCTTCATCACAACATGCAGGGTGTCCCAAAAGTGTTAGTACATTTTTGGGAAACTAAAGTTTTACTGCACTAGGACTTTGGCTATACACAGAATATGGCTAAAACTTATTACACTATTGTAAGGTGATCCCTTTTGTCAAGTGTAACTGGGGAGAAAACAAAACCAAACAAAACCCACCAAATGGTTATATTTGACTGGCCTACTAAAATATGCAGATGCCCAAATTATTGCCAGATGCTTCCTCTGGCTCTCCACTACCTCCATGTTTGCCCAGGAGTGTGGCACAAAAATACATCTGCAGATGCTTTTAGTGAGAATCATAGGTTGTGTTCAGGAGCAAACATTTTCCATACCATAAAAGTGATGAAATCCAGGAGCTAGTTGGTGATGGAAACTTCCTTCCTAGTACAAATAATGATGGCAACTCATTCGTGGAGAGCTAGATGGTTACAAGCCCTTTGCAAGTCTGTCACATCTGATTCTCCTTACAGCCCCGTGAAATGAGTCCTATAAGTATCATTAAACCTATTTAAAGATGAACCATAAGTGAAGACCAAAGGAACTTGTTATTGTTCCTTTGTAATGTTCCAAAAACGTTATGGGTTTTGTTGGTCCTTCGTTGTTGAAGAAAACCAGTGACATCACAGGTTGATGTCTTGACTTGTGCGTGGATTGGATTTAAATGAGGCAGAGTTGCATAAATTGTCAGCATCACTCTCTCTTCCTGAGTTATTGAAGTCTAATGTCAAGACAAAAATCAGAATGACTGATGATGGCCTGGGATGCAGTGGAGGACCTTGGCGTCTTAGGTGGCTGACCAAGCTCTGAGCACTCCACAGTACCTTCTTTAGTCATCTTCATGGTTGTTGGAACAAATGTGCCCATTCTGTCTGGTGAAGACCTCCCCCTAACTCATCAACAGAGTCAGTTAGCCTCAAACTAGTTTAGCTTTTCTGCCAAGATGATTTTATTGAAGTGTGACCACTGCATATGCTGTAGCTTCTTGGAGCCACAGGTGAGAAAGAGTTGCATTAGAGGTAGACACTCAAATGAGGATGAGAAGAAAGGAACACTGGACTTAAAGCAGGAAGAGCTTTAGTTCAAATCTTAGATCTGCTATCTACTGTGTATTTGAATGAAGCCTTTATAGGAGTCTCAGTTGCCTTATCTGAAAAAAATAAAAAATTGGATTAAATTTCCTCTTGGTTTCTTGGATTCATTCTAGCATTACTGTTCTATGGCTGTGATAAAACCCAGCCAATTATTATTCATTACCTGGATAAGTAACCAGCAGTATGCATGGTCACAGACTAGCCAGATCTTCTGGCTTTTGTTTTATTTTGTTTTGTTTTGTTTTTACAATTCCTCAGGCTGGCCCAAAGGAAGATTTTGAAATAGATGAAATTTTTCCTTGACACCCTTAGTCTTCCTGTTTATTCTCTCCCTCCACAGATGTTCCCCATCCTTGGTGTCTACTGACTTCCGTCTTTCCCTGTATCCCTTTATGCAAATCATATGACCTTTGTTCACACTAAGATCAGATGAGGGATGATTTAATATGTCTGCTCTCCCAGGAACATTTGCACTATAACTTTTAAGCTAATAGAATGTAGCTTTGATGGTTGAGAGTCAGACATCAGCCAGTGGATGAGGAAGGATTTGCGAAGGGGTGGGGAATTGGGGCCTTTCCAGCTCCCCTGAAATCCTATAGTCACTTGTTTGCTTGTACATAAGGCTGTCTCCAGCATCAATTATTGATAAACTCATCATGATTATTTTCCATCGAGGATTCAGACAGTGAGATGGCACGGTGAATGGCATGCTGGAACTGCAGATGAATTCAAATCTGACTTTAGATATTTGCTAGCTATGTGACCCTAGGCAAGCAACTTAAAGCTTTGCCTGCCTCAGTTTCCTCACTTTTAAAATGCAGATAATACTAGAAGCTGCCTCCCAGAATTGTTTTAAGCATAAAATGAGATCTTCATAAAGTACTTTGCAATTCTTAAAGCTCTCTACAAATGCTAGCTATTATTATTCAAAGGTCTGGTATACTACAGTTCTTGGGTGGCTCAACCATCTTCCCAGTTGCATGATTAGCTGTCAAAAAGACAAATGTATAAATAAACAGCACTAATTAAAGCACCACTGGAAACCTCCATACTTTTGTAGGAAAAAATGTTTTGCTAATACAGATTATTTATAGAATGATGTCACAAAGATGTCAGACATAGGGATAAATGTGCAATGTTCATTATTAGCAACTATACTTTCCCTCTGAAGACTGACAAAAATGAAATGTAGAAGGAAGAAAAATTCAATCAACTTGTTTTTAGTATTTCTCTTTTGTATGACTAGAATTACCAGAGGCTAGACTTCCTCCCTTAGGGTAAAATTCCAAGGCAAAAGTTCTTAAACTTGATCTTAAAATTGATTAATTGGTCATCAATCCCTTTGTCAGTATGATAAAAATGATGGGCCCCTTCTCAGAACAATATTTTAAAATGCACAAAATGAAAAACATAAGGAACCCAATTATACTGAAATATAATTATCAAAATATTTTTAATATAAGTTCAAGACCCCTGTCCTAAGAAAGGATACATCTGGATATGGGAGCCTCAGGTATGTGGCAACCCCTAAAGGTCAACTTTTCTTGTTACTGGGGTTTTCCACACTGACATGTATGAGTCTGAAGTTCCACAATCCTCGGAAAACAGCACAGGAATTCCCCAAAAAACACTTGCTGGAGAACACAGACATGAGATGCAAATTTTGTGCAGCCCAGCAAGATAACTAAACTCTCAGGGAGCCAGAAACACTTACACAGTTCTGTGAGGAGCCTTGAAATCTGTTACCATGGCAAATAGGTTTATCTAAGACTGCTCTCCATCCTTGTTCATGTAATAACTGTTAGGGCCTGTACTCCTCTTCAGTAGAATCAGAGTTAGTCAATCTATCACAAATAGCCTCTAGCCACTGATGCTACTATTATAAACCATGCAGATAATGGCCACCTCCTCAGGTATAGTTCGTTGTTGGCTGTTGGCACTTCTTGGTCCTCATTGCTCTTGACCCAGGGCCAGACTGTCATCGTTCCACATCTTGTCTTATGACAATGGTCATAAAGTTCTTGATTTTGTTTATTGGCTTGATTTGGTCTGATCTGTAGTTCCCAGATGGTTAAAAAAGATGCTGGAAGCATCCCCAAATACCCTGCTTTCTTCCCCCACAGTCAGCTCATTGCTCTTCCCAACTTCAATTACTCACAGCAAACTGCAAAAAGACAGATGTCAGTGAGTCTTCAGTATAGTAGCAATTTAAGATGCCCGTAGAGTTAGCCTCATTATGGATAAGGAAGAGGGCTAGGGTCAAATTCTAAAAATTCAAGGGTCAAATTCCTTTTCAAGTAGCATTTTTTTCAGCAGAAAAGCTTTCATTTCATAATGCCTTTAAAAGCTGCTTATGCCTCTAAACACAGGCACATCCATAGCATCCTGACTCAATGCTGACCTCCAAAAAGGGTCCTCAAGAAAATGATGTGCAAGCAAAATGAGTAAATTGTAGTGGAAGCCAATTGAAAGCCAATCCACCAGGGAGGGGTGGGTAACAGCCCTGCTGCTGCAAAATGGAGGCATGAACAGAGGAGAGTGTTAGCTATAAAATGTACTGATTGCTGCAGGTTTGTCTTCTCTGGCAGAGCTCTCAGAGATCTGAGTCTGACTTGGACAAGGTAGAGTGGTATTGCAGAATGCCTGAAAAATTTGTATGGGGTGTATGGAGTGAAGTAGAAAATGGCGTAGAGTGTTCCAGTGCCTTAAAAAGAATCAGTGTGATGTAGTTAGAAATCTAGGATTCAAGACCTGGCTACCATAATCAGTACTAGCTATGTGAGCAAGGACAAATAATTTACCCTCTCTGAGCCTCAGTTTCCCCATCTTCAAAACGGGGAAAATAGGATTTGAACTGCCTACTCCCTAGAGTTGTTAGGAGGAAAGTGATTTGTGAACCTTACAGATGTTTTTTGTTATTCCAATTCTTCAGGACCTCATTAAGAGTTTCCTTGGCAAAGATACTGGAGTGGTTTGCCTTCTCCAGCTCACTTTACAGATGAGAAAACTGAGGCAAATAAGGTTAAATAACTTTCCCAAGGACCTAAAGCTAGTAAGTGTCTGATCTGGATTTGATCTCAGGTCTTCCGGACCCCAGGCCCAATTCTCTATCCACTGCTGCCAAGCTGCTCTTACCGCTATCAAATTCAAAAAGAAAGGGATCTCCAATGGCCAGATACTGACTTAGAAGAATACAAATTAACTATGTTGTATGTTTGTTTATTTCATTAAACATTTTCCAATTATATTTTAGTGTGAGTCAGCAGCATTCTGGAGTTCTTCAAGTATTTGGAACTGGTGGGCCAGAGTTTGACATTTTTCATGAGCATTAGGGAGGATATCTGGGATGAAGTGGCTGGACTAGATCTTTTTTTAATAAAATACTTTTCCAAGTAGGCAGTGCAGAATGTGTCTCATCTTCATTGTCCTTGTTCGTGTACCGTATTTGTACCTCTGAATGTAATGAGTTTAGATAACAGTATGAGCAAAAAGTACACACTCACACACACACACACACACACACACACTCACACACACACACACACTCACTCACACATACACTCACTCACACATATGCATATTAAGTACCTAACCTCAAGGAAGGGCAATTGACAGATGAAAACAATCGAAAAGCAAGTGAAGAAATAAAGAGAAATGGTAGGAATAATTTATCTACCATCTCCTTTCCTCTCATCCTCTGCTTCCATTGAGGATGTATCATTGTGGAAATACGGATGCCTTTTTATAAGATCATAGACTTTAGAGCGAGGGGATCTCTGCAATCATTTAGTACAGCCCCATCATTTTACAAGTAGAGAAACTGAGGTAAGTCTTAAGATGAGAAATGATACTAACTTCAGTGATAGAGAAGAAGCTTTAGTGGAAGAAATAGCGAATGAGAATGTGGAAGTGGAGAAGAGAGGCCAGGCTCTTTTCTTTCTCTGAGGAGTTCTGGAAATTCAGACAGGGCAATCTTTCCTAGGTGCTCTTGACCTGAGGAGCACACAGCCATCTATGGTCTAATTGGAGAGCTGTCAATGGGGTAACTACAGCATCTCTTGAAACATCGATCTTGGTGCCTGAACTTACTTGGCTTCCTGAGTACAATCTGTTGAACTAGTTGTTGCATGACCTAACCTCATGCTTCCTTTCAGTTGACATTATGGATATTTAATTGGCTGAAAGGTAGAGAGTCTAGGTCTTTTATTGTTAGTGTATAATAAGCAAAAACCAAGCACAAACATGATTTGGAGAAGATAAACACCACCTCAGAGACTCTTCAACAAGGAGTATATGTCAAAACCATACAAGAGTCTTTCAAAGATGTAATATCTGAGTTAACTAATGGCAATTGGGTGATACAATGAGTAAGAGGGCTGGACTGGGAGTCAGGAAGATTTAAGTTCAAATCTCACTTCAGATGTCTACTGTGTGATCCTAAACAAGTCACTTAACCATGCCCACCCTCAGTATCCTTATCTGTAAAAAGAGGAAAATAATGGCACCTTTCTCATAGAATTGTTGTGAGAATCAAATAAGATAACAGGTACAATGTTGCAAATCTTAAAGTGCTATATGTAAATGTTAGTTAAAATAATTAATAGAACTGATCACTAATATTAATAAAACAAGACAATGTGTGCTCATCAAAGATATTTTACATACCACGGAGGATAACTCTTCTCTAAATGAAAGAGGGATTTCCTATGGATGGTGAGATCTTGTTTGCATACAACATTTTGCTGTTTGCAATAAGTCCTGTAATATGGGCAGTCTTTCAATGATATACAGAACCACTTATAAGGGTTTTTCCTAACTACCCACATAGGAATGAAAACAAATTAACGTAACCTGTCTTTTGAGCAGTTGATGGTATAAAGTTGAATGGGCAATCCATTTTGTTCCAATAATACATATGCTTAGGTGCTACAAATGGACGATTCCATCAATTGCTAGTGCCCTCCCCTCAAACTACATTGGGCTTAACAACTTTGAATTTATTTATATTTATCCTTCTGTATTTATTCTGTATATACTTACATATGTATAAATACATATGTGGACAAATACTTACACTTATATGGGCAGATATATGTTCACATATGTATCCACATATTCAAATAACCATATGTATATAAATATGTTTTTATATTGATGCACATACATATATCTCTATATAAATGAATACAATGAATGAAACAATTCCTACTCAAAAGGAACTTATATTCTAAAGGCCAATGCAAGATATAGGTATGTGTGTATGTGTAATATGTGTGCACATATATAATGTGTATATAGAATATATGTGTTATATATGTAAAATCATTTTTAGAAATGTATACATACACACATGTACAGGAACACACACATTATATATATGTATATATATATATAAAATTCTATATATTTATATATATATATATAAAATTCTATATATTTCTTTTGTTGCCCATTAGAATGTAAAATCTTTTCAGTTGGGATTATTTCATTCATTATATTCGTTCCCCAGTGTCTAGCACAATGTTTGGCACATAGTAGGCACTTAATAAATGATTATTGATTGGTTGAATTAATGAATGAGCTAGCCCATAATGAAAGAGGAAGAAGGAAAATTCCATGTTTTTAGTGGCCCCATGCCTCATTCTTTGAGGGAAAAAAAAAAAAAAACCACCCACTTTTTTTTCCAAAGGGCATAAATTTGACTGCATACTTTTGAGTAATGGAATGCCAGTCTCTGAAGAATTCATATTGCAAATTGCCCCACAGATGAATGATGGGGAATTAGCAGGTTACAATACTTTATCAAAAAGAATTGCATTGAGAAATGTGACCAAGAATGTCATCAGGGAGATGTATGACCAGAAAAAAAATGGGCTAGTCACATGGCAAGAATGAGGGAGAGTTAACTGATGGACAAACTATACATCTATTATCAAGAGATCTACAGGAAGGCTCTCTTGCTGTGGAGGATTTATGCTACGACATGAATAAGAGCTGTACACAAGGGGTAGTCCAAGATGGATATCAAACTGTACTGTTTGAGGAAGTACACAGATCAATGAAATCAGATATCTGTCATAAGGCAGGCATACCTTGGAGATACGGATTTGGATCCAGACTACCTCAATAAAGCAAATATCGCAATAAAGCAAGCAACACACATTTTTTTTGGTTTCTCCATGCATGTAAAATTTATTTTTACACTATCCTGTAGTCTGTTAAGTGTTTAATAGTATTATGTTGAAAAAAAAGCCCAATATACATACCTTAATTTTAAAAATATTTTATTTCTAAAAAATGCCAATCTTCATCTGAACCTTTCATGAGTCATGATTTTTTGCTAGTGGAAGATCTTGCCTCAGTGTTGGTGGCTGCTGACTGATCAGGGTGGTGGTTGCTGAAGGTTGGGGTGGCTATGGCATTAAAATAAGACAGTAATGAAGTTTACCAAGTTAATAAACCCTTTTTTCTTAACACTTAGATGCCACTGTAGGGTTATTCATTGGCCTAATTTCAATATTATTGTGTCTCAGGGAATAGGGAGGCCCAAGGAGAGGAAGAGAAATAGTCAGTCAGTGGAGCAGTCAGAACACACACAATATTTATCGATTAAGTTTTCTGTCTTCTATAGGTAAGGTTTGTGGTGCCCCTCCCAAATTATAATGACACCATCAAAGATCACATGATCGCATATCACCATAACAAGTATAATAATGATGAAAAATTTTGAAATATCACAAGGCTTACCAAAATGTGACACAGAGACATGATGTGAGTTGGAATTCTATTGGAATAGACTTGCCCAAGGCTGGGTTGCTGCAAACCTTCAATTTGTAAAAAAAAAAAAAGTATTATCTGCAAAGAAAAATAAAGCAAAACAATAAAGTGAGGTATACCTATTTCAAAATATGTATTCACAAAGCATATTTTATACAAAATCAGAGATAATTCACCATGGTAATTTCCTTGGCAATCTGAATAAAAGAAAATTACCCTAGGCCTAGATTTGGTCATAATATGCTATCTAGCTATAGTATCTCTAACACAGCTTGTCCCCATAATATTTTCTATGCCTAGAGCCCCAGACCATTGTATCATTACACTTCATGGCTGTTTCTTCCAACTTAATTTATTCTCTGATTCTGAACTTGTGTTCTAAGGTCTATCCCTATCTCCCCACTATTCAGGAAATGATCTTATAGTCATTCCCAAAGATATTGGCCATCATTCCTTAGGCTCCAGAACCTTTCTAAAGTTTTGAGTTATTGACCCTCTATAAGAGCAGATCCTGAAAAATGCATTCTTGGAGAGTGGATAGACTCAATTCATAATTTTATTTTATCCAGGGGAAAAAAATCCCCTTTATCAATTGAAATAATCACCTGCTCTGCTGCTTCTAGTCCTAGAAAATTACTTGAGTTGTTAAGTTTTTAAGTGACTTGTTAAGTCCACAGAACCATTATATGTTGATGGCAGAACTTGAACTCATGTCTTTTGGACTCTGAGGTCAAATTTCTAGACCCTTTATCTCTTGCTTTGATAACTATAACATAAAAGCAACCCTGAACTAATAACTTCATATTTCCCACAAGCAAAACGAGGTCATCAGATTAGGTGATGAACAATCTTCACCCCTCTTCCCCCTGACCTGGTTCTGAAGCTATGAACCTGGGTAGGAGTGAGAAGTAAGTGGTGAAATTTTTGGAATTCCAGTCACTACACAGTCTAGTACTGCTTCCTCTGGACCAAATTCCCTTTTCCCCATATGATGATTCCCCATAAAACACCATTCTAACTGAATCTTGTTTGTTCTAAAAACTGGGGATGCTTAAGAATATGAAGTTAATTGGGCATTGTTCATTAGCCTTACCAATAAAGTAAAGTAGAAATTAAAAAAAGACCCTGGTCACAAAGATCTGTCTTTTATGGCCTCTAATTACAAGGTCTTTTCCAGAATCCCCTGTTGGATTGCTCAAAAATCCCATTGCCTTTCTTCCTTGAAATGAATGCTAGTTTTGGAGTCAAAGAACCCCACATTCCAATCCTCACATAGCCATGGAGGAGTTACTTCACCTCTGTCCCCATTTCCTCATCTATGAAATGAGGGGGCTGCTCTAAATGATGCCTGAGTTTCCTTCCACAGCTAGATCTAGGATGCAGTAATTGCACACATCCCCAGCTGTGGCAGATTTCATTTCTTTGTCTTAGAAAGGAACATAATTTTCATTCATTCTTGGCGTCATTTGTGGACAATGTAGGATTTTCTCTTTCCTGCTTATTATTTTGAATGTTGGCTTAGGCCTCTCTGTGCTTAAACTAAAGGAGCTCAATGGGATTTCAGAGCAGGAAACAATGGTTGTTGCTTTGTGTTTTGTTTTTTGTTTTTTGCTTTTCATTTCTTTTGGAAGGGTGGAGGTTGTTTTTATCACAAAACTTCAAGACAATAAGCATTACATATGGAAACTATTCTCAGTTCTGTTCTCAACCACACAGATATTCCTTTTCTCCTCTTCCTGACCTAAATCCTAATATATTCTTTACCCTCTTCTTTTCACTGTGAAGATGAGTCATTTTATGGTATGCGAGGGTACCATTAATGGCTAGTTGTTGTCAGGATTCCTCCAATGGCCTGGGAAAGAGAAAAAGGTGTCGAACATGTGGGATGAACTCCTTGTGGTAGGTAGCTTTCTGGAAAGACGTATAACAAAGGCACAAAAGGCGATGTCATGAATGATTTGCAATCTACATCACTGGAGAGAGTAACCACATCATGGGGATGACAAACCTATTGGCATGTTGGAGAATTAGAGCAGCAGAATAATAATAGTTAAGGGAAACATGTATATAGTACATTAGTAATGCAAAGTGTTCTCTCCACTCCACAAAGGAGATAATAAAGATATTATTAACCCCATATTGCAGATGAGAAAACTGAGGCTCACACCATTTACAAAACACTTTCCCATTCATAACTTACAGTGAACTTAGTTCATTGGCAGAGCAGGTAATATTATTCCCATTTTACAGAAGAAGAAACTGAGACTCACAGTGGTAAAATGACTTGCCCAGAGTCACACATCTATTAGGTAGTAGACTCAAACCAGGGTTTCTGATCCCGGTATTACTGACACTGTACCACTCATTGTACCTTTCATTGTTTTCATAATTGTCTTTGCCTTGCTCTATTTTGTCCTGTCTTTCAAATTTATGCTTTGTTTTCCTTCCCTCCTGAATTGTCTGGGGCCAATAATAGCACCACTGAGGAGGAGTTCTAATGCACCATAGTCTTATAGAAATTGGCATATAACTAGAACTGCATTCAGTAGATGTGTATATTCTTAGCATTTCCATTTGATTACTTATATTTTTGGCTCAAATTTCCATTGAAGTTCACCTTCCATGGCTCCTGGAGGAGAAAGAGGAAGAGCAGGAGGGGAGGGCAGTAGGTGGAGAAGGGGAAGAACAATGAGGGGGGGGGGGGAAGGGAGGTGAATCTAAGTATTTTTTCAGAGTTCTCATTTTTCTTCTTCCTTTACCTTCTTCCTCTCTAATATGGCAAACAATTTGATATAGGTTTTATATATATATATATGTATATATACATATATATATATATATACAGTCATGTAAAACATATTTCCATGTTTCCCATCTTGTAAAAAAAGAAACAGACCAAAAGAAAAAAAAATGGAAAAAAATAAAGTGAAAAACAGTATCCTTGGATTTTTTTCAAATTCCGTAAGTTCTTTCTCTGGATGTGTATGGCATTTTTCATCATGGTCCTTTGAGACTGTCTGGAATCATTTCATTGTTGAGAAGAGCTAAGTCATTCACAGTTAATCATCAAACAATATTGCTGCTACTTCTACAATGTTTTCTTGGTTCTGCACATTTCACTTTGCATCAGTTCATGTCTTTCCAAGTGAATCTAAGTTTTCAAAGTCTATGGCAATGGTACTCCAGGCAATTATTACAAAATAGAAAAGCCAGTGAAGTGTGATGGCCTACCATCTAAGAACTTGCTTGGCTAAATTCAAAGGGGCTCATTATCTAACCATCAGTAAATATATATTAAGCTCTGACTATATGCCAGGCACTGAGCTGAGCACTGGGAATACAAATACAAACAGATAGTGCCTACCTTACATTCTAATAGAGGAATACAATATATAAAAGAACATGATAGCCATGGAAGGAACCTGGGGTCTAGAAAGTCACAGGGATTGTGAATAGAGCCCTTTCAGGTAGCAAAAGAAATTACTGACTTGTTTATTGTTCCCAGAGCAAGAACAAGAGATAATGAATCAATTTCTTACAAAAAAGTGAAGAATTCAGGGCACAAAATGAGACATATATTTTGGCACATGGCCATAGTGGGAATTTGTTTCACTTAATTATGCATATTGGTTACAATAGTTTTGTTTATTTCTTTTTTTTTCCATCTCAGAGGAGGGATACAAGGGAAAGCAAATAGATTGGAAGCAAGGTATGTATTCAGGATCTTGGCAGATGTCAAAATAGTAGGCCCTAGTATCTTGGTGGATGGGTATATGAGAGATTTCGCATGGGCTGAGGCTGGCTAGATATAGTGGATTGAGTCTATTTCTCACTTGTAACTAGATAGACTATAGCCTATAGTTTGATCATTTGTTTTAGCCTGAGTAATTCTTGAAAACCATCTTCTAAGTCCTAAAGGAATTCTAATCTTCATTAGTGGAAAGACAATTGATGGTATATCTTAGAAGTTTTTAAAAAGTATTAGCTTAGTGGCAAATAGGTCTAAATGTTTTAGATGTTACCTTTGGGTAGGTCTGATCAGTCAATCATGTGACAAATGTTATCAAAGAGGCTAAAAGAAATGGCTTACAGGGTCTTGATGTCATGTGACTTCCAAGTCTGCATCTACCATGAATGGAGCAAGTCACTTTGATACAAATATGAACTGTACAGATATGAGTTGTTTGTATATGGTGGGGCATAGTCAATATGGGAATTCATCTTGATTGACTACATATTTATTAAATAAAATGCCTATTAATTGAAAAAATATGCATTCTTAAATGAATTGATCATTCAGTCAATATTTATGTTTGCAATGGCAATGTAGCTACAGTTCTGATTAAAATATTTGATGACGGTGCTGCATCTGAGAATGAAGATGTCTCCCTTGAAGAGGCATTCCCTGAAAGACGTAGTATAGGAGAGTGAGAAGAAAAGTAATCCAGGTAGAGGAAAACTTTCATTCTAGTCAAACCATGCGACTTACTTGAGGTATGGCTTTGAAAAAACCCACCAACCTCTCGAAGCCTCAATTTCTTTGTCAGTCCAAAGGGATAACAATCTTTTTCTAGAGGTTGCGAGTTATTGTATGACTCCAAGGAAGGCATGTATATGAAAATGCTTTGTATCCAACACTTTGCTCACGTAGTGTAATGAGTAGATGACCCATTTTGGAGTCAGGAAGAGCTACATTCAAATTGTTTCTCCTACACATGCCACCTGGATGACTGAGCAAATTACTAAATCTCTCACTTAATTATGCATATTTATTACAAAGTTTTGGTTTTTTTCCATCCCTCAGTCACTCTAAAACCATGTGCTACAGTTGAGTTGTTCATCAGTACCAATGGAGGCAATTTTTATACTGAGAATTCCACAAAATCAATTTTAAAGGGCCAATTTTGACCTTAAAGTCTGTCTTCTTTTGGAGATAAATATTCACCTGCAGTATTAATTTTTTTCTAAGAAAGGAGGGACAAGAGGAAGATAGAGAAAACAAAAGAAGAAGAGAGGGATTTTGAAATAAATGGCTCAGGATTCTTTCAAGTCTCCACTATTTCTGCATATTGGACCAGGTCAGAATTATAGGAAATATATACTGGCTCTGGCATGTGTTGAGAAAAAAAACACAACAGTTTTAATTTTTCTTCTGAAATTCATTCTTTCCCTTCAGAATATTGAAGTCTGAAAGGCTTTTATGACTGGACGTTTCACTTTTCTTTGGAGATAAATGCACTCAATGTGACCTTTTATATCTCAACCTTGCTGAGGGGAATTTCAATTGTAATCCATTCTCTATCTTCTTTTTCTCCTCCTCTGGAAATTTCAGGAAATGTCATATGCCTTAAAGAATTCCAATAGCAACTCTATGGGGAACACACTAACTCATTGCCAGAAATTATTTTTGAACATTTTCTCCTGAAGAACAGGATATTATTGCTACAGAGCCATAACCGCAGTGAGGTGTGGGTGAGATATATACCTTTGGGTGAGCTCTGCACCTTAGACAGGTATTGTCTTCCCCCATTCCCTCCCACTGGGAACTTAGGAAGACACAAATCAGTGGTGTAGGGATGCTATCTGGTTTGATGTTTCCAGAGAAACCAAAGGCCATAGCCTTCTAGATGGTATCCCTGCCTCAAGTCTCTCCCCCTCCAACCCATCCTCCATTCAGCTATCAAATTCCTGAAATCCACATCTAAAAATGTCACCATTATCCCCTTTAAGCTCCATTGATTTCCTCTCACTTCCAAGAATCAAATATTAAACTCTATGTTTGGCTTTTAAATCCCTTCATAACTTAGTCCCTTTCTCCCTTTCCATTCTTCTTACATCTTATGTCTTCCACATATTTTGTAACCCAGTGATACTGAACAACTTGCTATTCTTTGCAAAAGACACTCCATCTGCCATCTCCATGGATTTTTATTAGATATCCCTCATGCCTGGAATTCTCTCACTCCTCACCCTCATTCCTGTTTTCCTTCATGTCTCAGTTAAAACTTCATGAAATATTTCTTGTTCCCCTTTAATACTAGTGCCTTACCCCTTAGATTATCTCCAAGTTATCCTGTACATATCTTGCTTACACTTACTTATTTTCATGTTGTCTCCCTGTTAGACTGCAAAATTGAGAACAGAACTGTTTTTGCCTTTCTGTGTATCCTGAGGACTGAGTTCAGTGCTTGGCATGTAGTGGGTGCCTAATAAATGCTTGTTGATTTGACTTGTTCTCTTGAAAGTTTCTCTAAGTATGTTCCTAGGGACATATCCATCATATTGAAATAGTGGAGGTGAGTTTTAGGAGAAAACATTCAATGCCCTTCTGAATTCCTACATCTCCTGTCACTGGTTGGCTAATCACTATCATAATATTAAACTTCCCCAATAAAATTAAGACTGTGACTTGTAGCACTTAGAATCATAAACAGGGACCACTAAAAGCCATTATGACTTCATCAAAAACAGGTATACCTCACTTTATTTTCCTTTCCTTTTTTTTTTTTTTTTTTGGACATGGCAACCAGATAGGAAGGTCAGGAGAAATGCTGGAATCATAATACACTTAGATTTTAGCAAATCATTTGATAAAGTTTCTCATGTGATCTTTGTATAAAAGATGGAAATATATATGTAAAATGACTTTTTAAAAAATTGATTGATTTGGAACTGGTTGAATGAAGAGATTGAAAGATTGCTTATTGATGGTTCATTTCAGCTTGGAAGGTCTTCTCTAAAGGAAATGTTCCAAAAATCTATTACTGACCTATTGCTGTTCAGATTTTATGGATGGTTTGGGTGAAGGCACTGATAGAATACATGCTGAATTTTCAAATAATGTAAAGATAGTTAGCATAGCTAGCTTTGAATGACAGAGTCCAGATTCAAACATCTCAACAAGCTAAAATGATGGATAAAATTGAATGAAAATCAAATTTAATTTGATCAAAATTAGTAGTCAAAATTAATAATTTAATCAAAATAAAATAAATATTCTATATTTGGGTTCTAAAAAATCAACTTTGCAAAAATAGGATAGATGAGAAAAGCTACACTTCAGTTGTTTGTATTAAATGCAAGCATAGATTGCATTTCAGACTAATTAGACAATGGTATTAAATGGAAGCTACAAAACCTAATGCTACTACACTACATTATAAGAGTGAAATGTCCAGGATGAAGAAGGTAAGGGTTTATCCTATTCTGCTCTGGTCAGGAGACATCTGCAGTACTATTCAACTGGAGACTCCACACTTTGAGAAATGCTATCTGCTGCCCTATCAGATTTGGGCCATTTTATTTGTGGAAAGGGCCAGAAAATACAGGCAGTTCTGAGAATACCTGATAAAGTGACCCTGTGGTAGAGGATGAGGGGTGGGGACAGTGCCTACTGAAAATAAAAGGTGACTTGTTTCCCAACAGCTCACTGACATCATTCAGAAAAGCAAAATGAGGCTGATTTCATAAAACTGTTGTTTGAGGAAACTGATGAAAGTTAATAAAATTCAACGGAATCAGCACATTAGTAGATTTTCACAGTTAATCGGTCGGTGATCTCTCCATGTTTATTTAAAGTGCTATTTAACATTATGGACAGATGTATATAAAAGAGAGGAAGATCCAATACTTGCTCAATAAGCTTACACTCAAAACAGAAACAATAAAAATCATGTTTATAAGTACTTTAAGGACAAAAATCTCACAGGATGAGACAGTACAATTCAGTTGCGATTTGTACCATTGGAGGTACATATCGTGAGATTCTAGCTCCATTGAAGTTTTTAAAGTTTAATCATCAATTCCTCACATTTCTATAGCACTTCTTGGTTCACTGAGTACATTCCTCAAAACAACCTTATTTTTAAAATAGGTATTGTGGATCTTATTATTTCCATTTGACAAATAGGGAAGCTGAGACTCAGAAGTTAAGTGACTTGCCCATAGTCTCTCAGATGTCACATATAGTTTACAACAATGCCCCATGTCATGTATTTGTCTTGCATGTATATGTTAGGGAGATTCAGACAGCCTGGTTACTTGACATATTACCTTAATTCACACAAGAGATGGCCCAAAGTTTAAAAGGAAATTGTCTGGGGTGGTAATTTTGGGCATGGTGATTCCTGAAGCCAGGGAATGAAGACGAGAAAGGAAGTCTCAGACATGTTGTAGACCCACCCTCAGACTTAGCACACTCAACTTTGCCAAACTCTCTAGCATTCTTTCTGTCACCTGTACAAGGTTCATTCAAGTATCTGAGGATCATAGGTTCTTTTTAGAAGGGGAATGTTTCTCAATCAGACATATTTCATCACTTTCCCATCTGTGATATCATCATAGGCAGAAAGAGATAGGGACTGGCAGGTGAATCAAATAGAAAAGATAAGCAGGGTCAGTAAGCCTTGTGAATTGGAGAGACCTCAAGTTCTAGTATTTGTGGACTGGTATACAACATTTCCCTCATAATAACCCTATGGGCCAGGTAATACAGATAGTATTATCGTCATTTTTACACGTAAAGAAACTTAGTCTAAGAAGGTAAGTAACTTCTTCAGGCTCATACAACTAATCATCAGAACCAAAGCTTGAACTCAGAACTCTGACTTACAACTTTACACAATACAAAGCTCCCTCTGTTAACAAGACAAAGGAGTTAAAATCCCCTGAAAATTCACAGTTATTGGAGAAACCAAATGAAGCAGTTGTGGTCATTAAATTTTAAGTTCTACTTGGGAATGAACTTTAATTTCTGCTTCAAAACATTCTATTAGAAGCCATTAATTACAACACTTCTTTGAAGAGAAAAAGCAAAGATTGTAGGAACATTGGATTTTAAAACCGAAAGAGACTCTTAGAGATCATCTGGTTCAATCTCATTATTTTATAGATGAGGAAATGGAAGTCTGAGAATGAAATGATCTGCCCAAAGTCAAGCATGTAAAAAGTGGAAAAGTCAGGAATTAAACCCACATCTAAAGCTTGTTTTTTCTTCTGCTCTGGATTGGAAAAAAAGGCAGCGCTTAGCCTCTGTATCCTGTGCCCTTCTCTTTATCCAGGTGTACAGGAAAGAGGGAGAGTAAGCTGACCACACCCACATGGGTTATTGTACCTGGCCCATTTTGTCTCCACTTTATTCAGTTTTAATCCTAATGGACAATCTTCTGGAACGCCATTGTGGTGCCACGGAAGTCTCATTTTCAGAGGTGTCACCATGGAGTTTAGATATTGACATGTCAAGGATATTGTAGAAGGAGTTTCTTCTCAGGGAAGGGTTAGACATGGTGGCCTTGGCCATTTCTTAAAGCTTTTCCCTCCTATGTCTTGTATTCTAAGATTCCTTCAGTTTTAGCATCCTTTACTCTTCTGGGTTAAAGCACTTTCCCTCTCTGGGCCTCAGTTTTCTATTAGGCAGAGTAGGAACAAAGCTTGATGGTCTCCAGGGTTATTTTCAGCTCTGACCTTCTATCCTATCTCTGTGTTTATCATTATTACTATTAACATACTGTTGAGCAGTATTTTTCATTGCAATGAGGGTCAAAACTAAGCATGAGAGAGAAAAATCATCATTACCAAAATTACCTTTAGAGAGTCCCATAAATATAATACCTTTAAACAGCACTATTTGGAAAAGGGCTTCTTAAAAGAAAGCAGCCTACACCATAGAGGATATGGAACTGAAATGGTTGCTAAGGAAACAATTGAATATAAATTAAATTGTTTTTAATGACACCCAAACTAAGGTTAGTGGCTAGTGTGGAAACCAAGATGTCTCTTCAGAAGAAAATAAAAACAGGTAAATATTTAAATGGCAGGAAAACTGATGGTTGGGGGTGGTGGAGAAGGGAATGCTTTTGAAAGGTATATACACAGAAATACAATTATATAAAAGTGTTCCTACATAGCCATTTCTTCTTCCTCTGTTACAAGGCAAGAAAGAATCCCTTTCCCCCCCAAAAAAATCAGATGGAATGCTTCAAGGGTGTTTAGGCAGATCAAAAATGTTGAGAAGATCACCTAAGGCTGATCATCTCATCTCTTAGAAGAAGGAGCTGTGTCTATGGATATGACAAAGAGGAGGCTCTGGAATCATACTTGTTGTGTCAAGATACTTGCAATCGCACTCTGAGGAACCTAGAAATTGAGAAATGTCTCTGTCTCTATCTCTCTGTCCTGTCTTTCCCTCCCTCATCCCTAACACTGCACCCCCATTTATAGTTGAATAGAATAAGTTAAAGGCAGATGCAATAGATAGAGTGCTGGGACTGCAGTCAGACCAGAGTTCAAATCTGGTCTTATATCAGGGGTGGAGAACCTGCACCCTCGAGGCCACATATGGACCTCTAGGTCCTCAAGTATGGCCCTTTGACTGAATTCAAACTTCACAGAACAAATCGCCTTAATAAAAGTATTTGTTCTATAAAACTTGCACTCAGTCAAAAGGCCACACTCAAGGACCTAGAAGGCCACAAGATTCCCACCCCTGCCTTAGACGCTTACTATCTGTGTGATGCCGAGCAAGTCACTAAACCTCTTTTTGCCTCAGTTTCCTCAACTATAAAATAGTGATAATAATAGTACCTGTGTCTCAGGGATGTTGTGAGAATCAAATGAGACGATATTTATAAAAAGTTCGTAGCACAACAGTGCTTGGCACATAAATATATGTATATGTGTGTGTGTGTGTGTATGCTCATTCCCTTTCCTTCCTATGTATGATATGATTCTATTGTATTTTCTTTTCCTTAAAAAAAACTAATATAATAGAAACAGGGGGTATTGCAATTTTCTGTATAAACCTAGTAGATAGTAAAGCATTTTGCTCCTAGTAGGCACTTAATAAATGTCTGCTGAACTGAATTGACTTAAACTCTATCTCCTCTAAATAAAAGGACAAAAATTAACTGGTCCTTGTTACTGATATGTTGCTGCTTCTTCTTTTTTGATCATTCTCTATAAAGAAAGATACAGTCATTTCACTGTCACTGTCATGAACTTGCTCTCATAGAATCCCAGTGTTGGAAAGAGTCTTAGAAGTTGTCTTATCCAAACAGTACCTGAATTATGAATCTCCATTTTAAAAAAGTCCCTGGTAAATAGGAGACATATAATACAATCTTTTAGACTGAACCTTGAACAAATGTTCACCTAACTTTATCTTGCAGACCTTCATATTAAGGAACATAATGCCCTTATGGCAGTCCATTCCATTTTTGGACAGCTCCAAGCGTTCTGAATGGTTTCCCTGTCTTGTGTTCCAAAATCTGCCTGGCTGTAATTTCCATCCATTTCCAGGCAGTGGGGTATAGCAGATGGAGTGGTGACTTTGGAGGATGGAGATTTAGGTTCAGATTACCTGCATGACCTTGGGAAAATCACTGAACTATTCTAAGCCTTTCTTCTCCCATAAAATGAAAGATAGTGGAATAGATAGTCTTTAGCTTCCACCTGTAAATATGATTCAGTGATCCCTTTGATGGCAAGCCACTTCAGAAGGAATATGAGTTATATCTCAAAGTCACCGAGATATCCGTTCAGATGAGGACCCTGCAGCCATAGCTTTCTGGGAAGATCACTGCTTATAGCTTAAGCTGGCCTTTTACATAGGTAACTTAGACAGGTGCCCTTGAAATGTGATTTGCAGAGCATTAAAAGGCCTCTCTACTGGCCAATCAGTCTAATACAATGCCCGAGATACTTAATCTTCTTTGCTCTTTGTCTTCAAGAAAGGAGCTATTGTTACCTGTGAAGGGTGAAGTATTATAGGGCTAACAAGTGTGTGGAAATTAGCTTATCTGATTGATTAGGCTCTCAGGATCACTTAGCAGTCTGAAAAAACATTATAGCAATAACATTTTCTAAGACATAATAAGAAGACTGGATTTTAGAAACACAGATTGGAAACTGAATTTTCATATGAGAAACTTTTAGTTACCTTGTACTTCACATGAATTATCCAATTTGATCCTCACAGCAGCCCCAGGAAATAGACAGTGTGAATGGTGTTATGCTTTACTTCAGCTTTGGTAGCATTTCCCTGGAGACACTGGGGCAAGAAGTGATTATTGCAGGTGGGTCTTTTTACCCAGAGTTTTCCAGTGTCCCATGTGTTGAACTCAAGTGAACTTTCACAAAGAAGGAAGGTCATATAGGTTCTTTGAGACAAAGAAGAAGGTACAATAGAGAAGTCATATCGAATGGCCAATTTATACCATAGACTTTCTGGGCAGTGAACTGGGTAATGGCTGGTGACAAACGACACTGGCTGGTCACCAAGTAGTTGGTGCCAGTGGAGATGCTTTACTATCTACCAGCAGAACATGGAGCAGGCTAGTGAGCCAAACACCAGGTGGCCAGTAACTTCCTTTCCCCTGAGTAGGTAAAGGATTCTCCAATTACTGTCCAAACATTCAAATCTTGCTTCCCCTCCCTCACAAAGAGGATTAAAGGGGAGAGACGCCTATTCTATTCCCTATTGGCTGCAGGTCCAGGCAGCAAGCATTTCAAATGAACCATTCTCTGATTATCATCTTTTCTTTGCTTTACCAATTTCTCGCCTGCTACACTGATTCAGGACCCTCAGCACTAGAAACTATTCCTTTGGGGACTTGACCCTTTAAGCTCTAGAATTCCCACCCTGGGATTCACATTTCTGATTGGTGACTGCCTCCCAAAACTCATTATTTCTATCCCACTCCAGCCATGCTTCATCTTATACTCTGGCAATATTTTTTTTTACTTATTCTGGCACCATAATCAAATCACTATTACTATTGTTCCTAGAAAGGGTCAATCAATCTATTCTTCTTTGTCATGCCTCCATGACAACCCCTTCCTATGTTTTCTCTCCTAATTAGAATTTATGTTCCTTGAGATCAAGGAATATTCAGGTTTTATATTAGTAAACCAAGCACTTAACAGAGTGCTTGGCGTATAGTAAATGCCCCTAAATGTTTTTCTTTCATATAAAATTTCATGACCACAAACCCAAACTGATATAAATAGTGATAACAGCTGGGTAAAATTATAGAAAAAGAGATGTATTTAATAATTTAATATTTTATTCAATTATTAAATACAAATATAATTAATATAATATAAAATATTAAAAATATCAATACTAAATAATATATATATAATTTAATAATTTTATTGCTCTCTTTTGTTTACTTATCACATATTTTCTATTACATCCCTCCTCCATCCAGAGAGCCATCCCATATAATAAAGTATAAAGAAATGAAGAAAAAAAATTCCAGAAAACTAAAAAAAAAAGTCTAGTGTTATATATTGTTATATGCAATATCCCTAGGCCCATGGTCCCTCACTTTTGCAAAGAAATGAAGGAAGGTTTCTCATTGCATTTCTTCTTTGGGGTTAAACATGATCACTATGATTTAACAGCATTCCGTTTCAATTATTTTGCTGTTTTTCATTCCACTTATATCGTTACATTCATTGGGTACATTGTCTTCCAGGTCATCTTACTTCATTTTGCATCACTTTATCCAAGTTTTTTCCATGTTTCTCTATATTCATGATGTTCATAGTTTCCTAAGGACTATTGCATTACATTACATTTATATGCCATAGTTTGCCTAGCCCTTTCACCAGTTAAAGGACATCTATTTTGTTTCGTTATTTACTATTTCTACTACTAATTATTGCTTAAAAAAAAAGTTATAGTCTATACAGAGCCTTTGTTTGTCATCGACCTCCTTGAGATACATACCTAGCAGTGGTGTCTCTGAATCCAAAGGTATGTATATTAAAGTCACTTTCTTTACATAATTTGAGATGTGTATCTAGAATGATTTGTATCAATTCATAGCTCTGTCAATAGTTCGTTAATGTGTCCATATTTTCATAACCCCAACAACACTGTCTAATTTTCATTTTCTTGAATGCAAGGCAAAATCTGGTGGCTATTTTGGTTTGTCTTTATCTTACTAATGATTTGTAGCATAATAATGTCCCATTAGACTGTAAACTCCTGAAAAGCAAGAATTGTTTTTTTGCTTTTTTTTGTCCCCAGTGTTTAGCACAGTGCCTGGCATATAGTAGACACTTGGTAAATGCTAGTTGACAAGTTGATTTCTTTCATGCAGTTGTTAATAATTGACAAATCTTTCTTTGAAAATATTTTGTTATATCCTTTGACAATATATCTATTAAGGAATGCCTTTCAGTCTTAAATATTTCTATTTGTCGTCTAGTGAACTTCAATATTAAGACAAAAGGGAGACAGTTGATGCCCATCTTAGAGTTAAGTGGATGAGAGATCTTTTTGCTTATCAGTGAAAGCTGGGGATGGAAAAAGGGGGGAAGGAAAATATAGAAAGCAAAGGAGAAGGAAGGTAATAGAATCCCAACTATTCTCTACTCTGCCATCATGCATAATTGCCCATTCTGGGGATGAAAACCTCTCACAAATGGCTCTGAGCAGCTGGTTCCAAGCAGTGTGTTGCATAGCCCACCCCAATGTTCAGGAGGGACTAGTAATTAATTCATGCTTGTCTATGCTTGGAATTATAAATCTCTGTATCTTGCTCATGACTTCTACCTGGTGGTTAGACAGGGAATGAAACTGAGGTTCAGAGAAGTTAATGACAACTCAAACCCAAATCTTTTAACAACACAAATTTTCCATATTGCTAAATTTTGAAAATTCCTGACCTAAATGTAAACTTATCTCCATTTTCTTTCCCCCGGTGTCATCTTATCAGCTGTTATTTTCATTTTCCACTAATGATGCCCTTTGTTGGACATCTATCTACCTAATGCAATGGCTATTAGCTTCCAGCATGCCTTCTTCATCTCCTATGCAATCATGCAGGCTACCCTTCATAATCAGAATCCATTCCCTTATATTTGTAGCTGCTAGAACCATTTATATCCTTTAAAGTTCAATCCAAGTATTCCTTCTTCTATGAAACTTTTCCTAATATTCATCTCCAGCCCCCATTTGAAAGTACTTGCTTCCTCATCAAATTTCATTAGAGTACTTTGTCTGCATCTTTTTTGGCCTCATATCATTCTATCCTGTATGATTTGTATGTGTGTATGTTTTATATTCTCTCATTTGACTTTATGATCATTGAGAGTATGAACAGAGCCATTTAAAATTCTATCCACCAGAACTGGCATCATACCTTGTATGTGGTAGGTGCTTAACAAATATTTGTTAGGTTGGATGATGGATTAAACTTATCTTTATAAATTTTATATGTTTCAAAGGAAAGCTTTTATATTATCAAATTCAATTCAAAGTTACAACTCAATTCCATGAGATTCAAAATTGGTGAAATGCAGAGTAGTGAGTTAGTAGTCATCCGGGTGTGGGTGGGGAAAGTTGTCACATGCAGAATGTGAAATTGAACAGCTTCTGCCTTCAAAAGCTAAAGACCAAGGAACAGTACGGGATAATGTCAAGAGCATTGGATTTGGAATTATAAAAGCAAGGTCTTGTCTCCATTTACTATCTGTGACCCTGGCCAAGTCATTAAACCACTCTGAGCCTTAGTTCTTCATATGTGAAATGAGGAGATTGTGCTAGATATGGCCCAAGATCTTTCCCATCTTTAAATCTAACTACCATATAATTCTAGTCTTACAATTCCCATTCCAACTCTGTTACTAACTCATTGTGTGATCTTGGTCTATTCTGAGCCTTACTTTTCTCATATGTAAAAAGAGGGATTGTACTTGTACTACCTGCCTCTTGAGGCCATGGAAAGGATGGAGATTTATAAACTGTAAAGCTTTATATGAACATGAGTTAGCTATGATAGCTGTGGTTTTGGCTGCAGGGGTAATGGTGGAGACAAGACATGTAGACAAATAGCCACAATAAAAAGTATAATGTGCTTACTGCAAAGGGCCAAGAGGGTTTAAAACCAGGCTTTCAAGCTTGCAAAGAACTGTTCACACATTGTCTCATTTAAGTCTCAGAACAACCCTGTTAGATAGATGTCACAAGGTTTATTACTATCCCAAGTTCAATTATTGATACCATAAAGCATTCTTATCATGAAAGATGTGGTAATACCATGGAATGTTTGTTAGATATGAAGTCAGAGGATCTGGGTTCAATTTCTAGCTCTGCCACACTCTGCAGTGTGACCTCTGAGACTTAGCTTCCTCACCTGTAAAATGGTGGAGGTAGACAATATAGTTTCCGAAGTCCCTTTAGGTAAGTCAATTATCGTATGATTATTTATCCACTTTGCAACTAATCCTATTCTCATTTACATTTTTATAGATGAGAAAAAAACTAAAGATTTAGTTTTAGTTTTTTTAGGTGACTTCCCCAAGAGCACATAGTAGGGACTTGAACCCAATACTTTTGTTGCTACCATATATTCCCTAACACCACCCTAATCCAAATTCAAAACGATGGGATATGTTCCAGGAGGATCAATCTGTCAGTGATCCAGTGTCTTTGCACTGAAGTCTCTGATATACACTAAGATTTCATCTTAATCACACCAAAACCAGAGGCTTACTAATGCTCAAAATCTCTTGATGATTGTGTTGGCCTCCGATTAGCACTAGATAAATAAGAAGGCTACTAGTTAGATTCCCCCATTCAGAGAGGTGAAAGGGATAATTCTATTTACCCATCTATAGAGCTCTGTACTCTAAAATGGATTGAATCTCTGCCATTCTAATCTAATTGGTGAGGGAGCAGCAAATGGAAGGAGAGTGATGACTACTGTATATTCTGAAAGCATTTGTGGCTGTCGATAAGTATAAAGGAAGCAGCTGAAAGTTTTTATGCTGTCACTTTAGTGAGCTCTATCAAAAGGAAAATCTGAATGCTTTGTGCCTTGGAAAAAAGTCACATTTGGAAGCATTAAAATTAGATGTCATTTGATTGTAGATCATGATTATTTAAAATGTTGGTTAGCTTCCCTCAAAAATGATCATTCAAACTGAAATATGGGGAAGAATATCAATGTAGTAAGAGGCTGAGTGAATCCTCAAACCAAGAAAGCATTCAGGATGTACATAAAATTGAGTTGTGTGTGTATCCAAAGTGGAGTCTATGCATTCATGTGAGTGTTTGCTGCTGGACAGCTCCAATGAGAGACATCATCTCTCCCATTCATAGAATCATTGGTTTCTAGATCGAGAATTGATAACAGGATGATCTGTTTAGGGTTATAAGAGACTTTAGGGTCATCTAATTCAGTATTTTCATTGTACAAATGAGGCAACCTAGGCCCATGGAAGTTAAGGGCCAAGTCCAAAGGTATAAGGACTGCAGGGATTCAAACACAAATGTTAAGGTTCTAGAGCCTGTGTTCTTTCACACTGCCATGGCTGTCCTTTTCCTAGCTCTCCCATCTGTAAGTTCATTCACTCTGTCTGGAAACCACCCCCTTGACACTTTCATCTGCTAAAATCCTTTTTGTCCTCTATGGCTCAAGTGAAGGGTTCTTCCTCCATGAAGTTTTCCTTGGTTTATCTCCTTAAGTTTTCTGATCCTACAATACTGCTTCCATCTCCCTTATTTAATGGATAAGAAAGATAAAGCTCAAAAGAAATCAAGTTACTTGTTCAAAGTCACACATAGCCAAGACTCTGGATCTAGGTTTGTTTGGGGGTGCTGGATCCCAGCTCCAGTGCTTTTCCCATCATGCTATAGTTGACATCCTTGCCTTTCCTTTCTCTTCCTAATTTCTCTTAAGGACCCTGTCTTTTGTCTATCCATACAGGCTCAAAACCTGGAAATCTGTTTTGACCCCATCCTGTCTCTTATTTTCTGCAGTTTATCAATCAATCATTAAGTCCTATAGATCCTATTTCCACATATATGTGTGTGTTACACACACACACACACATACACACACATATTAAAGGCATACTCTTCTCTCTGCATTAACAGCTCTTTAAACAAGTAAGGTGACACAGTAAAGGGAGTGCCTGACCTGGAGTCAGGAATGCTACTCTTCCTAAGTTCAAATCTACCTTAGATACTTATTACTTGTATGATTCTGGGCAAGTCACTTAACCTTCTTAGCCTCAGTTTCCTCATCTGTAAAATGAGCCAGAGAAAGAAGTGGCAAACCTCTTTAGTATCTTTGTGAAGAAAACCCAAAATGGAATCATGAGGAGTTGGACATGAATGAAAATACTGAACAACAAAAAACCAACTCAGTAGGTAAAATGTGCATGTCTACACAAGGCCCTAAGCATTGTACATAATTCTAGGAGGTTGGGAAAAACATAATATTTTTGGTCAGGCTTGTCTTTCAATAACATTCAAGTTGTCTCAACATGGTTAGAAGCTTATCTGACCAGGGAATAGAACCAGGTTAAGCCTGAGAATCACAGAAATATAGATAGAGATGGAAGAAGCCCTCAGGATTAGTATTTTTAACTCCTCTTTATGGATGGCAAATAGATGAAAAATGAGGGAAACGATTGGCTTGTTGGCCACACAATTTGGGGAAGACTAAAGATCTAGGTTTACTGGTTTCCAGTGGTTATAGAATGTTCTTATTACTTCTTTATTGCTAAGCAATGACAACAAGCACTTATCAAAGAAGTACTGTGTGCTGGGCACTGCAAGCATTCTACCATGTGAGCTATTTCTCTAATTTGTTATGTTCACCGATGACCTACCTATTGGACCCTCCCTTGGTACATTATTTTCTCAGTGACATATTGTCATTAGCCTTAGCTATAGAATCTCCTTTTATTTGCTGATAGGATAGATAGAAAGAGGAAGTGGGGGCAGTGCAGAGTCATCTCAAGGATGTAACTCATACTTACCTCAATCTTTGGCAGATCCCATTCCACTACCACCACTTCATACATACTTCAGTTTGGTAGCTTCAGAGACAGTAGTTCATTCACAGTGCAATTTGTCATAACATGTGTCTCATGATTATGTAATTCAATTTTGAAAATCCACTGAGGGTAATCAGGTATGTGCAATTTCCATAACAGCTTCTCTCTAACCTAGAACATATACTCTCAGAGCTAGCCAGGTCCAAGAGAACACAGAATTTTCTAGAGGGGATATGGACTTAGATAATTGGGAAAAAAGAATTTTAGAGCTAGAAAGATCACAGAATTCTGTTAGTCTGGTTCCATACTTTGAATAAATGGAGCAATGAGATAAAAGAAAGCTGTAGGGTTTTGTGCAGTGGATCAAGAGGAACAGTACGGACAGAAGAAGAGTAAAGGACAAAGGTTTCTGTGAGCATAGGAAGCAGAGATAAAATGAAGTCATGGGCTGATTTCCATACCGACTTCTAGGTGAAAACAAGAGAATCGGGTCAAAAATGTCATCCCGGTGTGATTACCTATGCTCCATTTGGGGAAAGAAGATATATTGACCATCAAGGGCTCATTTTAGACTGAGAAAGTGAATGAAAATAGTAACTTCTAAATCACAAATTAGAAACCCTGCTCTCCTCTTCTTTAAGACCAAAGAGAGACTTCCAACTCATATCATATTTATTCACATGCAAAAATAAGAACCATTAGCTGTTGCCTACAACCAAATTTCCTTCCACTTCCAGATTTATAATCCTATAATCCTGTGACTTAAAACAGATATGAACTGATGATTCCAATAGATAGGACCACCCATCCCCCAACTGTTTTGTTTACTGGCAGTTCTATGAAATCGTAGAGTTCACTCAGTACAACTATAACAAAATTCAAATATGCTATCATTTGGAGATGAAATTAATTTTAAGATATCTCAATAATGAGATTCAAAAATTCAATTTAGCAAACATTTAGAAATTGATACAACATGGTAATTACTGAAAGGGACACAAAGAATATGATACAGCCTTTGAACTTTGATAGTTTACCATGTAGTGGTGTGATATATGTAGACAGGCAAATATAAAATTTTAAAAATGAGTTTCAAATGTGTATGAGAGGTATAAAATGCCAGGAGAGCTCACTAGAGTGAGAAAATTATTTCTGACTGGGAGAATTGGAGAAGGCTCACCTTTGAAATGGGCCTTAAAGGATGGCTGTCATTTCAAATCATCACCAAGTTTATTAATTTGGTGAGCAATTGTGAGTTCACGCAAAACTATTAAAATGGAAAAAAAGCAATTTTCCAGGTGTTTACTAAGTTGAATTTATTGAATTTGATTCTTCTAAATTGAATAAAATTGAATCTGAGTTAAACAGCAAGTTCTGAAGTTTAAAATTATGCTATTTCTGTCTAAAAGTCTGCTATTTCTTAACATGCAATAAGCAAAAATGTCTGCACAAATAAGGTATCACTGTGTGTGTGTGTGTGTGTGTGTGTGTGTGTACTCTCGTTGATTGAATTTTTATGAATAAGGGCCAGAGTTTTATATAAGTAGGACAGTCCATGTGATCATTTGTTTTCAGATAATGGGCTAACCAATGTTTTCTCTTAGGAAATCTATTGAAGTAAGCTGTAGAAGGACCACATTTAAGTGAAATCTATCAAAATTACATATATCATTCTCTGAATACATATATGGGCATCCGTATAGTTTCCAATAGATGACTGAGCCACACACTGAATTTAAGACATAAATCAATATGCTGACTTCTTCTCAAATCATCTCAGTTCCCAGGCTGTGCATACCTCATAAGCAAGTACCATACCCTTCTCCTTAAAGCTCCCCAATGTCAGTCAACATCTGACTTTATAGGGTGCACCCAAAGTCCATTCATATCTAGTTACAGGAGATACTCAGATAAGATTACTTTTGCTCTGTCTTAACACTATCTGAGACAATTTTGTCTTGAAATCAACTAAGAAAAAAGACAAAACTCATTTTTAAAGACCTCTCAGGAGCATCAAAAATGAATTTTTATCAATATTGAAGAATTTAAGACACTTGGGGACCAGTTTCATGTCTTACTGTGCCATGTGTAGTCACAGAGAAACAAAATCTTAAAGTTGGAAGGACTTTAGGTGTCCTTTAGTCCAACTTCTCTCTCCACCTATCCCCCCCCATTTTATAGAAAGGGATGTGTTGTAAGTTACCCTAAAGCCCACAGCTTTTAAGAGACAGACAAGTAACTAGAAATCTATTTACTTTGCCTGTTTTTTTCAAGTCCATGCCCCTCTTGTTCTCTTTGCTCTATTAGTTCATTAATCTTGGGAGGCTTTTGGACAGAGCCCATCTCTCATAACGTACCCGATACAAAACCTACAATTAATGCATTCCATAAAGGCAGCAACCCTGGCTTTTTAGTTAAACAATGCTTCTCCCCCAATACTCTTCCAACAACTTAGCACCTCATTAATAAGTATTTGTCGAATGAATTCATGAAGGATGTAAAGGCCAATAGATCTTAAATCATGAGAATAACATCACTTCTTTATTTCATGATCAGATTTAAAAAAAAGTAGGACTGACAGTGCATCACATTGAAAAGAGTTCTGGAGTAATAGTTTGGAAACCTAGAATCTTGTTCTTGCTATGCTACTAACTACCTGTGTCCATGAGTGAGATACACCCCTTCTTGGGCCCTCAGTTTGATTTTGTTTATAAAAGAGGAGGTTTGGTCTAGGTGACCTCTGACATCTCTTCCATCTCTAACAGTCTATGTTCTATGATCCAAAGTCCCTGTGACTCAATGTACAAATGATGTCTATAGACCCTTCTAACTATATAAACTATACTTTTAAAATGTTTTATTCCATACCACTAAGTTATAGCCTTAAGGCTGCTGGAGTACAATAGAAATTGCCCAGGGTATTCAGCCCTAGCAAATTCTTGGACTGAAATGAGTTCCATCATTTGCAAAATGCCTTTTCTGATCCAAAGCAAAAGATCTTTGGATTTCAATTCATGACTTCAGATTAGAAGATCTCATTAAAGAATGAATAGATTGGGGGAGCTGCAAAGTTCACAGAATTCTTCTCTTTTTCAATCAATTATACATCCATGCAACATGAATATGAAAATTCACAGAAGTAAATATTATAGAACCCAAACAATATTTTACCCCTGTTTCCCAAAGACTGTCAAGAATGAAGCATTTGAATATTTGCCGTAAACATTCTGCAAAATGTCAGCAACATTACTTTTGCAAAACAGCCTCTCGTTGTCAGCTCTTGGTAATCAGTTTAATTTTTACTGAGGAAAAAGCACAATAACAAATCAGCCTTCTTGTGTCCTTTGAATTCTTATGGTTGCAAATGAGGCTTCCAGCCGCGTCAATTTCAGTTTGCAGAGGCACCATGTTGAATCGTTAATTACCTAAGAAGGTACCACATCCTCACTGCCTTCTGCTCGAACAAAATAAATCAGATCAGAACCCGGAGCTGTGATGTAATTTTTTTTAAATGCCATCTGCTAGGTTCCACTTCAGAACCTCCAAAAATCATTAAAGGAGGAGGGGGAAAGATAAAGGTTTTGGGAAGCAATAGAGAGTTGGTCAGACTTATCTGTTCTATCAGTCTGCTAGACTATACCTTCTCTATCAAGTCAGGAGCTACATTGGGGTTGTAATTATTACTGTCATTACATTATTAAATTGGAGATCAGATTAATCATTCAGGATCACACAAGTAAACATACAGTAATAATATTCCATTACTGTAGAGACAGTATGATATATTGAAAAGAGCCCAAGACACAAAGTCAGAAGAACTAATTTGAATCCTGGCTGTGCTTTTTGCTATTTGTGTAATCTTGGGAGAGTCCTTTGGCCACTTTGGGTCTCAAATACAGACACATTGTCTTCTAAATCAAAGTATCACAGATTTAGTACTAGAATTGAATAAACACTTACTGAGCATTTATTCTGTGCCAAGCACTAGGCTAGATCAAGATAGAAAAAGCAGTCCCTGCCCTCAAGGATCTTCAGTGCTAAAGAGAGAGATAACATGAACATCAACAGGAATATTTGAGATACATCAAAGTCAATGGAAAGCAAACTTAGAAGAAAACACACTAGAATCTGAGAGTAGGGTGGCATGGGGTTTGGGAGGAGGGAAGACTGGGAAAGGGTCTACATAGAAGGTGGCATTTGAATTGACTCTGAAGAGAGAATTCTAAGAGACAGAGATGGGGAGGATGAGCATTCCAGAATTGATAGATAACCTATATGTAGATATGGAAAAAAGAGACAGCGTCTCCTGTGTGAGAAACATCAAGTAGATCAGTGCAACTAGAATACAGGATGTGTGGAAGGAAGCAATATGGAATTAGATTGGAAAGAGGTAGGGTGTGTTCAGTTGTGAAGAGTTTCAAGTACCAAACAGAATATTTTATATTTGATCTCAAGGATAATAGGAAGTCACTGGAGTTTATTTAGTAGGAGAAAATCATAATCAATTCCCTTATTAAAAAGTAGTTTTACAATTGCTAGACTAAAAACATCCCTTTGACAGCTGTGGAAAATTGATTAGAATGGTGATCAATTCAAGGCAGGAAGACTAATAAGAAGTCTATTGGATCTAGATGAGAAGTGATAAGAGTCTTCACTAGAATTGTGTCTGTAGATATAGGAATACATATTAGAGAAGTTATAGGGGTAGAAATGATGAGATTTAGCAAATGATTCCCAATTAATTCATTGGGAATGAATAAATGTGAGGAGTCAAGGATGGCATCAAGATTATAACCTATTATACCTGGGAGGATATTGGTTGGTGCCTTTGACAGTAGTAGAGAATTTGGAGGATGGGTGACTTTCAGGTAAAAGTTAATGAGATGTCTTTGAGATTTGAGATGCTTATGGGGCATCTTCTTCAAAATGTCCAACTGAGAGTTGGTGATGTTGGACTAAAGCTTAATAGTGAAACCAAGGCTATATAAATAGATTTAGGAATAATTGTCTTAGAGATGATTGCTGAATCCATGGAAGCTAATAAGGTTGCCAAGGGGAATAATGTGGGGAGAAAATTTAAAAAGGGAGAAATGAAGAAAGGAAGGAAGGAAGGAAAGAAGGGAAAGAAAGAAAGAAAGAAAGAAAGAAAGAAAGAAAGAAAGAAAGAAAGAAAGAAAGAAAGAAAGAAAGGAAGGAAGGAAGGAAGGAAGGAAGGAAGGAAGGAAGGAAGGAAGGAAGGAAGGAAGGAAGGAAGGAAGGAAGGAAGGAAGGAAGAAAAGATAAGAAACCAATCTAGGACACAGCCTTAAGGAATATATAAAGTTACAGTCTGAATGGATGAAAATACTGGCTCATCATCCATATCACACTACCTGATTATGGGTACTTCCAGGTCCTAGTTTTTTCTTAAACACTCTTTCTTGGAAACCTCAACTCCTATGGGTTTGATTTTCATCTCTACAAAGATGAGAGAGAGAGAGAGAGAGAGAGAGAGAGAGAGAGAGAGAGAGAGAGAGAGAGAGATAAATAGATAGATAGATAGATGCTGAGTTGCTTTTATTTCCTCCCATATCCTTTCTTTTCCCAAGCTTCCCTTTTTTAGTCAAAGTTGCCATCATTCTCCCAAGTTGAAAACCTCTATAATCTCTGAGTCCTCATTCTCACTCCCCCGACATATCCAATCATATAAGATAACTAGGTTGTGTAGTGGATAAAGCATTGGGCCTGGAGTTAGGAAGACTTGAATTCAAAGCTGTTTCAGGTGCTTAACAGCTATGTAACCCTGGGCAAGTCATTTAGCCCATTTCCTGTTCTATCAGTCTGCTAGACTATGCCTTCTCTATCAAGTCAGGAGCTACTTTGGGGTTGTAATTGTATAGTTTCCTCAACTATAAAATGGGGATAATAATAGCCCCTTAACTCCTAGGGTTGTTGTTAAGAATCAAATGATATAATATTTGCAAAGTACTTGGCACAGAGCTTAGAATACAGTAGGTGTTTAATAAATACACATCCCCTTGCCCTCCCTTTTCCAATCATTTGCCAAGTCTTGCCACTTCTACCTCACAACATCTCTCACATCTGATCCCTTTTTGCTTCTTATCAAAGGACCTTAGTTTAGGTCCTTATTACCTCTTGCCTAAGTTATGGCAACAATTTGCAAAATCTTTCTGACTCCTTGTCCATCTTAAATTCTACTGCCAATGTGATTCTCTGTGAATACAGATTTGACCATGTGACTGCCATACTCAGTCACCTCAGTGGCTTCCCATTACATGTGTGTGTATACACAATATATGATCTAATGGCTTCCTCATCAGAAGGTGAGGTTCTGGGGAGTAGGGATTATTTAATTCTTTGTGCTTACATCTCCAGAGCCCAGCACAGTTCCTGGAACATATTAAACACCTAATAAATGCTTACTGATAGACTGATTGATCCAGCAAAGACTACTGAGTATGAGCAATCAGAGAGGTAGAGACAAAATGAAGAGACAGCATTGTCACAAAAATCCAGAGGAGAGAGAGTATCCAGGAAAATATCCAGAATAACCATGCTGGAAGGGACCTTAGATGAACGGATGCTGAGTGAAATGAGCAGAGCCAGCAGAGAATTGTACACAGTAACAGCCACAGTGTGCGAGGATGTTTCTGATAGACTGAGTCCTTCACAGAAATGCAAGGACCTAAAATATTACCAAAGGACTCTTGAGGCAAAATGTCATCCACATCCAGAGAAAGAACTATGGAATCAGAACACAGAATGAGGCAGACTATTTTCTCTTGTGCTATGTTTTGTTTTGATTTGGTTTTTCTCATGGTTTCTCCCATTCACTTTAATTCTTCTATGCCACATGATTAATGTAAAAATGTATTTAATGAGAATGTATGTGTAGAACCCCTATAAGATTGCATGCTTTCTTGGGGAGGGAAAAAGGAAGGGGGGGGAGAAAATTTAAGACTTATGGAAGTGATTGTTGAAAATTGATAACAAATTCATTTAAAAAAAAAGAAGTGATGTAGTTCAATCCTATTAATCACACTAATCTATGGCCTAAGGGGAAGTCGTTTGCCCAGGCCAGCAAATAATTAGTCACTATTTGAACCTAGGTTCTTAGATTTGAAATTGAGCCTTATTTCTGCCATACTGCAATATTTCCAGCTCTAACTCCTAGAGCCATTACTATTCATCTACATTTCAATAGCACTTTATGGTTTAAAGATGATTTATACCTACCATCTCTAGGATTCTGAAAAAAAAAATTCTGTACTGTTTTTATTCCCATTTTGCAAATGAATGCTCTTAGGAAGTTGTGTCTTTCCCAAAGGCACGCTAGAGATGGAGGACCTCAAACCAGGCTTTCTGACTCTAACTGTAGTATTTTTTTCAATACCACTACATAGAATAGATGGTAAGATCCAGCTGTATCTAGCCTCCCTGGTTCCAAACCCATAACTTTCCAAAGGTCACAAGGCTCTCCTTACATGCAGCCATCACATGGATATCTTTGGCTGCTGAATTATTTATTAAGAAGCCTATATGTTAATGTTGGCATTGGTTTCTAAGGCCTGGTCAGCTTAAGGAAACCAAGAAAAATAATGTGAGGTTGAACGTATGCAGTGCTTTTCACCACCTGGAAACACATCAACTTAGTTGAATTTTTGCAGGTCAGTAGAGAATGAATGTTCTGTTGCATAGATAAGCAACCAAGAGTTAATGACATGTTTCTCTCTCACTAGAAGTCTTCAGGTGAAATCTGGATGAACTTTTTTCAAATGTGGTATAAAGGAAATACTTGTTCAGGAATGGGTTGTACCAGATAGTCTTTTGAGGTCACTTCAGATTCTGATTCTGTAAAGGTAGCATTTGGTTTGTATCCCTTGAGTGCTGAGATCATGTCATATACTTCCCTTTCTGTCCTCCATGGAATCTAGCATAGTGTTGGGTGCATATGCACATTCATTGGTACATTTATTCCAATATATTGGAAACTTTTATTCAGTAAACAGATATTAAATACTTACTTTCAACAAGGTTGCCTTTGAGATGGTGGAAGATGAGGGTGTAAGATACAAAGTTAAATAAAACAAGGTTCATTACCACAAGCAGCTTTCCAGATAGATAGATAGATGATAGAGAATAGACACAGATAGATAGAGAGATAGATGATAGACACAGATCAATAGACAGACAGACAGATAGACAGACAGACAGACAGATGATAGATAGATAAATAAATGATAGACACAGATCAATAGACAGACAGACAGATAGATAGACAGACTAGATAGATAGATAGATAGATAGATAGATAGATAGATAGATAGACAGACAGACATGGATAGATAAATAGACAGGTGGACAGACAGATAGAGAGAGAGAGAGAGATGCCAATTATATATACACACACATATATGTGTAACCAAAAATAGAATGTGAAAAATGCATATAAAGTTACAAATAAGAGGAATTCAGAATTGTTACCCTTCTGATTTTGAGTTTCTATCCTGGACCATTATTTTATAAGGTGTTACTCACTTCACTTCCGAATCCAGTCCTGCCCCTCCCCACAGCCCTGCCCCATTGCTGCTTTCTAGATTGTTTTCATGGGCTGTCTCCTCCCATTAGAATCTAAACACAGTGGAGATTTTCTTTTTTTCCTTATATTTACATCAGCAGTCCTTAGCAGAGTGCCTGGCACATGTTAAGTGCCTGAGATATAATCTACTCATCTATCCAGAAGGAGATTACTGAGGGTTGGGAGTGGAATGCTGTTGGAGAGGAGGAATGAGAGAGAGTCAAAAAGCAGTTGCATGCTGATATTGAGTATCCTGAACAAATATAAAAAAATGCTGGAGTTGGAGCACAGAAACCCCACATTCAAGCATCGCATCTGACCTTGAGCAGGCAAGTGCCTTCTCCTCTGTATGCCTCCGCTGCCTGATCTATAAAATGGAGATAACAGTGTTTGCTATACTAACCTTAAAGGTTTGTTGAAATGAAATTAGATAATGAGATAAAAACGTCAGGATCACATTATATAATGAGATAAAAATTCTTTGTGAAATATAAAGTGCTTTGTAAACCTTGAAGTAGTATAGAGATGTGATTTATCATTAGCTTAGTTAGTCAATTTAAGTATCTTCTTGAAATCTGAAAGTGAGGTCTCTAAGAGCACCCAGAATTTTTGGTCTTCATTACAATGGCTACCCAAAGGTTCATCGTACAGGAAATCAAAACAAAATTCGCCATGGACAACTCAATTATTAAAGAGCCAAGCCCATGTAGTAGATGACTCAGATCTCTTCATTTGTCCAGCTGCCTATTTTGGCCACATAGTTCCAAATTCAGAAAGAAAAGGTAACATCCTGTTGCTTTGGGCTTTTTCAACTTGTTCTCACTGTTGTCTATACTGCTGGGGAAACTGCTGGAAGCCCTGTGACTGAAATACTCTGAGAGCCAGCTGAAGAGGAAGAGCAGGGTCATATTCAGATGGCCTAATTAATTTATTATTATCTCATCCCATATTTCCTGAAGTTTTTGTATTTCACTTGCACAGCCCTTGAGAACACCACTGTCTCAACCATTACCAAAACACTAGAAGGCATCGGAGAATGTCTTTTGTGTATAACTATATAAATGTGAGTTGTTCATCCTTTACAAATGTTAGTTGCTTAGTGGAGAGTCTTTCAGCACAGCCAACCCTTCTTACCTGGGCTGGGCCATTTTCCGTCATCTTGATTTATGTCTTGCCCACAGACTTTGATGACTCTGGAGAACAGGATGAGGGGAATGCTTTGTGTAGCTCTGCCTCACTTAAATCCAATTCATCTGCAAGTCAAGACATCACCCTCCTGATGTCACTGGTCCTGTTCAAGAATAGAGGTTGAACTGCAACAACATTCTTACCGGGATTGCTAGCTTCTTCCAGGCAAGAAATACGTTCTTTCACGAGATCTCGGAAGTTATCATGAGAACTTGATAAATATTTATTGAATTAATTTAATTCAGTTTTTTGAACTTAACATTCTAGAACCTTAACATATCAATCCATTTCATTCTTCCTTATTATACTGTGAAGGAAGGGTTGAATACAAGAACATTTGAAGACACAGTCTCAGCTCTTAAGGGATCTATAATCTCATGGAGAATTTCTTTTAAGCAAGGCAACTACATAATGCAATGGATAGAGTACTGTGCAATGGATAGAGACAGGAATTCCTGCACTCAGTTCTAGCCACAGACACTTACTAGCTATGTGATGGTGAACAAATCACTTAGTCTCTGTTTGCTCAACTGTAAAATGGGATAACAATAGCATCTACCTCCCAGAGTTGTTGTGAGGAACAAATGAGATAATATTTGTAAAAAGCCTGGTACATAGTAAGCATAATAATGTGAGCTGTTATTATTATCATTACATGTGATGTATAAATAAAAAAGCAACGACGATATGGTAGAATACTATAACAACGTGAAACAGAAAAAAATAATTGACTTTGAAGTTCACACAGCACCTGAAATTCTAGCCTTGAACCCAGTCACTCTAGCTGAAGTCTAGTGTTCCATTTACTGTGTCTTATTCCATCACTTAAATTCTCTAAGCCTCAGTTTCCTGCAGTAGAAAGAAGGAGATAGGATAATTATGCCTTTTCTAGCTATATCACTGGGTTTTCGTAAGGAGCAAGTCAGATAAAAATGCTAAATAAAAATGTTAGATAAAACATGAAGTATTTTCTAAATGTAGGGTATCATATTTCATAAATTAAAAATGACACAATAAGGGTCTAGCATGATTTTTCTAGACCAACATTTTCCATAATGATTTAACATTAAATACATGAGATTTTAAATAGTGCCATGGTGTAGTAAAATGAATGCTAATTCACCTTGGAGTCAGAAGACTTGGGTTAGACTCCTATCTCTTCAATTTACTGGGAGACTTTGGGTAAGTCATTTAATCTCATCAGGCTTTTATTTTTGCATTTTTATGATATGAACAATGATAAACTTCCTACCTCAAACAACTGTTGAAAATAAAAATAAATTGCCCTGTAATAACTACAGAAATGTGGCTCATCCTCATCACTATTTGGAGCTTTTATTCTTACAAACATTTTTTAAAAAGAAAAAGTGTATACCAGAGAAAATTGGAGTCAATATGTGTTTTCATTTTTTAATCCCTCATGTCCAGAAATAGACAAGCCAAAGAAAATCAGGCTTTCTCCATGAATAAACAAAAACTCATCTGGACCTAGGAGCAGGTGTTGCTGAGCTGATAGCCTGGAGGTTGAAAGTTTCTATTTCTAGCCCACATGGAGCTGGGAAGACAGCGGGACCCACAGACTGCCTCTTCTTCTGGGACATTTCATCCTTGACCTAAAAAGCAGGCCTCTTAGAAAAGAGGGAAATTTGTTATCCAGAATGCTCTCCAGGCCTCCCTGCTGAATCTGCTCTCCTAGAGCCAGTGTCTCTCAAATTCTACCTTGTCCTTGCTCGGTTGGTAGAAGTTTAAGTTGCATGTTGTGCATTTCACCAAGAGCTAGCCTTAGCTTACTTATAAGGTCAGATTTCAGTGGAAAGTGAGATTCCTTAGCTATCTCAGGTCAAAGAGAATTTTTCTGTAGTGATTTCCTTTGTATGAGGAATCTTTCCTCTAACACAGATATCAACCCTCCATGCAATAGTAGTGAGTCTGTGGGGAGAAAAAAAACTCTTGGTTGCCAACCTTCTCTGAATTTGGCTAAGCATATGAGAGATACAGTCTATTTCCAGGACTATAGTCAATTGGTAGGAATTGTCAAAGATTAGCCTTCCTTGATAGGGCAGCTAGTAAGGGCCTAGGGTCACCTCCACCCTACAATGAGAAATACTTCACTGGAGGAATTCAAGGATAAGAAATAATAATAACTCAATATATAATGCATTCTGGTTTTGATAAAGTAAGTTCTTCATAGTAAATATTATATTCAATTTATGGATAAAAAGAAATTGAGGCTCAAATAGATGAAGGGATTGTCCAAGGTCACAGAACTAGTAAACAGAAGATTCAGGACTTCAGACTATAAGTTCAATGGTCTTTTCATGATGACACATTGCCTCTTAGGACAGCATTATTGTTGCAAAACTCCTAATGTTAAATAATAATACTAGCAACTGAAATTTGCGTTATGAATTTTTTGCTTACAAAGCATTTTACATACATCATTTTATTTAAACCTTGCAATGATCCTTGAAGAGAAACATTTATTAAGCTCCTACTATTTACCAGACACTGTACAAAGTGTTATTTGGGATTTGAAGGTAGGAAAACATATCAACACTACTAAAATGTGACGGGGTTATGATTTCTACTTTCAGAAGGATGTCCAAGACAATGTAATTGTAGGCCCCTTAAATTCTAATTGCAGGACTAAAAGAAATGTTTCAATATTTTTTTTCACATCTGTAACTGTGATTTTAGGTACTTAACAAAATGATAAAGCCCATTCCCAGCCCTCACCAGCCCTGCTGTCATTCACAAGTTGCAGCAACTTGAAATTCAAAGATTTTCTATCTCCAGGGAATAAAATCATCTCTGAATAAGATTCCAGGCCACACTGGTGTGTGCCTCCTTTTTTCAAAGCAACAGGGTCCAAGGAAGAATGTTCCAAATTTGAAAGTGTTTTCATATGATACTATAGATACAGCCGTAGGTTTAAAGTCTTATTTATGAGTCCTGATTTCAGGATCTGTGTGATTTTGGGCAAATTTCTTAAACTCTCTGGTTCTCAGTGCCTTCCCCTGTAAAATGAAGTTGTTGTATTAATGACCTCTGAGATCCCTTACAACTCTAATTCCTAGAAACTTGATTAGGCTGAGGAGAATTAAACCCATTAGTGATGTCCAGGGGCCAAACCAACCAACCAAATGAAGGAGAGATGATTGACGTTAATGCAAGTGGAGTCACTGCTGCTAGCAGTTAATAGGATATTAACAAGGAGGTTTACAGATGTTGCACAAAACTCTGGCAAGGTTGCAGCAGTATATCTGCTGGAACTCACCCATTGGTGTCAGTTATTGATGAGGCCAAGGGTTGAGAGGGTACCATCAAGTCTACATCATGATTCTGGTGACCAAAAAAATAAAAATGTCAGAAGAGGGTTCACTGTTCTATAGGTCAGACATTCAGATTGGCTTTCATTAGGAAAGGATAACACAGGAAAGCAATGTGAAAGAAGAAAATAGCCTATTGAGGCCCCCTTCTCTCCTCTTCATCTAGTAGGGTGAGGTGGAAAGGACACTCAATTTAAAGTCAGAGTAGCTGGATTGCAATCCAAACTCCTAGACTCTTCTAACTCCATGAACTTGAACCTGAAATTCCCCTCTCTTATAACCTATTCTTTTACCTCTTACACATGGAAATTCAGATCTGAAAGGAACCTCAGAACTCATATAGCCCAACCCCCTCATTTAAGGACCCAGAAGTCCATGGAGGCTAAATGACTGATCCAAAAGTTAGTAAAACTTGAGGCAAGATTAAAACCTGATCCTGGAACTTCTGGTTTTGTGCTATTTCCATTCAAAGATACTACAAAAACAAATACAAAACACTTGAACCATTACTTCTCATTATCTTCATCATGTTCTGTCATCTCTCCTATTTTTTCTCCCTCCATAACACTGAAATTTCATCAACAACTTCAGCTCTATGCTGTTGTGTTTAATTCCCTTGCTCATCCAAAGAAAACTGGCTTGGAGTTAGGAAGACTTGATTTGACCTCAGACACTTAATAGTTAAGTGACCCTGGGCAAGTCATTTAACCTCTATTTACTTTGGTTTCCTCATTTTAAAAAATGGGAGAAAATAGTATCTCCCTCCAAAAGTTGAAGATCAAGTGAGATATTATTGTATGTAAATAATATGGTATTATGTAATATATTATATTTTGTTATATAGTATAATAAATTTTATGTAAATAAATAATACCCATATATGCAAATGAATTTATATATGTACATAATAATATGTTTTGAAGCTCAAATGAGAAAATTGTATAGTGCTTAACACAGTGCTTGGCACGTAAGTGCTCAAATGCTTATTTCCTTCCTTCCTTGTCTTTCCAAGACCAAACCAAAGGAAACATTTAATTTTGAAAAACAAATGGAGATAACAGGTAATCCTCATCCCTTGGTCATTTCCATCACCTGCCTTTCTCCCTTCTATTCTGAAAGTAGTCACAAAACTGTTTAATCTTGATTCATTACAAATTGATATAATCTAATTTCAACTGGATCCTGACTGCTTTGTGCCAGTCCTTTTTTCTTCCTTGACTATAATACTCTCATAGAAGTCATTTTGAGTCTTTTCTTTCTTTAAATCTCCAGTGCCATATTAACCTCCCTCACACTCGATAACCCCATTGTCATATTTTGCTAAGAAAATCAAGATCATTCATCATGGTTTTCCCTTTCCCTTTCACTCTATACCTTGAGAACCATCTCCATCTTCAGCTGCCCTAGTCTTCTTCTGTTCCAATCTCAGGAAGTGGTGTTCTGACTCCTGGTCACGACCAGACCCTTTATCTGTGCCCCTATCTCATCTTCACCTCCCTATTCCTCCTAGAACTTCTCTTCCTTTCTCATCTTCAATCTCTCTATTTCTACTCATTCTTTTCTTCTTGTCTATAAGCATACTCATATTTCATCTAGTCTTAAAATTTGTCACTTAGTCCTGCCCTCCCTTTAAGCTAACATCCTATAGCTTTTATTTCATTGTTAATAAATCAACTCTATTTGCTTCCTTTACTTCCTTATTACCTACTGTTTCTTAATCCCTTGAAATTTGTCTTTTCAGCCCCACCAGTTGACTAAAATAGCCTCCTAAATGGTTGCTGATGAATGATCTCTTGATTTTTAAATCTGAAAGTCTTTTTTTCAGTCCTCTTCTCCTTTGGCCTTTTCTTAGCTTTTGACTCAATTGATGAACCTTTCTTCCTAAACTGAATCAATCCTTGTCAGGCTGACATTGAAGAGATAGAATGAACAACATATCCTTTGAGGTCCTTCTAACCCTACAAAGCTGTGATTTCTCATAGAGAACAAGTGACTTTGACTTAGGCAAAAGTTATTTAAGATAGAAAAAAACACTTTTGCCTTGGAATCAGGAAGACTCAAGTTCAAATCTTGCCTCTCACGCTATCTACAGGACCAGGGAATTCATTTAACCACTTTTACATCTTGGTTTTTTTTTCACACACAAGATGAAGCTAATAACTTTTGTTCTGACCCAGAGGGTAATTATGAGACACAAATGAGATAATAATAGTAATAGAGTTTATATCATATTTGAATGTTTGCCGAGTGCTTTACAAATATTTTATCCTCCCAACCCTTGAAGATAGGTACTACTGTAAACCCATTTTACAGATCAGGAAACCTGGGAAGGGATAGGTGAAGTGACTTACATAGAGTCACATAGCTAATTAGTGTCTGAAGCCAGGTTTGAACTTAGGTCTTACTTTAAAGAAAGGTGCTTATAGATAACGTGGTGTCGCTGATAGAAGGCTGGTCTTGGAGTCAGAAAGATTTGGATTTGGCTCCTGTTTCTGGCATATACTAAGATTTGGATCATGGGAAAGTTCCAACCTCTCACTGCCCCAAGCAACTCCCTGAGACTGTATGTTACATAAGAGTTCCAGATATGTATCACTGGAGAAGGTTCAGTTGGAATTCCTGGGGATTCCTTAAATGAATGAAATCATAGATTAGAAAAAAAATGGGGAAAAAAAGGAAGGGAAAAGATCTTCATTTACCAGCAGGGTTTTGAAATACTTCTATGATTGATATGAAAAGCTGTGTATTTCCCTCCCCCACCGCTACCCTATTTTTTAAAAAAATAACCTTTTTTCCCCACTTTTCTATAAAGAACAAAGAATGAAATGAATTCAGCTGTCCTATAAGATGCCCATTGATTTAAATAAGAGAGACATTGGCCAAATGGAGAAGTTTCCTTCTTTGAGAACAAGCCCAAGTACATCAGCTTTATAGGCACTAGTAGGAGAATAAATCAATTTAACTCCATGTCGCATCATTCTTTACAGGTCTGTAACAAGGTGTACTTTGTTAGATTTTAATCTGCATACATTTGAGACAGCAGAGCTCTTCAAAATCATCTTTTAATGGCATCGCAATTTATAGACAGTAACTAATTTCAAACTTCATAGCACTTGGCTTTTATGATTATTTCAAATCATTTAAATGCAAATGAATTTCCAGAGAGAGAAAACATCAAATGCCCTTGAGTGGCAACATGTAATAGGACTATGAGCAGGGCTCACAGTGGGGACGTGAAGCTGCCTGATAGGGCTTGATGGTGAACCTGTATGAAAGTGTTTGCTGAAATCCAATTTACATTTCATTTCACAATATATTCTATTTACCCATTTTGTCACTTTAATATGACTTATTTACTTAATCCTCCTCTAAAATCCAATCTTCTCATCAGAGTCAATGTGGGATTCCAATAAGGAAGCGAGGTATGGTTATGGATCCTTTCTGGAGAAACACTGGTAATAGTCTCCCAAATGGCTCTTGCTTTCTTACATCCCTGCGCAGTTAATGATATTACCACATCATGTGGCTAACAATATTTGTGTGTGCCTTGTCATTTCATTTCCTTCAAGGTAAGAAGTTGGTTGCCTCTGATTGAGTAATATTTCATGGAAGTTCCTGTTTAAAGTATACACAAAATACTTAGACCCAGAAGGCTGAAAATATGCTCAGCTCTTTGGAGGAAAATGATGAATCTTTGCTGGACTGGATTAAAATCTGAGCTGATTCATTCATGGGTTTGGAAATTTAGGGAAAAACAACTAAATTCTGGTCCCAGATCTGCCACAGAGTGATTGTGGCATACTTGAGAGAATATTGGATTTTGAGTCAGAGGACCTCAGTTCAAATCCTGATACTAACTGTACATCTATTTCTCCTCCCCTATAAAATGGAGATAGCAGTATCTCTACTACTAACCTCACAAGGTTGTATTGAAAGCACTTTGAAAATTTTAAGTGCTCTAGAACTGTTAAAAACTTACTTTCATATTCCAAAATTGGTTTCTCTTTCTTAGCCTCTAATTTCTCATCGATAAAATAAGAGGATTAGACTAAGAGACTTTGGTTTCTAAGATCCTTTCAAGCTCTAAATCTCATGGTCCTATGATTTTGGGGAAATCACTTCCCTGCTCTGGGCTTCAGCTTTCTCATTAATTAGCCAATAAACATTTATCAAGCATCTGCTATGTTCCAGGAACTCAGGTACTAGGAATACAAAGGCAAAAATAATAATTTCTATCCCTCAAGGAACTACCATTATATGAGAGAAGACAATATGAACATGCTCAGATATATATTTTGGCAATGGTACGGGTGGGTGGGTGTGGGGTAGATTCATCCCTCTAAAACCCTCCAGCACTGTTCTGTAGTCTTCCTTTTCATGAGTGTCTGAGTTTTGCTTTTCCTAGGTATGGCAAAAGAAGCACTACATTAGGGTTGAGAGACTTGAGTTCAAGTACCATTTCTGCTACAAAGAAGTTGAAGCAAGTCATTTATTATCTCTGGAACTCATTTCATTCATCTCTAGAATGAAGGAGGGAGGGGAAAAACTAAATAAATTTTAATATTCCTTGAAGTTATAAACAGTTGGAGAATCACATACTGTACCTATCTCATTGCTGAGCTTATAAAATCAATGTTATGATTTTGTGGAAGGAGTACTAACTTTATGGTCAGAGGACCTCTGTGTGTGTATGTGTGTATACACACACATACACATGTATACATATATATACACATATATACATATGCATATGTATATATACATATACACACATACATATACATCTGATAGGGAAGTTTCTTAATCTCTATTAGCCTCAGTTTCCTAATCTGTAAAGTATTAACTATTTTTAAAAAGCTACTCTATGATTTCAGATATCATCTAGCCCAACACTTCTTTTTATTTATTGGGAAACTGAAGCCCAGAGAGGCTAAATTAGAGTTATCATTATCTTTTAAAGCATGAAATCTCAGAGATCTAATTCAATCCTCTTATTTTACAAATAACCTTCACAAGGAGGCAAAGCAAGCTTTGATTGTCAGAAGGAGAGGCCTGGTTTCATGAAGGCTAATCTAAGGTGCTTCCACTCGTAGTGACTCCTTTAAAGATCATAACTTGGAGTTAAAAGAGAAAAAAAGAAAATCTAGTCTAGCTGGATTTGAACACATGTCCTTCAACTCCAAATTCAGTGTTCCTTCCACTATAATGCAATGCATGCTACTTACTGAGCTAATACGAAGTGGATTGAATGAAACCTTGAATAAAACTCGTGGACTTAATGATTAAGCTATGACACCTGGATTTTAACATTAACTCTAACACCAACTCTACAATATGACCTTGAGCAAATGAATTTAACTCCCCAAATCTGAATTTCCTCCCCTGTAAAATGAATGAATTGGAATAGATATTCTCTAAGATCCCTTTGAGCTCTTCAATTCTATTGATTTGCCCTCCTCGATTCTGATTTATTCATCTTTTGAAGAATGAAAGTGAAACATCCTAAATTGTGAAATTGAATATTATGGTATGTGGCACAATAAAATTCTAGCCCCACTATTACAACATAATTATATTTTTACATAAGTTCATGTCAAAAACAAAAAAAAAAAAGAGCTAGGCTGTGAGCAGAATATATAGACACAGCCCCAGCCTAAACCAGGGAGCTCAGAATCCAATTAGCCACACTAACACGTGAGGCCAAAATTACAGAGAAAATGAGTCACTTATACTTAGAGAACAAAGAGGTAGCAGAGAGTGTTACAGAATGAGTTTCAAAGTCAAAATTCAAAATCACAGAATATCAAAGCTAGAATGGACCTTTATAAAAAGTAGGTTGTCACCAAATCATAAAATGTCAGTTAGAAGACACCTCAGTGTCCATCTAGTTCAACTTATACGTGAAAAAATAATCTTTATATACTGTCCCATTTTGTAGATCAGTTCATCACTTAATCAACAAGAGTTTGTAAAATACTTCATGATAGTGTTGATATAAACACAAAAGCAAAATAGTTCCTTTTCTCAAGAAACTTACATTTTAATTGAGGAGACAACGTGTATACATGTAACTATATAAGATGGAATATATACAAGTATATACTAGGAAGCTTTGGGAAGGAGGGACATAGAGTGGCTGTTGGTGATTCCCTGCTAAGAGCTACTAAGGCAAATACTTGTCAACTTGATAACAATAGTAAAAAAAAAAAAGAGGTCTGTTTGCATTCCAGAGCTTCTATCTAGGACATGATAGTAAACTTCCCAAGACTTGGGAAATCAGATGACTGACGACTATCTACTTCTGGTGACTCTTATGAGTATAAATAAGATACAAAGACTACAGAAAGCATGTATAAAAATTATGAAGTTTTAGGCAAGAAGCTAAAGACCTTAGGGGCACAGGTGATATTTTCCTCAGAGCTGCTGAGGGAAGGTCGGGAATTTTGAAGAAAAAAGAAGCAGATATAGGAATGATCAGTTAGGCAAGAAGGTAGTATCTGAGAATAAAAATTCAACTTCTAGATAATAATTTAAAATATAGGAATGATGGGCACTTGATCAGAGATGGAGTACACCTAACAAGGGCTGAAAAGAATGCACTATTCTGGAGTCTTGATTTCAAATTACATCAAAAGGACATTAAGCTAAAATGAGAAGACAGAAAACTACATTTCTATGTGTAGACATATGTATATATATATATGTTATATATATTTGTATATACATTATATACATATATTATTTGTAATATATATATATATAAAATACATGTGTGTGTGCATATAAATACCAAATATATATCTTAGATATATCTTAGAAAGTAGCTACAATGTAAGAAGGAATAAAGGGGCCAAGAAATTCACAGAAAACAATACCCAGAAATGGAGCATTGTCTGTATACAAATACCAAAGTATGAGAAATAAATTGAAATAGTTAAACGGACTAACACAAGGAGGAAAATTTTATCTCAAAGGCATCACTGATCCTTGGTGGGATTAGGTTCATGACTGACATATAGCCCTGGAAAGTTATATGTTATTCAAAAGAGGCAAATAGATAGACTTTGTGCTCAGAGCCATGAAATGGTCTAAAAGAAAAGTCTCAGACTCCCCTAACCATAGAAGAATGACAAGAAGACAAGCATAAAAACTGAACTGGATAAAAAGTTATGACTGGGTTGTGGTCTGAACTGTAGGAAAAAACCTCATATCAATGTCATCATGGATCCCTCAAAGTAACAAAGTACCAGGTATGGAATGTAAACTTGATATAGTAGTCATGGATGTCAACTAAACAAACATTTCACAAAGCTTTCTCTCTGACCCCTGATGGTAAGCCAAATCCTTGAAGTTGTCATTCAAGGAGGATACTCCTTTGTAGAACAGTACCTACCAATTGACCTCCAAAGGACAGGCAAGTTCAAGTGGAGTGGCACCCTGAGGAAGATATAAGAGGTAGGAGGTGCCAGACAATTCTAGCCACAATCACTACCTTGACCACCACTGCCTCTTAGAGCACGATGGGGGCAGCCCAAAACCCTGAACCCAAGAACCTTGGATGTAGAAATGATTCAAATCCAAGGCCCCCAAGCATCATAGAAAGCAACCCCTATGGAGATGCAGCCTGGCAACTGCCACGCTAAGTACTATATCCATTGTCTATTGAAGACTCAGAAAAGAAATTTCTTCATCACTAGTCTTTGGCATTGTCAAATAGTTCACCATCAAGAACTAATATGATGAAGGAAGAGATATTAATAACTGAGTTGATTCTGTACCCTAAGTATTCTAGGACTTTTCCATCTCACTTATAGTGGAATCTTCCATTTGTATTGTCTTACCTAATTAGAATATGAGCTCCTTGACAGCACAGTTATCATAATTTTCTGTTTGAAACCTCAAGCATTTAGCACAGTGTTTTGCACATAGTAAACACTTATTAAATGTTTGATTCATTCATAGTAATTGCTTGGTGTTTCTTAATAATTATTTCATATTTCAAAAGGTGAAGAAAGTATAAGCAGCAGGTGGCACTTGTGAGTAATGCAGGCTGATCTGTCAAACATTGAGGCAGAAGACATGTTTGAGAAGATCCTGAAGACTTGTGCCCCCTCTCCTTTGCTCAGATATAGCTTTCTGAAATGCTCACTCCCTGTGCCATATGCTTTCAAGAAGCTTCCTCCCCTGCTTCTAAAGGATATGGTTTTCTCTTTAAGTCCAGGGTACAAAATGACAGATGTTAGGGAAAAGGGAAAGCTAAAATGCCTCCTTTAATAGCCTAGAACTCTTAGCAGTTTGCTTCTTGATGTATTTGGGTTCCATTTCTTTACCATCTTTATAACATTCTAATACCACCTCCATCTTCCCAATCTTTATTCTAACACCTCTAAATTATGAGTTTCAAGCTTCTATCCTACCTCACTCAGGCAAAATGTCTCTAGCCTATGGAAAGGAGAGTCTACTCTCTCTCTCTCTCTCTCTCTCTCTCTCTCTCTCTCTCTCTCTCCTCTTCTCTCTCTCACACACACACACACACACACACACACATATACACACAAAACCCTTTGGATTTATATTGATGAACACCTTTAATGATATTTATTGACGCTACAAACAAAGTAATTGTGTAGAACAATGGTGAACACACACTTCCCAAGTCTAGAGGGAAGTAATGAGTTTGAAGTCAGTTATCTATTCACTTTAAACTTAGGAAAAAAACCAAGTAGATGAGGAGTATTTAATTCATATGATCATGATATGCATTTGGATGGTCAATTGATATATTCTTGCAAAAATAATAATAGAATTATAAAATTTTAACATTAGAAGAAATTTTTGAGATCATCTACAGAACACGATTTTCTGCATAAAGAAAATGAGAATCAAAAGAAGTGGTTTACTTAAAGCCACCCAATGACTTAGTTACAATGCAAGGATTAGAACCCCAGGTTGTGACTCACTGTCTACTGGTCAGCCTGTCTTCCTGGTGCCTCCAAAGATCCTATCTTTGTATGTCAAGATATAAATGCAAACCCAGGATTCTGGTGCCCTAGCAAGGATTGCAGCAGCTTGTGAAGAAACCTTAATAATTTGTAATTTTCAAAGATTCTACTTTTTCATTAAAGGTAAAGATTCTGAGGCTGAGAGACAAATGAGATTCATTAACCTCTTCCACTGCTAATTAACCTCTCCTCCTCCTCCCTACATACACATACACACAAACAGATACACACCTAAACCCCAGCCCCTTGAAGAATGGGCTCTTGGAAAATAAAAGCTCAGATTAATCAAAGCCAAAGTAAATAGGGATGACCTTTTGTATTTGCATCAACCCACAGGATAATCAGCAGTGGAGGCAGAATTGTTTCCTCAGAGGCTAACCCTCTTCTCTCAAGGCAAAATGTGGCAGAAGGAGGGAGAGAAACTCTGAATACAAATTCTAGGCACAATGAGCTGAACTGCTCTGTACACTTGACCTTGATAATCTAGGAGACTGAATGGCATGGAATGTCTCAAGAGTGGCACAAGTGAGCCAGAGTGAATGAGGCGCCACTCCATGGCATTCATGAACTTTGCTGTGTACAGTTTAGCTAAATCCACAGGGACTGGCTGCAACCCAGTTGCACACAGAAATAACAGACAAAGGGCTGAAGCGGGATAGCCCTGCCCTGGGAGTCAGAATGCTTTGGTTCTAATTCAGTGTTGAGCCCTTTCGATGACAAAGTGGGTAAAAATACTGGGCTCAAACTGAAGAAAACCAGAGTTTGAAACCTGTCTCAGATACTTGCTATATGGCTCTCATGAAGTGTGTATACTTTACTAGCTATACTACATATACCATCTGGCTCTTGATTTTATATAGATTGTTCACTAGATTATGACTTACTTTATACTATTTGACTCTAGATTGGAGCCAGATAGTATATATAGTAAATCTAGAGCCAGATAGTATATGTAGCATAGTTAGTTAAAATATACATATATATATATATATATATATACATATATATATATATATATATATATATATAGCCACAGATGATGCAGTACCAAACATTTGTCAAATTTGAATTTGAACTTAGAAATCAAAACTGAGCATGAATCAAAGAGGAAGCCATGTCTCAATATCAGATACTCATTTCTTTCTCATTCCCTTGGAATAAATTATTGTTCTCATGTTTTTCCTATCAATTCTTTTCAGTAATTAACTAGTGGAAAACAGTTCTCAGTTTAAATTTGTGATGTGATTGTGTCTTTTGCATTGTCCATTTCAGTTGGTGCCATTTTGTATTTTACTAAGCTATCACACATTAAACTCAGTCAGTCCAAAGTTGAATGAGCTACCTGCAGTCAGTCCTTGCTTCGATACTTCTAGGATCTGTGCTGTGATTGTTATACGTCTTGCTGTACATTTTATTACTTTATTAACATAGTAGAAATACGTATGTCAACTTAGTATAATTACATTCTCTTTTAAGCTGCCATTTTGTGACTGAGCTGTTTTGAGTAAGTTGTTTTTGTTTTTTTAATAATAAGATAAACAATTATAGGGCATGATAGAGAGGACTCTCTGATAAAGTGGACCACAAATGCAACAATATTTTAAACAATTTTATCAATAACCTATAAAACAATGTACAAATTAAATGATGTGGCAAAAGTTTAGGAAGACTAGATTTGACTACAAGTCAATGACTAGAAGTATAATAAACCCATTGGAGGTTCCAACCTTCAGCTTGCTCCTGGGTCATAACTGAGACTGACTCCAGCGCTCCCTACCCTTGTGACTCATACTGCCCACGTTCACTTAAGGACAATACTAATTGATGGGAAACTCACCAGATGACCATGGTGGAAGGTGACCCATTGATTCTGGCTGGGCAAAGAGGGAATCTTGTCATGCATTCAGTATGCAAAAAGTTTTGGGGAACAACTAAGATTCACTGTTCTTAGATGAGGCATTTGTTTGTTCATATTGATTAATAAAGTTTGTATGCATTAAGATGTATAAATCTAATCAGTGTTTCTGTTATATGAATAAGCATATGTAATGGGAAATCAGTTATAAGTATACACTGTGAATTAGTTTCCCAGGAAGATAGTAATACCTCCATTCCTTATAATTTGGTCTCCTCTCAGGAAATATTATTAATTTCAACCCCTTGTTCTCTTCCCCCCACCAAAAAAAGCCATTTCTTGGTATCTATGATGATCTGTCAGTTCCTCAAGGAACTCTAAAATAAGCTAGCCTTAAGGTTATTGCTTAGATTGAAAAAAACACAAGCAAACAATGAGCCAGTAACTCAAAATCTTCCTAGTGTGGTGGAGCATTCTGGAGCTTATGCTCAAATTCCATAGCCTTTGAGAGCCAAGAATCTCCTTTATCCCTTGATGGGGGCATCAATGAAGGGCTTTAAACATAAGAGTTAAAAATTATGAGCCAAAAATAATCCATGCTCCTATGCTCATTTAAAATGAGTTATTTAAAATTTTTTTCTTATTGTCAACTGAATTTTTTTCCTTTTTGTCAGAATCACTATGGACTGTTTTAAAGGCAAAGATATCTGTTCCTACCCAAAAGGAAACCCAATTGGTGGTTTCAGAAAATTAGACTAGTTTTGTCCTCTTTGTTGTTTGGAACCGAAATCTATTTTGAAAAGTGAATGTGTTCAGTGCAGTTGAATGTACTCTTGGTAATTCACTTGCTCTAAACAAATAAAGAAGAAATTATAGTTCAAGTGATGTCTGACAGACATTTGAAATGAGTCCTGAATCTATTGTCACTTGCCATTCATTTAAAAATGTCCCCTCTTCCCCATGGTTCAATGTGTCCTCAATCATTCTGTGTGATGTTATCCTTTCCTTCTTCCTGGTCTTTATCTTAGACAATGGTTCCAACTTCTTTTTATGCTTTTGGACAACAGCTAATGCAATTGCACTTTCACTTTCTTTGAGTATCATGTCTAAAGGAAAAATATGCTGCTAGACTAGTCTCCTGATGAGTGAGGGATAACAAGGAAAGAGAATCAAGTGTCTCTCTGTACTGTAAAATTTATAGGTTTGTATACACACATGTACACATATGTATATAAGTATATATGTATATTTCAGTGTGTATACACACATATATATGTATATATACATGTGTATATATATATATGTATATATATATTTCAGAATTTGTGTATATATCACTTTGGTGGCTGAATGGATGGAGTTGGGAGAGACTTGAAGCAGGCAGACCTACCAGCAGGCTATTGCAATAATCCAGGTATTAGGTATTATGGGGGCCTATATTAATTAAATCCATGAGAACTAAGGATATCACCTTAGAGGGAGGTGATCATCATAGAGGGAGAGGAGAAAAGGCCCAGGACAGAACCCTGAGGGACACCTGTAGTTAGAGGGCATGACATTGAGGAGGACCTAACAAAGGGAGCGGAGGAGTGGTCAGAGGCAAACCAGTAAGCAGAGTGTGGTGTCTCAAAAAAACTAGAGAGAAGAGAATATCAAGGAGGAGAAAGTGATCCACAGTGTCCAAGTCTGCAGAGAAGTCAAGGAGAATGAGGGTTGAGAAAAGATCACTGGATTTGGCAAGCAAGAGAACAGTTTTAGTAGAAGGATAAGGTTGGAAGCCAGATTGTATGGGGATGAGAAGAGAGAGGAAGCAATACACGGCAATGCAATGTTGGGCATAGTTTAGATTGTCTGGAGCAGAACTGTGTCAGTGCTTCGCAGTATTTACTATGGTCTATAACTAAAGAAAGCTCTAAAGAGTCCTGCCATAGGTTCCATATTCAGCTACCCATGCTTAGATATTCACTGTTAATTATTTGGCACATATAAATGCAGAGGATACTGAGGTGTCAAAACAATCTTCCTAAAGTACTGATTGGACCATCCCCTTTCTCTGCTAAAGAATCTTTCACTGATCCCTATTGCTTTACAAACTTTTCACCTTGCCATTTCAAACCTTTCCCTGTCTGGTTCCAGCCTCCCTTTCTAGACACTTAGCGCTTCTCTCCTTTACCAACTCTACAGTTAAACTGGCTTACTTGCTGCTCCTTGGACTTATTCCACGACCTTCCTTTTGCACAGTTTCCCTCACCACCACCACTGCCTCCAACCCAAGTTCCAATGTCTTCATTTCTACCTTTTAGAATTCTTAGGTTCCTTTATGGTTCAACTCAGATATTGCTTCCTGATCAACCTTCTGTTCATCCCTTGGGTAGTAGTAATCTCTCCCTCCTAAAACTATCATACATATATTCATCCTTAGTCCTCTTATCTTACCATCAATTATGCCCAATCAAGCCTCAGCCTTAGATCATTCCCATGACTTATCTTCTTTGCTCCTACATGCATGCTGCTGAATGAAGGTGGAGAAAATCATGCAACTATCCTAGCTGGGTCTCACAAATTTATGTTATATAACCTCAACTGGGCCCTCATAGCTGCTAAACAATCCTCCCTTATCAAACTCACCATTTCACTCTCTACAGTGACTCTTCCACACTTTTTCATTCTTCCTCAAATATCCTCACTCTCTCAGCTGAGAACCTCATCTCAATTTTACTCCCTTTATCTCTCATCTCCTATTGCTCAGTACCTTCTCCCACTCTTTCCTCCTTCGTCCCTTTCTTGCAAGATTCAGTGACCTTACTCCTTACCAAGGCTAACTCTTCTACTTGTTTGTGATTCCATTCTATTCCATTTTCTTTAACAGTTTGATGCCTCTGTCATCCTCACTGTTTCACTCATTTTCAATCTTGCCCTCTCTACTGACTCATTTTCTACTTCCTATAAACATGTTCATGTCTCCCCATCCTGAAAAAAAACCCTCACTTAATTAATTCAACTAAGTATCATTCTATATTTCTTTATAGATAAACTCCTCCAAAAAGTGATCTGTAATAAATGCCTCCAGTTTCTCTTCCCTTTATTCTTAAGCCCTTAAAATCTGGTTTCTGACCTTATCACTCCATCAAAACTGCTCTTCCCAAACTTACTAATGATCTCTTAGTTGTCAAATCCAATGGCCCTTTCTCAGTCTTCATTCTTCTTGACCTTTTCACAGCCTTTGATACTGTAAATCACTCTCTTCTCCTTGATGCTCTTATCTCTACTTTTCAGGATACTACTCTCTCCTGGTTTTCCTTCTACATATCTGACCACTTCTCTGTCTTCTTTGCTGTACAATCCCCCCACCTCCAGATCATATCCTCTAACTGTAGGGATCCCTCCCGGTTCTGTCCAGAACCTTTATCTCCCTCTATATTACTTCACTTGGTGATCTCATGAGCTCCCATGGATTTAATTATCCATCTGTACTAATGTGTCTTAAATCTCTCTTTCCTGCTCCAATCTCGCTGCTGATCTCAAATTCACATCTCCAATTGCCTTTTCAGATGTCTCAAACTAGAGATGGCCATTTGAACCTAAAGTCAGACTAGTTTTGGTGGGGAGCTGTCCAGCTTAAGTTAAGTTAAAATAAAGATGAGGAGAAAGCAAGGCTGGACTCCTTACCCTCAATATAAAAAAATGAATATGTTGACAAGATGCTATGCATGAAAGATTGTCTTGATGAATATGTTGACATCAGTAAATATATTAAACTCAATATGTTAAAAACAGAATTCATTATCTCTCCCTTCTCCCCTGCCCCACTAAATCCTCTCCATCCTCTCTTCCTTATTACTGTAGAGCATTTGCAACCTAGTTCCTAGGGTTTCCACCTAAGAATTTTCCGGATTCCTCACATATACAGTCTGTTTTCAAATCTGTCAATTTTACCTTTGTAGCATCTCTTGAATATGCTCCCTTTTCTCCTCTGATACTACCAGTACTCTAGTTCAGGCCTTTATCATTTTAACTCATAGACTGTTGCAATAGTGTACTAGTGGATGTACCTGTCTCAAGCCTTTCCCCAGGCCCATACATTTTCCATTCAACCTCTAAAGTAATGTTCCTTAAAGCACAGGTCTGATCTTCTCATTCCCGTATTCAAGAAACTGACTTGTCTCCCTTTTGCCTCCAGAATCAAATACAAAAATCTCTGTTTGACCTTCAAAGTCCTCCTACCTTTCCAGTCTTCTTATACCTTACTCTCCAGGGTAGATAAATGAGTTGTCCAAAGTCACATGAAAAGAAACTGATACAGGATTCAAAATCAGATCTTATGACCAAAAATCCAGTATTCTTTCTACTACAGCAACAAATTGAATGAAAGTTGAATGTTCATTTTAGTTTCTTCAACAATAGGCACATATCTGTAGAATGCCCTGGTTCCAAGAGCAGTTTTATACCAAAGAGATGCCTCAATAAGTGTTTATTGATTGACCAGGTTTATTTTCTTCAACCATTAGTCTTAAAGATAAATAAATTGCCAAATTTAAAAGGGACTCTGCATAGTTAATAATCCAGTCTTATTGTATGGTTGAGGAAACTAAGAACCATGGATAGGTAATGAAATTGAGCCAAAGTTGGGAATATATGTGCCTGAGATGGAGTCAGTCATAGGCTGTATATCTTGGAATCCTTGCCAGGGATTGGGGAAGGTTTTGCCTATGATGTCTCTTCTTGGAGTATGGGAAGAAGCCCTATATCAGTTATACTGAAGCAGGAATCAAATACCAAAGACACAGGATACAAAGGAAAGGAGCTAGAGCTCACAGGTATGGTCTGGATCAGAAATATGAATCACTAACAGAGGTCAGTCAGATTCAAGGAATAGGTAAAAAAAACTTGGGCTAGGGTTAGGCAGATTCAGATGTCAGGAAAACAAAGAAGAGGCCAGTTTTAAGAAGAATCAAGACAATCTTTCATACATAGCATCTTGTCAACATATTCATTTTTTTTATATTGAGGGTAAGGAGTCCAGCCTTGCTTTCTCCTCATCTTTATTTTAACTTAACTTAAGCTGGACAGCTCCCCACCAAAACTAGTCTGACTTTAAGTTCAAATGGCCATCTCTAAAAAGCAATGAAAATCTCTCAACTCTGAGAATCCATGATTCTCTGCTAGTCATATACAACAAGGAAACTCATTCAACACTTTAAAATGTATTAGGCACTCTGCATATATTACCTCATTGAATCATTTTATAACAATTCTGGGAGATAATCAGTACAAATATTATCATACCCATTTTATAGCTGAGGAACTTGGACCTCAGATAATTTAAATAATTTCCCCAAAGTCTCCACAGTAGTACCTGAGATGGGATTTGAACCCCAGCTCTTTTTTCGGACTAATGACCTTTAATGATTCTAGTATCCAAAGTCAAGTGTTTCTGAAAGCCAATGATGGCCATTATGAAAATGACATCTTAAATCTATAGCAATGGCTATCTCTTCTGATTTTAGGTACTGAGTAAGGTATTACTCTTGTCTATTTAAAATTTCTGGAGGCTTTTCCTTAGGCATACCCTTATGAATCATCTCCTTCTCACTTCTAATAATTGCTTGCTTCATTTAAAAATAATCAGAATTAGTGAAATAACCAGAATCTTTTTTTTTTCCATCAGAAATAGGTCACTGTTCCTTAATAATGTTACTAAGCTCAGGTAATAAATCTTTGCTGAACACTCAAGGATTTGTCAAAGTAATCATCCATAGTTGATGATTTTACCAGATAAAATGCAAGACCTTCCCTCTTCTCCCTTCAAATTTCTCCTACATTGGCATGCTGTTCAATTAGACCCATTCCATTCTGGTCTATAAAGTTTGGTGACTGCTAGCTATATTCTAATTTCTGTGCTTGATAGTGGGGGATAATTCCACCATACCCTTTAAAAGTAAAGCTAAGTGTGGGTCATGGTCATCCTAGTGAATAGGGTCTGTCAGAATTGCTACTCAGGCTTTTTCTGTAGCAAAAATAAAAAAAAAATGTTTCCCTCAGAGGTATTCTTTAGAAAGCCCTATAGCTGCTTAGGTGTTATCGTCTGGAGCCTCCAGGACAGGTCCTCTCCATCCTGAAATTGTCATCTGTGACTAGCTGTACTGTAATCCTTGGGGAAAGATCTAGCTATGGTTGGCAAGTGGAAGTGATACAATTGGGGATCAAGTTATTAAAAACAACTGTGTGAAGGCCTGCCATTCTCCTGCAATACTAGAGGACAGTGTGGACATTAAATTCACCAGACCTATGGAAGGTGATTTCACTGGATTTTTATTGTATAGTCAAAACAGAACCTTTTCATTTCAGACATCACCTTTCTTGCTTCAGTTTTGAACTATGTCTATTGTTTGAGGACAAAATTAGCTAAGTTCATAGAGGCTCATGACCTGGTCTGTCACATTCTTTTCATTTCTCTCCTGTGGAAACCCTTAGACTATGTACTACTTGCCCAGGAGTTGCAGTCTTCATCATGTGTGGAGAGGGTGTCCACACTGAAGTAATCACTGAGCTATGAACAAATGGTCTTGCTATAGAGTTTTACATTTTATTTTTGTCATTTCCAAAGACTTGATGTAGTAGTTACAGAATTTTACATTTGATTGAGTCCCTTCCAAAAAACTATCAGAAATCTTCATAAACTTTTATGTTCATTCTTTGATTCATTTATTTATTGTCAAACAAATGATACTGCACTAAGTCTTTGCGCTAACTCTCCTACATAACTAAAAGGTATCCTCTACTAACCACCGCATTTTAGGATCTCTGTTCTTTTTAGTTTAAGTACTCCCTTCTAAATGCTGCTTTTCCTGGTTTACTCCCTCCCCTCTAGATGCTAGGGTGCCTTCTCCAAAATTTCCTTGCCTTGCATGTAATATACGTACATACATACATGCATTTGTATGGATACAAGTTGTCTCTTCATTAGGAGGCAAGCTTCTTAAAGACGGAGTTTTAGTATCCCCAGTGTTTACACCAAGTCTCAAACATAAGTGCTTAGCAAATGCTTAGTGATTGATTGATTGAATAAATATTTCTTATGTCCCTATTTGGTAATATGCCTGTTCTAGTAAACAACTTTGAAGGCAGGAAAAAAAGACACATTTTCAGTTAAAAGTGGGAGTTACTTTATTTAAAGTGATAAGAGAGTCTTCCAAATAAAAGATATTAGCTATAAACAACTATTGTTCTTGGGGCAGGATTAAAACAGAGTTCCCCTGGGCTATAGTTTTGCTCAGTTTAAGGAAAGGTGAATCTTGTTATCCAGGTGAGAGTCTCATGTATATGTCACTCTGAAATGAAGGATCTGTAAGACAGATGAGTGTGAAGGGGCAGGGTAGTGTTCCCTCACTGTAAACTGATTGAGCAGGGAAACTATGTGGCTGTGTCCTAATGGTGACATAACTATAAGAAGGTGAAATGGATCAGATTTATGCCCAACAGTTGTATTCCAAATTGCTCCACGGAATGATTGTACCGATTCACAACTCCACCAACAGTGCGTTAGTGTTCCTATTTTTCAATATTCCTTTGCATTTGTCCTTTTCCTTTTCTGTCATGTTAACTAATCTGATAGGACTGAAGTAATATCTCAGAGTAGTTTTAATTTGCTTTTTTGGTGGTGCAATGGATAGAGGGCTGGGTCTGGAAACAGGAAGGTTCATCTTCTTGAGTTTGAATCTGGTCTCTACTAGCTGTGTGACCCTTTGACCCACAAATACAACTCCTGGGTCTATATCACAAAATTAACAAAGAAAAATGAAAGGGAAGTATATGTACAAAAAATATTTATAACATCTCTTTTGTGGTGGCAAAGAAGTGAAAATTGAAGGAATGCCTATCATTTGGGCATTTTGAGAATGTTTGAACAAGTTTTGGTACATGATTGGGATGGAATGCTATTGGGCTATAAGAAATGATGAGTAGGATGGTTTCAGAAAAACTTGGGAGAACATTATTGTACACAATAATGGTAATATTATAAGGATGATCAACTGTAAATGACAGCTGTTCTGATTAAGATATTGGGCCAAGACAATCCCAAAGGATGTGAGATGAAAAATGATATCTACTCAGGGAGAGACAGAGAGAGAGAGAGAGGAGGGAGGAGAGAGAGGGAGAAAGAGGGAGAGGGAGAGGAAGGGAAGGAGGAAGAGAGAGGGAGAGAGGAAGAAAGAGAGGAAGAGGGAGGGAGGGAGAGAGAGGGAGAGAGAGAGGGAGAGGGAGAGAGAGAAAGAGAGAGAGAGAGAGAGAGATAAATGATCAACAAAACACAGTGAATATGGAAATATCTGCATGACTACATGTTTAATCAATATCATATTGCTTTCTTTCTCAATGAATCGATTAGAGGCTAGAGGGAGGAAGAGAATTTGGAACTCAGAATTTAAGAAAAAATGAATGTGTAACTCCAATGCAATACCCATAGCAGCTGCTATGAATATGCATGAATATTTCCAGGGTAAATGTGCAAAATATAATAAACTCTCTTCCTCAAAGGTAAAACCAAAGTATTTATTTGGGATATCATTAGAATACCAGGAGGTAAGATTTAACAGGGTATTCATCACTAATCCAGAGAGTGCTGACGTCTTAAACCTTCTTTCTGTCAGACCTCACAACAAAAACAAGTTCTCGTAGACAAATTCCTCCCTCCATCCAGCGACAGCTCACTTCTCTCTCTCTGCTCTGCCTGCTCTCACTCTCTGCTCATGCTCTCTCTCTCCTCTGTGGGCAAGCTCCTCCAGTCTGAACTCCATATGACCCAGGTTCCATATGACCACAGGCTCTATGTGATCACAGGCTTCATGTACTAGGCCTATTAATGGGTAGGGAAGAACTTCCTTTTCTATTAACCCTACAGAATGCTGAAAATCAGTAAATATTTTAAAAGGAAAGTGAGACTATTAATAATGCATGTTAAATCTAAATATGTGCTGAGTATCTATCCCCACCTGAGTAGTCTGGTTGTTAAACCTTTACCAGGCCAACTATGACTAGAGATAATTCAGCAGAGGTTAGACAAATACTTAGGGATATTATAGAAAGAATTCACACCGTGAGATGGTATAGATGACCTCCAAGGCCTCTTCCATCCTTGAAACTCTACTATGACTCTGTGAATCTACATCACACCTGACCAGGACAAACATCTCTGGGGTGTTAGTCTGAGTCACAAGGAAATCAATTTCTTACAGAAAATCATCAAGCTTTCCTCAAGGGAACCAGGAAGTGCTAAAAGCAAAAAGAAGAACCATAGATTGCCCACTGCTATTCAAGTCTCTTCCAAGCTAAACTCACTTTTCTGCACAAAGTCTGAAAATAAGGAATGGAAAAAGGAGGAAACTCAGCACTTAGATTGAAATAGCTGATGTCTGAGTAACCTAGCACTTTATGATTATCATTTTTTTCTAACAGAATATCAAAGGCAAAGATGTTGTGGTATTCTGTAAGTGAGGATGGTGTCACTGGCTTAGAGGATGAGAAGTGGCAGACAGGCCAGAAGTTGAGAAACACGTCCATGGAATAGGACTTTAAAACAGTGTTCAAAACTTGGAACACAAAAATATTTCTCTCTATGGTCACAAGAGTCCTTTTTTTTTTTTTAACCAACATTCCCCTAGCTGATACAAAATGGCTGCAAAGCAATTGTAGAATCCCAACAAAAATTGAAATCCGTGTTGAACCAAAGAGTAGTTGACATATATATGACCAGTCAGCCATATGCATTTATTGAGTCTTTACTCTGTGTCAGGCACTGTGCCAACTACTGGGGATACAACTGGCAAAAACACAATTCCTGTCCTCCAAGATCTCACATTCTATTGGTGACTATGAGTAGATGGTAGCACATATGTCACTGATGATGACTTAAGTGAGGGATGGGGTAATGGGTTTTAAAGATCACTAGCTTTTAGAATTAGAAGCTGGAGTTTCAATTGTGAGTACCATAATTCCTGTATATCCATGGGCAAGTCTCTTCATCTTCTCAGCCTTGTTTCCTCATTTTTCAAATGGTGATGATGAAGCATGTGTTATCTAGGCCACAGGGACATTGTAGGGAGAGTGCTTATAAAATGTGCTTTCATTACTCACAAGGCTTTTACTGGTGTATAGGTTGGTAACACTATTTACCTTGACAGGAACATTTTATTCTTATCTTCGAGTTCTGAGACCAAGGGGTTAGGCTAGGCTTGATAAATGGAAAAGGCAGCATATGCCAGGAGGCAAAAATTGGGGAACTATTATGAAAGCTGGCTCCCCTCTGGCTAATAGACTTCCAAACTGCTCTCTGAGCAAATGAGGCCAATGAAGAGGGAAAACTCTAGATGTGGCTCTCAAAGACAAAATGAAACAAACAAACAAAATAACCCACAATTCATTATTGAATAGGCTGAGAGTTTCCTGTGAAGCCCTTTGAGAGAAAATAAAGACATCACATGGCTTCAGCTGCTGTTAATATTTGCTGAATCTTAAATATATATATATATATATATATATATATATATATATATATATATATATATATATATATATATAAAGGTAGACAGGAAAGCAGTCTCTTAATGTTTTGGAAACTACATCCAGCTTGCCATCATCGCTGGTGGAAATGTAACTGTTTTTGACCTTCTTTTCATCCTAGGTAGATGGCATGTGATGCCTGAAGGGTTTACTGGGGGAAAATAAATAATGTAAGAAGGAATACAGCCAGGATAAGGGGAATCCTAGTGTGGGAACTCCTTCCAACTGAAGCAAAGCGCAGCCCATCTGTGACTTAGTAGGGCATTAAGAGCATAGATTTAAAAGGGGGAGGAGAGTTTTGAGGTTATGTAAAAGACAGATTTTTACAGATAAGGAAGTTTGTCCAAGGTCACATGACTAGTAATTATTAGAACCAGGATTCAAACGCTGATAAATTCTTGGGAAATATTGAGTCATATGAAGGTTTAGTGACTTGTTCTGTTGTACAGCTAGTAAACAGAGATCAGATATGAACACATCTTCCTGATATCAAGAGCAGCAGTCTGACCACTTTGCTACACTTTAATTAAAAGCTTAATATTTAAATGTAATTGTTTTATAAACACAAGAAAATAGCATGCATACCTGGATGGATCTGTGATCCTTACTTCTCTGTTTCACCACAGCTGTGCATTCTATGGAGCAAATCAACAAAACCAGCTTGGACAAAACTGGCGACTTTTTCCATTAGACTATGCAGAGGAAATGCAAATAAACACAAAGAGCTTTGATAAAGAGATCTATTCCTCTCCTCTTGAAAGTGCCTTATCACAGTAAAAACTTGACCTTTTTGTGGCTTTGAGCCAATCATTCAGTTCAATATGTTTATCTCAGGCTCTATAAATACATTTTTACCATTTGGGAAATGTAGAAGCACTGCATGGATGTAATTACTGTTTTTACAAGAAAATGTGCCTATTACTGTAGAACAAAACTGAAACAAAACATTAAAAGATTTTTGATGTTGAGATATATGTAGTCAGTCTAACCCATCTGATACTGAGAATGACTATTCAATTTTAAAAATTCAACAGACATTTTTTAACCCCTTACTGTGCACAGAGCAGAGAGAGAGTTGAGCACTGGTAGGGTAGGGATGATGTGTGTAAGACATAATCTTTGCCCCCATGGATCTTACAGTGTATTAGGACAGATCAACACATACATAACTATAATACAAAATAATGCATGCAGAACATCAAGTCCAAAATGAAATCCAAGAAGGGAAATGGTCATTATAGATGAGTGGCAGGAGAAGGGCATTTAGAGAAGAATTCCTGTAGGCAATGGGGTTTGTTTCTTAATAAGAGGGGTAGAAATTCAGTGTGAGGGACTCAAAGTGAATGATATTTCAATTGTAGTGAATAGTGTGAGCTAAACCAGAGATGGAAAGAAAGAACACAGAGTATGACTTGTTTTCTTTGGATCCAGAGGGCAGAAGTACGCAGAGGGAAGTTTTCAAGAAGCAAATTTAACAATCCCCATCCTCAAGGAGTTTCCAATCGCTTAGGAAAGATATGTACACATAAGTGTATAAAAATGCAAAGTAATTTTCATGAGGAAAAAATAGAATTTGGGGGATCTGCGAAGGTTTCATTTAGAAAGTAGCATTTGAAATAAATGAATAAAACTTTAATAAGAGTAGCAATTCTAAAAAGATAAGAGATGATGCTGAATTGCATTTCAGGCATGGGGCACAGCCTATGCAAAGGCAGAGTGATGGGAAATGGGATTGATATGTGTAAAGAAAAAAGAACAATTTGGCTGGGCCATAGTGTGTGTGAAGAAAAGGAGTAATGTATGATTAAAATGGGATAGTAGGCTGGAATCAGATTGTGAATTGCATTAAAAATTATTGAATACAGGTTTCTATGGTATGGCTAATGAAAATTGACTAACCTTTGGCTAATAACAAGGGAGAAAAAATTGTCAGTTTCTTTTACCCACTTATATAGCCTGTCCCTCCAACCAGTTAAAACAGATAAGAATCATCCCCATTTTAATGCCATCACCACCACCCCTATTCCAAAGGATACATTTTTGCAATTTTCCTGAGAAATTGGTGCCAGTGATCAAGAATGTTCTCCTAAAATTCCTTTTTCATGTTGAATTTAGATCTCTTAGGCATCAGTCTCAACCTACTTGGTCTATTTTCTTCAGCATGCATTTGATTTAGAGATTGGAAAAGAAATTTATTTAAAATTGGGTTATCTTAGCTTTCTTTTCCCCATGAAGCAAATACTGTGCTAGTATTGTTTGTAATGAAAATGTTTGTCAACTCCAAACCAAAGTTATGTACATGTATCATGGTTTCTCTTCAAGTTTATTAAGGGAGTTGTAATTGTCACATGAAATACTGTCACTAGAGGGAAACTCAGAGGTCTTTTAGTTCAGTCTTCAAATGAACATGGATCCCCTTTATAATGATTACCCTTATTATATTTCATTTCATTAGATTTGGTCCATCTTTCTAATCTCATGGCATCTTTATGGGTCCTGATACTGTAATCCAATATATTAGCTGTTTATTTTCCCCCAAAATTCCCTTTGTCTTCCACAAATTTAAAAATTAACCATTCTGAGCCTCAATTTTCCTCCTTCATAAGATGAAGTGGTTGAACTAGGTCATTCTACATCATCCCTGTCTGTGATAGCAAACATAAAATGTTTTGGACAGTAGCACCAAGGACAGATGCCTGGTTCACTTTGTGAAAGGCTCCTTCCCCAGTGACATCTGTCTAGTAATCACTACACTTTGGATGCATACATCCAACCAGTTTAGAACTTTGTCAATATCTCTTCATCTTATCCACAGGAATACTGTGAGCATTTTTGGAAGGCTTTTCTTCTTAATTCTGTCTTCAGTGAGGCTTCTGACTTTGTAGTTCGACTGAAACTGATTTCTCCAGAGTAACTGATGATCTTTTAATTGCCTAATCTAATGACTTTTTCTTCATGCTAATCCTTCTACAACCTTTGACACTGGCAAAGACACCCTTTTCTATGTACTATCCTGAGGGACCATGAGGTCAGAAAAGGATCAGCACCAAATATAATCCTGGGTGTCCAGAAGAGGATAGGACCAATAGAGTCTTATCAAAAGTAAAAGACCTTCTCTTGATATGGTCAGTCTCTCACTGTTTTCTAATAGCAGCCAGAGGATGGAGCTGAGGCTGGCTAGCAGGCAGAGAAAAGATGAAGCAGGATTAGCAAGGCCACCTCTTTTTCAAAATCGGGAACATGAATTAGTAGGGAGCAGATCAAGGAATTCAAAGTTGGGCAAACTGAGGATTATATCAAATAGTGGGATGTCTGAGTCTTTTCACCTCCTACTTGAGGCCCTTTCTGATCACCTCTATAACTAATACCTCCCCTGAAAATTTGTGTTATTTCTCATGTGTATATATAAATGCATATATATGTATACACATATGTGTGTATATGTATGTATGCATGTTATGTATATATTCCTCCCAAAATAAAGTTTAGACCCTTTGAAGGTGGAGATGGTTTCATTTTTGTCTTTATGTCTCCAAAATCTAGCTGATTCCCAGGATGTAACTAATAAGTATTTCCTTCTTAATTGACTGAAACAGGGTTGAGCACACAGTAAATTAGAATGGAAGAGGCAGAGCTGTGGTGCCATGTGTGACAGTTGGGAATGACATCTATCACTGTTACAGTTGCCTTTTTGGCAACTTTTATTTCCCTTGAAACCTAGACCTTCTTGTTACTTAGAAGGATTTGACTAGATTGGGTCCTGATAATTTTCTAGGTATTGATGTATTTAACCCAAGAAAACATATCAGAGAAAAATATATTGTAAAAATAATAAATAAATAGTTTTAAAGATCTACACAATTTGTTACAACATAGCTATCATTTGTCACTACCAAGCATAGAGAATTGCATTTGAATCATGAAGACCGAATTCAAATTCTGCCTCATACACTTACTAGCTGGGTGATTCAAAGCAAGTCATGTAATCTCTTTCAGCCTCAGTTTCCTCACCTGTAAAATATGGATAAGAGAGTAACTACTTCAAAAAGCGTTTTTGTGAGGATAAAATGAGATGACTTATGTAAAGCACTTTGCAAAACTACCATCATTGTCAGCATAATACAGGAGGAAAAGTACTGGCTTTGGAATTCTATTATCTGTGTTCAAATCCGCTTCTATTATTTAATATTGTATGACCTTATGCAAGTCATTTAATATCTGTGGGATTCACTTTCCACATCTATAAAGTGAGTTGTACTATTTGGCCTCCAGTTTAAAATCTGTGACCAGGTAAAGATGTGCCATAGGGCAGTTTTAGGAGACAGATGATCATGTTCAGTCAGGAGGGTCAGGGAAAGATTTTGAGGGCTGAAATTTGAAGGAAAAGGTAATTGGGGAGAGACAGAATGGAGGCAAGAGTGCATTCTGGGCATGAGAGGTAGACCAAATAAAGACACGGAGGCAGGAGGAGGCACACTGATTTCAGGGAAGAGTTAATAGTCCAGTTTGGCTGGAACATAGCATTTATGATGGGAAACAATGAAGTAAGCTGGAAGGTAGGCTCCAGTCAGTAGTGGAGGGTATTAAATGTCAGACTATGGAGTCTGTACATTTTTCTACTGGCAGTTGTAAGGAGGAAGCAAATAGGTGGCAGATGCAAGGTTCAAATGCTTTTATCCTTTCTACAGGATAAAATTCAAACTGATGTCCTTAGAACTTCAGGGAATTTAAGACCTGAAAATATTAGCAGTGTGGTATAGAAGGAAGAGCATGGGACTGGGGCATGATAAATCTGGGTTTTGGCCTAGTTCTTATACAACCTTTCTGTATATCCTTGTCAAGAGCCACCACTTAAGCCCAGAAAACATCCCCCGAGGAAAATATTAGTTGGCAGTTGATTATTATTAGTTAATATCAATACAAACTGTTATTAAATCTATTTATGATGAATACAGGCAGGTTGCATTACATTATCGGGGATGGAACCAGCAAAGGAAAAGGAGGAAAAGCTGGTTGTTTATCAAGAATGAGAGGTGATAGAGAGATAGTGCATAGAGAGAAATTGGTGCAAAGAAAAGAACACTGGACCTGGAGCCAAGGTATCTAAGTATAAATGTATCTATTCATGAAGGATATATCAAGAGGAGAATGGGAAAAAATGGAACAGAATCTGAGTGAATTTAATAAGGACTAAGCTTTTCCCATTTCTCTTAATTCAACTGCTTTCCCTCTGTTGTTTATTTCCCTTTATCCTGCATATATAGCTTCTTTGTATGCATTTGTTTGCATATTGTTTCCCCCATTAGATTATGAGCTCCTTGAGGGTAGGCACTGTCCTTTGTCTTTTTTTGTAACACCAGTACCTAGCAGAGAGCCTAGCAAACAGTGGTTGCTTAATAAATGCTGACATCATTGTTGTATGCCTGTGAAATCCAGACAGTCTACCAACACCACACCAGGAAACTGAATCACTTACATCTGAATTATGTTAGGAACATTCTGAAGATCACCTAGCAGGATAAGGTACTGAACACTGAAGTCCTTTCTTGAGCTAAGCTGCCAAGCATTCAAACTCTATAACATAGTGCTCAACTCTGATAGGAAGGACATGTTGTTCAAATACCAAATGTATGCTTGTCTAAAACACTGTTTTGTGGAGAATTCATGCAAAAAAGGTGCTCACGTGGTGGTCAGAAGAAGTGATACAAGGATACTGTCAAGGTATCTCTGAAGAACTTTGAAATTGATTGCATGACATGTGAGACTCTGACAAAAGGGTCACCCAGCATGGCATGCCTACATCAAAGATGCTGCGCTATATGAGCAAAGCAGAATTGCAGTAGTTCTAAAGGAACATGAGATGTACAAATTTAGAAACATCTTTGCCCCAAGTGTTCATATGACTTTTTGTCTCTACCTGTGGTAGAGCATTCTGAGCTCATACTGGTCTGATCAGCCACAGTCAGACATACTGTACCTTGATTCCGACATAGTGATATCACTTGGGTCCTTTACAAGAGCAAAGAACAACAACCAATAAATGCTTATTGGTACTGATTGACAAATCAGCAAATGTAGTAGTGCCCACTTACTTGGCAATCTTACACAAACCTCAACTATCCAGAACATCACTGGGGACTCTGAAACAGGAAGAAAGCACAAAAAAAATTATTATGAGATCCATGCTCTTTATGCTAAAGAAGAGTATTAGAGAATCCTTGGTTTCTTCTATCTTGGACATGAGAATCAGCATGATCGTGGGCATCAGCACTTTGTTTGGTAATGCCAGTTAATAGCTGATCTCTTCTGGCATTTTGAATGACAATAGCAGAGACTGACTCTTACCACCTATCTTCAGAGGAAAGGGATGACTCTCAGTGGAGCATGGAATTTCCATGATGACTACAAGGCACTAGAACCTTGCTCCAGAAATGTGATTTTTTTGGAGTCAGATGATGGAGGCAGAAAGAAGAGAGAACCTGCTTCACAGTGAGGGAGACCTGGGGTAAGTCTTGCCTCAGATAAATACGGGCTGTTTGATGTTAGGACAATCACTTAACATCTTAGTCCCTTCAGGTACCTGTTTAAAACTCTAAGTTGCCCTATAAGTTTATGTTTCATATAAGTTTCTAAGTGTAAAACTTTAATTTAAAAAATAGTTACAGATTTGCATTGTTAGAGGGAGGTCCCCACCAAGAGCTCCCTACACCAGTAAAACACATGTAGACTGGAAGAAGTACCTTTTTTTCCACTTAATGAAGTCAGATTCGCTTTCCCAGCAGAGCTTTCAATATAGAGTCATTGTCTCACCTCTAAAGAGGTAGAATGAGAGGACTCATGGCTGAGCACAAGAGCTGGTTTAACCAGAAATACTAAGTGGGGCTTGTCATTGGCCTTAGTTCTTCATTCTCTCTTTTGTCTGTAAGGTAATGAAGCACCATGTGCCTGACTTCGCTATCTTTCTTCTCCTTTCTGCAGAGCCCTGGACCACCCCTGCTCCTGGCCTTGATTATCCTCCTTAATCTGCTCTGTCTTGGGGCTGACCCAAGTAAAGAGGCCCAGTCTTTGTGGCCATTCTTTCTTGCTGGAAGAGAAGTTGAGATGTCCATGTTTTCTTACATCCAGATAGACTGCCACAAGGTTCTGGAGAAGTATTGATTGTAGACCACTCAAATCCTCCTTCTCAGGATAATTTTGGGATTTATGTGTTTAGGATGATTGTTCAATATTCTAATCTTCTATTACTTAGAAATAATTATTAATTCATTGGTTTGATATTGAGCTAATGATTCCTCTAATGTCCCAGGTCTTTGATAGTTCAACCTATGCTGGATTATGTATTAATGCACTATTTCACCTAGTACTGAGCACTGCACAAATATTTTTTATTCTGTCTCTCTTTCTGTCTCTGCCTCTGTTTATTTCTTATAGACACACACACACACAAATACACACACACATTCACAAATATAAATTCACATAGAAAGTAAGCTCTGTAATAAGATGACCAGTTTAGGAAATATTTAAACCAGATTCATTACTGCATTCAGAATTTCCAATCATTTTTAAAGCTAATAAGACCATCAAATATTTCTCTCTATAACAAAATTGTGTAGTTATTTGATGGGTCCACCTTTGAAGATGCCAAAATATTCCATGAGTCTTGACAACCCAATATCTTTAAAGGTGTTACATATTACAGATGGTAGAATTTGGTAGCGGTGGGTGAGTTTTGCTCCTGTCTTCCACATCAGGCGGGAACATGTGAGAAGATAAGGTAACTGAATGGACAAGATTTTTTATTTGTTCTCCCTTAGCAACCTTGAGTTCTTCCTAGGTTACTGTGGAGAGCAGATTAGAAGTAAACACACTGACAGTAGTGAGAACTTGACAGTTGACAGCTGTTACAATCAAGGAAGGAAGACAATTGATCTGTGGGACAGGAAGCAGCAGCTGTTGCCAGTAGCCTTAACAAGGGCATTAGCCTTGCTCCCTCTCTGAGGTGACTCAGAGCCACTTTAAGAAATAAGAGCTAGTTCAAACTTCTGGACCAGTGTTTCCCAAGAGCACTGTGTAGACCAATAAGAGATCATGAGAGATGTATTCATTTAGTCATTCAAAAACAACAAATGCATACGTATATATGTGTATGTGTGTGTTACATATATGCATACAAATGTATGAATACGTAGTATGTGGCACTAGGCTTGATGATAGAGAAGACACAATTTTAGATAAACTCTTCATGGAACTGATAGTTTAGAGAGATCCAGGTAAGACCTCTTTTGGGCAGAGTAGCCTAAGAGAAGTCTGGTTATTTGAGTAGCTTTCCTTATGTAGCTGTTTTTTGTGTTTACCTGTATTGCGTGTACCCTTGGGGAGAGTATTATAAGTTGTGCTGGGGGGGGGGGGGAGGATCCAAGAAGGTGGAGTAGAAAGACTCACGTATGCTAGCTCTGAACCCACAGCCTATATATTTCCTGCAAAAAGAACTTCTCACAAATTCTGGAGCTCTACAAGCCTCGCAGAAACACAGTGGAAAAGATTTCCATTCCAGAGAGCCCTGGAGAGCCGCCCCAGGGGTCCATCACGCTCTGGACAGCAGAGCCCACCCCTGCGCTGCCCTGGCCACGGGACCCAGAGGAGCAGATCTGAGCAGGCTTCAGGGATGGAATCTCCAGCAGCAATGCAGGTCCCTCCACCCACAGACGCTACAGGTCAGTGAGTGAGACATCTGGGCTGGCCGAGAGGGGAGCGGGGTATCTCCGGGACTCGGGTCCCCTCGGGAGGCAGCTGCGGAGGGAGCGGCAGAGGCAGCAGCGGTGGCCCGGGACTCCCGAAGCAGCAGGCAGAACTTCAGGGTCATTACCAAAGGTCTCTGCATAAACCCCCTGAGGGAACTGAGCCTGGGAGGCGGCCCTGCCCCCACCCAAGCACCAGAACTTAAGCTCACATTGAATAGCAGTCACGCCTGCCCCAGAAAGCCCATTTGAATCTCAGACCCCAAGCACTAGCTGGGCAGATCTAGGCGGGTTTGGACAGGAATCTCAGAAGTCAAGCAACGGGCTGGGAAAATGCCCAGAAAAGGGAAGAAAAATAAGACTATAGAAACCTACTTTGATGGGGTACAGATGTTCCCACCTTTCAATTCTCATGATGAGAAACAATTCTTATCATCAGGGAAAGACGTGGAGGTCGGGGCCTGTGTATCCCAGACATCCGAGGTGGATGTCCAGTGGGCTCAGGCCATGGAAGACCTCAAAAAGGATTTTGAAAAGCAAGTTAGACAGGTGCAGGAAAAACTGGGAAGAGAAATGAGAGAGATGCAAGAAAATCATGAAAAACGGGTCAACACCTTCGTAAAGGAGACCCAAAAAAATGCTGAAGAAAATAACACCTTGAAAAATAGGCTCACTCAATTGGCAAAAGAGGTTCAAATAACCAATGAGGAGAAAAATGCTTTCAAAAGCAGAATTAGCCAAATGGAAAAAGAGGTTCAAAAGCTCACTGAAGAAAACAGTTCTCTCAAGATTAGAATGGAACAGATGGAGTCTAATGACTTTACGAGAAACCAAGAAATCACCAAACAAAACCAAAAGAATGAAAAAATGGAAGGGAATGTGAAATATCTCATTGGAAAAACAACTGACCTGGAAAATAGATTCAGGAGAGACAATTTAAAAATTATGGGACTACCTGAAAGCCATGATCAAAAAAAGAGCCTAGACATCATCTTTCATGAAATTATCAAGGAAAACTGCCCTGAGATTCTAGAACCAGAGGGCAAAATAAGTATTGAAGGAATCCATCAATCACCTCCTGAAAGAGATCCAAAAAGAGAAATTCCTAGGAACATTGTGGCCAAATTCCAGAATTCCCAGGTCAAGGAGAAAATATTGCAAGCAGCTAGAAAGAAACAATTCCAGTATTGTGGAAATACAATCAGGATAACACAGGATCTAGCAGCTTCTACATTAAGGGATCGAAGGGCATGGAATAGAATATTCCAGAAGTCAAAGGAACTAGGACTCAAACCAAGAATCACCTACTCAGCAAAACTGAGTATAATACTTCGGGGGGAAAATATGGTCTTTCAATGAAACAGAGGACTTTCAAGCATTCTTGATGAAAAGACCAGAGCTGAAAAGAAAATTTGATTTTCAAACACAAGACTGAGAAGAAGCATGAAAAAGTAAACAGCAAAGAGGTCATAAGGGACTTAACAAAAGTGAACTATTTACATTCCTACATGGAAAGACAATATTTGTAACTCTTGAAACTTTTCAGTATCTGGGTAGTTGGTGGGACCACACACACACATACACACACACACGTACACACGTGCACACACACACACACATACACACATGCATGCACACACAGAGACAGAGAGCACAGAGTGAATTGAATAGGATGGGACCATTTCTTAAAAGAAATTAAGGTAAGTGGTGAGAGAGAAATGTAGTGAGAGGAGAGAGGGTGAAATGGAATGGGGTAAATTATCTCTCATTCAAGAGGCAAGCAGGAAACTTTTTTGTGGAGGGAAAAAGAGGAGGGCTGAGAAAAAAACAAGAAGTTTACCCTCATCACATTCTACTAAAGGAAGGAATAAAATGCACACTCATTTTGGTATGAAAACCTATCTTACAATACAGGAAAGTGGGGGAGAAGGAGATAAGCAGGGTGAGGGGGATGACGGAAGGGAGGGCAATGGGAGAAGGGAGCAATTTGAAGTCAACACTTGGGGCAGGACAGTATCAAAAGACAGAATAGAAACAATGGGGGGAAGCATAGGATGGAGGGAAATATAGTTAGTCTTACACAACATGACTATTATCGAAGTCATTTGCAAAATTACACAGATAGGGCCTATATTGAATTGCCTGCCTTCCCAAAGGGAATGGGTGGGGAGGTAGGGATGGGGAGAATTTGGAACTCAAAGTTTTAGGAACAACTGTTTAGTATTGTTCTTGCTCCTAGGAAATAAGAAATACAGTTAATGGGGAATAGAAAGTCATCTGGCCCTACAGAACAAAAGAGACGATGGGGACAAGAGAAGGAAGGGATGATAGAAGAGAGGGCAGATTGGTGATAGGGAAAATTAGAATGCTCAATGTATTGGGGTGGGGGAGGGGATAAATAGGGAGAAAATTTGGAACCCAAAATTTTGTGAAAATGAATGTAAAAAGTTAAATAAATAAATTTATATTAAAAAAAATAAGTTGTGCTGTGGTCAATCTGAGATCATAGTCACAGCACATGCCAAAAAGTTGGACAATAATGACTCCATGTTGCAATTAGTGGTAGCTGTGTCCTTGGTAATGCCTTTCTCAATTCTCATATGTATTGATACAGAGCATAAGTAATATTTGGCAAGTCAAATGTGGTAGAATAGGACAAACACCAAATAGAAAGACTGAATAGTCTGGGTTCATTTATCATAGGAATGAGTAATACTATATACATGTCAATAGTTCCTAAGGAAATCATTATATTGTAACTCAGCATGATAATAACTATTCATAATAGATGAACCTGAGTCAACAAAAAAGTTTAAACTATGTTTATTATTCTTCACAGTCACCTTGGGAAAGGAATTAAAAGAATTCTTTTGTTCTCCAAGGCCTCTAAGGCATTGAATGTATCCTTTATTGGAGATTAATAGGTTTTAGTAGCAAAAAAGTGAAAACAAAATAGATGTCTATCAACTGGAGAAATGGTTAAATCAGTTGCTTTACATGAGTGGAATGGGATATTTCTGTGCTATAAGAAACTATGGATATAATTAGTGTAGAAAAGCAGGAGAAGATTTATGTGAACTGATGCAAAATGAAATAAGCAGAACCAGGAAGACAGTTTAGGTATTGACTATAACAATGTAAGTTGGAAGAACCAATCAAAAGAGAATACCATGAAATTGTAGAGACCAAGTCTGGTCTCAAAAAAAAGATCATAGTATCACAGGTTTTTTCACTTGAAGGGGCTTCAGAGAGTATCTAGTATACTCTCTTCATTTTACAGAAAATGAATCCCAGGAAAGTTAAGTGACTTGCCTGAAGTCACACGGATGGCAAAGAACAAAGCATGGATATAATCCCCTGTCATCTAAATTCCATTCTAGCACACGTTCCATTATGCCATGCTCAGTCTATATATGACATGTTTCTTTCCTTCCAAGGACTATGGATATGGAATACTACAGACACATAAGATTTTTTTTGATAGGTAGGATAATTTTGCTGACCAGCAGCAAGACTGTTATAAAAGTCTATTAAATGGAATAGATAGCTCTCTAGAATAGCGAAGAGAGGGGATAAATACATCAGAAAATATAGATGCTATAAAAACAAAATATATTAGTATATATTTATTTTTAAAGACTTTAGGAAGAATTGCACCGAGTGAGAAGTCATAATGGAATTATGATCTGTATAAGTAGATAGGACATCCATACTGATGAGCTCATATAAAGATATGGAGAAAGTATCAAAACATAGAAGTATCTTCTGTTGACTAAGGATCAGCAAAGAATACCTGTATATAAATGCTCTTATAAACTACAAAGTTAATAATATGACTATTTTAAGTCCACATAACTTGCAATAGTTAAAGATAGGACAAAAGGCTGGTATGAATACATTTTACTCTTGGGAACTGTGCCAGGGTTTATGCATAAGTCAAGTGCAGCACTTCTTGTGAACAAAATAAACTGATGAAACACACTCCAGTGAGATTTCTAATGCACGCATGTAAAAACACCATGTTGCTGCCTTTAAGAGCCTGATAAAATTGTCAGATATGACTGAAGTGACGAATAAGAACTCGTGTTTAATTATACTAGAATTGCCATCTCCTTCTAGTATACATGGCATGACGTTCTCATAGAATTGAAAAGGATCTTACAAATCTAGTCCCACTCCCTCATTTTACAAATGAGGAAATGGAGAGACTAAGACAGCTAAAGGAATATATCCTAAATTGGGTGGCAAATCAGTGACAATGACCAAAATAGAACGTAGAATTACAGGACATGTTCCAATAAAGGCCACTGGTGTCAAACGTAGAACTTAGGTTTTCTGACAGTCTTTGCACTCACTCTACTGCTGTAGGCAAGGTTTAGTAATTATGTTCTATGTTTTGGAAGTATCTTGATCTAAATAGGAAATTCCAGAATTTCTTATATCCTCTCAGCATAGTGTTGTTTTCTTTTGTGTTTTTTTTCTTTCTGTGCAACAATAGAAAGGAAGAATGTTACCTCCTGGTCTCTGGAGAAACAACAAGATATAAAGACAAGTTTTATTTTCAGGTCTCCATGCTAATTTCTCCTTTTCCAAGGACTAGGTTTCTTCCAACGCAAGACTATTCTTTTTTAATGAATATTTCTCAAATGAAATTATGCCATTTAGGCTAAGGATCATAGATGGAAGAGATGTTAGAGGTTATCAAGTCCGAAACTTTTTTTTTACACATAAGGAAACTGAAGGTTAGAGAGGTGAAGTGACTTGAAGTGACTTATTCCAAGTCATACAGAAAAAGATGTCAGATTTGAACCCAGATTCTCTGACTACAAATTCAGCCTTATTCCCATCATAGTTATCCCTTATTTATTTCCCACTAATTGTGCCCTTTGTATAATTATCTCTGACTAAAACTCTACCAGGAACCTCTATAACTAACCATAATGGTTTCAAAGGGTACATTTGTTTGTGATAGGGGAGAATGGGTTTGCTGAAAGTATAGAAGACAATTGCCCTTAGAACCACTGAAGGTAAGAAATAAATCCCCAGATGTTAGCACCCTGGGATAAAGTTTCAAATGGCAAGTGACTATTTTGACTCTATCTCCAGGACAAAGGCCTTGATTTCACATTTTTAGTTTCCACTAGATATATCTTGGCATGAGATCAATAAGCTGTATAAATTGATCCTCTGCATTTTTTACACATCATTTATAATAAGAAATAAAATCATAGGACCAAGAGCTAGAAGAAACCTTAGACATCATCTAGCTCAATTCCTCATTTCATACATAAAGAAACTAATTCCAAGGAGGAGAGGGAGCTTACTCAAGGTCACACAGATAAATGAAATCTCAAAGTCTGGGTTTGAACTAGTATTTTCTGAAGCTGTGATCTTTCCACTGCTCAAGTTAATGGTTATTAAACTATACATTACTTGAGGGTAGAGACCCTGACTTAGCTAAACTTTGTATCTCTCTTAGGGTGATCTGTACACAATAATTACACGTTAAATATCTTTATTTTGGCTTCTTCTCAAGTCACTTATTCAACATTAGCTTTCCTAAGAAAACTGAAAACTAGGAAGAAATCAGAGAGGAAATATACATGATACAAAATCAATAGGATCATAAAATTTTGGTAAGGAACTCAAAAAAAATCTATATAATATATTTTATATATTATATGTATTATATTATAAATAATGTAATAATATATTTTAAACCATGTAATATCTATATAATCCATATAATAAATTGTGAATTGTACCCATAACAGAGCCCTTTGGGTCTTCACTCAAAGCCTATATCTGCTCTTTTGTTCTGTACAATTTTAACAACTGAGCTGGATTCCCAGATCATAGCAGACTAGAAAGGGTGGCCTGATGCAATGACTATAGCATTTTATATGGATCCAGGGAACTGAGGGTGAAACCAAGTTCTGCTCATCAGGAGCATAGTGAGTCTTAAGTAAATCACTTGACCTTTCTTAGCCTTGGTTTTCTTTTCTGCAAAATGAAGAGGTTGAACCAGGTGATCTCTAAGGATACTTCTAGATCCAAATAAATAGAGTAAATTAGGATGAATAGAAGACTTGGTAAAAGTTGGTGCAATGAAAAGAAGCATTAAAAAGGAAACAGGTGGCAGTGGGGAAGAACACAGAAAAAGCTAGTCTATAAAAACTCCAAAACTCCAGAAGCCTAAGGGAACTTAGGGGCCAATGGTCCAACTAGTCTCCATAGAACTTGAAAATATCAGGTTCCACCATGATGTAAGCTTTTCATATCATTTTTTAAAAACTTTCTCTAGTATGAAGTTTTAAATTGCAAAGCTGTCACTTTTTTTAAAAATATTGGGGCGAGGGGGAGAGAGAGAGAGAGAGAGAGAGAGAGAGAGAGAGAGAGAGAGAGAGAGAATCAGTTTCCCCTTAGGTTATAGTGGCTGCTGTTTTCTCAAAAACTGACATTTTGTTACCCAGCCATTTCTGGAAAATAAACCAGGTTTAAAAAAAAAAAACAGCTTCTGTTCTTGTGAACACAAGATTCAAAACAAGATACAGAAGACACTGGTGTTCCAGCAGTCATTGCAAGAGATGACCTTTTCTGTACCAAATACCAAAAATCCATCATCATTCCCTCCATTGGAGGAATGATGGTTTTGACTGGCTTAATTATTCTCCTAATTGCTACTGCTGGCTATATTTTTGAACGGTTCTTGGTGGAATCAAGTAGGTTTTAGTTTGGTCTCTCTGTCATAGCTCCTGGAATTGTAATGATGATTCTCAGATGAAACTGACTCATTGAAACCTTTAGGAGTTAAGAAGCAGTATAAAACCCAAGCTTCTACTGTGACATAATGTTTCGATAAGGTTTTTTAAAACTCTCCAGTGAGAAGTTTTAAACATTAAAGTCATCCATCTAAAAAAAATACTTTGATATTTTTAAAAAAATTACCCCAATATGAAAACTGATACTTGTGGAAATGCTTTTATTCAGAAAATATTAAATTATCTTCAGCATGTTGTTTAATAAAGCAGAGAATTTTACAATGTATTTTAGAAATATTTACCATTTTTACCATTTTACCAATATTTACCATTGAATGGTAGTAGGGATATGACATGGTTAGACCTGTGCTTGGAAGATCACTTTGACACCTGAGGCAGAAGAACCAACAAGATGGCTATTGCAATAGTTCAGGCATGGGATTATAATGATTTGCTTTGGAGGGTGTGGGGTGGTGAGGGGAAGATCAGAGGAGAGAAGGAATTGGTAACAGATTGGATTGGAAGCAATGAGAAATATAGAAAAGAGGATGACACCTTTTACAATCCACGTTGCAAGCTAAGTGACTGAGGATGATGGTGTCCTCCACAGTTAATAGGGAAGTAAGGAAAAGGGAAGGGTTGGGATTTGGGGGGAAGTTTGCTTTTTTTGGGAGGGAGCATGAGTAATGAGTTCAGTTTCATAAAGGTTAAGTTTAAAATGTCTATAAAACATCCATTTGAAAAGTATGATAGATAGGTCAGGATTCAAGATTAGAGGTCAAAGGAGTTAAAACATCACTGGAAAAACATTGGTTTTATTTTTTTAAGGTGTGGTTGTGTATAGCCTATGTTAAACTGCTTGTCTTCTCAATGAGAGGAGAGATGAGGAAGGAAGGGAGCAAATTGAGAACAGCCACTGAAAATTGGTCATGAGTGTGTATGTATATATGTACGTATATACAAGTAGACAAGCCATATTGATTTTCCATTTCATAGTTTGGACAAAAATCACTCCATCCACTCAGCTGTTGGATTTTCCCCCAATATGCATGGTCAAGCCAAACACTTTTGAATGACTGTGGAACTCATCTGCCATGTTTGATAAGAACAAGGCAATATCATCTGTATACATGAACATCTGGAGGACTACATTTCTGCACCTTCTTCATGATAAGAGTAAACCATTGGCAAGCATGTTCTGTCATATTTGAGATTAATGACAGGTCATTGACAAAGTTCTCTGGGTTCTATCTTTAAAGACATCTTATGTAATTTGAAGATATCCTATTGAAAGAGTACCATATAAGTGTTTGGTGTTATTTTTGGTGCTGAAAGGCGTAAGCTTTACTTCTTTGGAAAAGCAATTTAGTGTTCAATTCAATTCAATAAACATTTATTAAGTACGTATTATTCTACTAGATACTGTGCTTAAGCATGGGATACAAATAAGAAAAAAGAAAGACAGTCTCTGTCCCCAGGAAGCTTACAATCTGATGGGGGAAGGCAACATGCTAAAGGAAAACTGTCAAGGGAAAGAGACCTGGCATATACCTAGCGTGGGGTGGGAAGGGGCATCCTGTTCAGTGGAGTCAAAAACACACAGAACTGCAAATGGAAAGCAGAGAGGGAGATGGAAGGTAAAAATCTTCTCCTCTATAAAGGAAAACTATGGGAGAAGATGCATGCTCCATCCTCTAGGCCCCTGAAGACTTTCAGAAAAGTGAAACATGAATAATACTGTCAATAAGCAGCAAAAAAAAAAGTATGAATCCAAGTAAACCAATTCCACTTTTATCATACTATCTACTTCAGCATAGATTGTTATCATTTTTGGCAAAGTTAATGATTTTTTTAATTGTCAGGTCTAGATAAGCATTACCCTTACAATAATGGAGTATGCAGGCCAGGGATTAGCTGAATGTCTTCCCTCTCACTTAGGTAGAATGTTTGCAGAGTGTTTATATTACAAATTATAAACTCTGCTGTATTCTTCTTAATAGAATGAGCCACAAGGCCAACAAAGACCCTCCAGAGGTCCCTATATCCTAGAAATCAAAGCTGTCCAACATTCAAATCAGGTGCTTTGGACCATAATGGGTTCCCCGTGATTGGAGGTCTTTGAGCAGAGGGTAGAGGACATTCACGAATTGTGTCCAAGAGAAGCAGTCAGGGAGCTGATGGATGGAGAGCTGGATTTGAGTTAGGAAGACCTAAGTTTGAGAATCACCTCAAAGGCTTATTGGTTATGTGACACAGGGTAAGTCACTTAACCACTGTCTGTTTCAGTTTTCTCATTTGTAGAATGGAGATAATAATTACACATACTTTACAGGACTGTTTTAAGGATCAAATGAGATAAAATATTTAAAGTACTTCGCAAAGAACTTGAAGTACTATATATCTTTATAGCTGGCTGTTTTTTTAAGAGGATTACTGAAACAAGTTCTGTAAGATGGTACTCTGAGGTCCCTTGCAAGTTTTAGATTTCATGACTCTTCTTGGCCTCTATGTAAGGCTGAAATGCCATTTACACAGTGTGCTCACATTTTTTTCATACCAGCAAGCCCAAAGATTTAGCTTGACAGTGTCTCCTTCTTGTTTCTTACTGCCACCACTTCTACTTTCTGAGCCTGTGTTCTGATACTTAATTTTGTCCAAAGGACTAGGAAAACAATACAGAGCTGTAGGCCTATACTAACAAGACAAATAAAAGAGATACAGAAGGATAGGATCATATGTTAGGGGCTGGAGTGGGGAGGGAATGGAGAAATGACGTTGAAGCAGTAAACCTGGGTTTGAGTTCTGATTGGCATTAGTTTTTTGACTTTGGGAAAATCATCTCTCATCTCTGAGCCTCAGTTTCATCATATTTAAAATAAGAGAATCTCCAAGGTTCTTCAAACCAAAATTTTGTGTTATGAGTCAGGTTAAGTTTCTATGTTCTAAAATTACTTCTAGCCCTGCTGTTCTATATTGTAAAGTGCAAATTAATCTGGACTTGGACTGAGTGGATCATCAGGCTGACTGAGATAGCAGATCTTACGTTTTTATACCTCAACATGATAGCAGTTCCAAGAAAGAAAAATTTCTTATTGTAATTCTGGCTTTGTCATTTCTTGTGAGACTCAATTTTCCTTTCCTTAGAAGTGAAGATGAATATGTACAAAAATATTTATAGCAGTTCTTTTTGTGGTGGCTAAGAATTAGAAATCAAACGAATGCCCATCAACTGAGGAATGGCTAAACAAGCTGTGGTATATGATCATAATGGAATATTATTGATCTGTAAGAAATAACAAGCATTGTGATTTCAGAAAATTCTGGAAAGACTTATATGAACTGATGCATATTGAAGTGAACAGAGCCAGGAGAACATTTTACAAGTAATGGTGATATTGTTCAATGAAGATTTGTGAATGACCTAGTGATTTTCAGCATTACAATGATCCAAGACTATCCCAAAGGACTAATGATGAAGGATACTATCCACTTTCAGACAAGGATCTGATATTGACTGAATACAGACTGAAGCATGCCATTTTTCACTTTCATTTTTTTCTTTTATTCAAGTTGTCTTGTACAAAATAACTAATAGAGAAACGTTTTACAAAATTGCTCATGTATAACCTATATCTGATTGCTTATAGTCTCGGGGCAGGGGTTGGGGGGAAAGGGGACAGCGGGATGGAATTTGGAACTCAAAACTTTGAATAAAAATGTTTTTAAAAATAGGAAAAAATAAAGGGGGCTGAGTTACCACCTTTTTATCTTACCCACTGACATTGTTTTACATTCTGTAAAAAGCACTCTGAAGGTAGACGGTTAGCTTTAGTTAGTAGTAAGAAATGTTTGAAGTTGTTATTATGATTCTAAAAACTTTCATAATAATAAAGGTGGCATTCACTCTAAACATTATACATCTCTTTCTCTGTGTCTCCTCTTTTCTACTGTTGTTTTAAATTTATTCTCTAGTAGTTCATTTATAATAGTGAATTTCTTGTGGCTCATGTATGTCCCTTTAAAAAAGAGGTAGAAGAAAAGGAGAGAGGAGAGAGTAATGGGAGATTGAATAGATGGTTGAAAGGAGATGAAAAAAAGCAAAAGAAAAATGTAGGAAGGGATCTTGGAAGGTTAAAATAAGAATTGGCATATTGGGGATACAGAGAGAGAAAGAGGTGGCAAAAGAAGAACGGAAGAGGAAAAAGGGAGGGAAAAGATGAGAGGAAAAGGGAAGAAAAAAGACAAAAAAAGGAAGATAGGATAAAGAAAAGAGGAATTGATGGGAAAGGCAAATGAGAGAAGGAAAACAAAGCGTGAGGAAAGAGAAGAAGAAGAAGGAAGGGGAGACAGTTTCAAAGCAGGGAATGAGAGAAAAAGAGAGACGCAGAAGCAAGAGGGAGGGAGGAAAGAGGTGGGGGTGAGGGGTGGAGGGAAAGAGAAGAAATGCTGAGTTCATCAGCATACATCGTTAATGCTGTTCCTACTTCACTTCCTCATTAGGATTCATTGTTAATGATGTGTGAATTTTTGCTTTAAATTTACCATGTTGCCTGCATAGATTGAGCTTGACCTGGAGTATTATATGAGATTGCTACCAAATGCCAGCGCCAAATCTTCCGGATGCCATTTACAGCAGCAAGGTTTACTGTTTTGTGCCTGTCAGTCACAGAAAGCAGCCTTCAAAGGCTATTTACCAACAGCTCTGAGGTCTGAGGGGATTATTTCTTAAAAGGGGAAGAAAAAAATAAACAAACAAACCAGAAGATAGAAGAAAACCCTATCTTGTGATTCATAAAGTTGAGGAATGTCCTGGTGGTTTGCAGGGAGGGGAACAGGGAGATCTCTCCATTCACCATGAACAATCTGAGTTACCATTCCTTCTTCTGGTGAACATGTGGGTGCTTTGGGGGCTGTTTCCAGATATATGGTGACCCAGCACCAACATTTTGCCTTTAATATTATATGGTAAACCCTGGTGGGGAGAGGAGGCAAAGAGAATGGAAGGTGGGAATCTTCCTCAATTAAAAGAATGGAGAGCTTCAGCTAAGTCTCTTGGCTATACCTTTCCAATATATATGTGTGTGTGTGTGTGTGTGTGTGTGTGTGTGTGTGTGTGTGTGTGTGTGTAAAGTATAACTCTTTGTTTCAACTCTCCACAGTAAAAAGCAAAAACCAATCTTCAGTTTTCTCATAAACCTGCTCCATCACTGCTACTTAAAGAAGAGAGAGTAAGAAATCCCCCCACAGAACAAGGAATATATACAAGGAATATACAGAAGACATATACCTAAATGGAAACTGATTAATGACTGGAAATATTTGGGTCAAAAAACTCATGTGGATAGACAGGTGAAACTCCTTTGCATGGTCATAGAAATAATTAAAACTATGTGAAAAACAACAAAAAATAACTGTTTTATGATCATCAGATAATTTATATCAAGCATGTTATCTAAAATGAAGATAAATGTTTACCAAAGATTTTTGCCATTGTAATGGGGTGATGCAGCACACAAGCCAGGTTAAAGAAGGAATTTCTGCGAATGGCAAGTCCTCCAGATGTTCTGTTTGTTGATGACTTAGTCCTGATTATAGAGCCTCTTAGGAAAGATCTGTAATCACTAAAAAGAATTGGATTTATTCATACATACTGGAAAGACCAAGTGGATAAAGAATGTCTATTGCCAAGATTCCACCAGACATTTGGTTAGATTATTTATGCAGTTTGTCCGATTAATATTATTACAATTACCTATCTGGGACAGATATGTTTAGACTAATAGGTTAGACTCAGGGTCAAACAGAAGGGGGAGAATGGTATGGACTGCTTTTATGAAATTGCAAAAAACTTTTCCAAAGACTCTCAACTGATATTTTAACCTAGGTCCTCTACCAGTGGGAAAAAAACAAAACAAAACACAGAGTCAGATTTCTTGGGTTCAGATTCTTATTTTGTCAGTCACTAGCTATGGAGGTTGAGTAATTCAGATCACTATCCAGGTTCAGTCTCTCATTATGTAAAATGAGTGCAATATGACCAAAGTCTTAGCCCTGGAGAAGACATCAGAATGCATGCCTTCCTCCTTTCTTTGAAGATATATGAGTCAAGAGGTGGAGAATGTTGTAGAAGCTTTTAGACATAATGATCTGTTGGTTGATTTTATTTTACTCTGTTTCTTTTTGTCAAGAGAAAACTAACTAGAGAAATTACATAGGGAGGTATACTGAGAAATATAAAAATGTAAAAAAAGCAATCTCCACATATCTGAGAGAGAGAGAGATTAGAAATAGAAAAAATAAGTTGAAGGGAAATGTATAGTTAGTAATCATAACTGTGAATTTGAATGGGATGAATTTGCCCATAAAATGGATTAGAAACCAGAATCCAACGATATGCTGTTCACAAGACATACACAGAGTTGAAATAAATGGATAAATTAGAATTTATTATGCATCAGTTGATATAGAAAAGACAGGGAAAATCATGATCTTAGACTGCAATGTAAAGATCTTCCCTACCTATTAATAGGCCTTGTATAGAGACCTATTGATTAGGGAAGACTTGTTTTGTAGGAAGAACCACACCTTTTGTTAATTGTTAATGAGGTACTGGGTCACAAAGTTCATGATGCCCTCTGGCTCTGAAAGGTTATATGAGGTGAGGTTTTGCTTTGAGGCTTACTCTTTGGAAGAAGGTTCATGTGCCAGATGAGACTCTGAGTATCCATTAAGGAGCCCCCTGGCTTTGAAACCCAGATGTTGGTGCTTCTCTCTCTGGTAACAATATATCTATGTAATGATCAGATAGTTGGATCTGTCTGTTGATTTGTGATGTATCTAATGCTTATGGTCACACGGTTAGAAGCCCTGTCTGTTGGTCTTTATTTCTCTGCTTGTATTTTCTCTGTTGTTACATGTGATTAAAGAAGATTGTTGACCCCTCAAAAGTTGCTTTCTTTTTAGAAAAGCAGATCTAAGAACCTGTGCTAGCAGGCCATCCTAGATGTGTCAGACAAAGCAAAAACAAAAATAAACCTAATTAAAAGAGTTAATCAGAGAAACTACACCTTGATAAAAAGTACCATAAACAATGAAGCAATATCAATACTAAACACAGTATGCACCAAAGCACATAGCATCCAAATTCTTAAAAGAAAAGTTAAATGAAGTAAAAATGCCTTAACTTTACCCTCTCAAAACTAGAAAAATATAACCATAAAATAAATAAGAAAGACACTAAGAAGATGAATACAATTTTAGAAAAATTAGACATGATAGATCTGTGGAGAAAACTGAAAGGGAATAGAAAGGTATATGTGTGTGTGTGCATAAATGTGTGTGTATATATATATATGTGTATATACATACATATATATACACACACATATTTTTTCTCAGTTATGTACAGCACCTTCACACACACAAAAAAAAATAGACCAAGTATTAAGGCATCAAAAGCCTCACCAACAAATGCAGAAAAGCAAAATATTAAATGCATACTTTTTAGACTATAAGGCAATAAAATTACATTCAATAAAGGACTATGGAAGCAAAAATTAAAAATTGGTTGAAAACTAAGTCATCTAATCCTAAAGGACAAATCATAGAAATAATCAATAGTTTCATTAAAGATAATGACAACAGTGAGAAAACAACAAAATTTGTGGAAGGCAACCAAAGCAGTACTTAGAGGAAAGTTTATACTATAAACGTATAAACTAATAAAAGAGAGAAAGAACAGGTCAGTGAAGTGGGCATGCAACTAAAAAACAAACTAGAAAAAGAACAAGTTAAAATCCTTAATTAAACAAAATGCAAATGTGAATCCTGGAAATCAAAGGAGAGATTAATAAAATTGAAAGTTAAAAAAATGTTTTTGAAATAATAAATAAAATTCAGAGGTGGTGTTATAAAAAAACAATAAAATAAGCCATTAGCTAATTTGTTTTAAAAAATAAAGAAGAAAACAAATTACCAGGATCAAAAATGAAAAGGGTGAATGAACCACCAATGAAGGTGAAATTAAAGCAATTATTAGGTTATTTTGTCTAATTATATGCCAAAACTGACAATCTAAGTGAAATGGATGATTATTTACAAACATTGAACTTACAGAGATAAATAGAAGAGGAAATAGAATATTTAAATCATCTTGTTTTAAAAAAGAAATTGAACAGACCAATGAGCTTCCTGTGAAAAAGACCCCAGTACCAGCTGAATTTCCAAGTGAAATCTACTAAACAGTTAAGGAACAATTAACGCCAATTCTATATAAATTATTTGAAAAAGTAAGTAAACAAACAGTCCTACCAAAATCTTTGATGACCAAAATGTAGTCTTGATACCTAAGCAAAAACAGAAGGAAAAAACTAAATTTCTTCCCAGTTTTGCCCTGTCAATTCAAAATCCTTCCAGGAATTGGAGAAGGAACTAACAATGTTCCCCAATCCCACATGGGCTTTTTCAGGAAATTTCTCTCTTTCTTAACCTAAATTTCCCTACACCTAGTATGAGGAGCCCTCAATTCTATTCCTGACTTTACCACTAACTCACTATGAGACTTCCTGTGATACTTTCATTTCCATGAGCTTCAGTCATCCCATTTGTAGGTAATTGGACTAGTGATTCACAATTCCCTTTTAGCTCAATAGCTTCATTAGAACATTCTATGTTCTAAGATCCCACCTATCTGCAGCATTCTTTCTACTAAAGGCACTTTACATTCTGTGTTCTATGTTCTAGTCTAGTTCTATCCAACTATACTTACATGTTCTAAGTCATTCCCATCTCTAATATCCTGTATCGTAAGGTGTCTTTCAGTTCTAAGACCCCTTTCTGCTCATTTTATGTTCGATATTCTAAGGTTTCTTTCAGCTCTAACATTTTCTAGCTCTTTTGATAGCTCATAATCAATAAGAGAAAACAATAAACTGGGAATCAAGAACTGTGAGCTGTGGTTCTGCATCTGCCCTCTGAGTCATGGAACAAATTTCATCTTTTTTGCCTTAGTGACAGATTTGAACTATGTGAACTCTAAGAGCTCTTCCTCCTCGAAGATTACTCACCATACCATTAAATCACGAGGACATAAGGGTTAAGGGCAAATTAGCCCATCAAATCTTTTTTTTTTTTTTTAAATCAGTGACAAATGAAAGGAGAAGTTCATTCATCTACAGATGGGTCCTGCCTTATTTCACTTAGTTACCACGTCCCTCTTTCATTGGAGCCTTAGTCATTCATATGGCTGAATACTATTAATTGAACCGGAAGGAACCTTAAAGAAGATCTAATCTGTGCTTACTTCCTAATTTTCCAAATGAAGAAACTAAGTCCTTAAGAGATAAACTGATTTACTCAAGGTCAATTGTAAGTAAACTGGAGCCGTAATTCAAACTCATACCCTCTGAATCCAAATCTCATGCTTTGGGGTTGCTGTTCTTTCCCTCTTCTGTGCTCTGCTATGTCATGTCCCTCTGCCTAGAATTGCTTTGCACATTCTGTTGAGATGCTACTTGGTATTGCTCCGTGGAAGACAGATGATATTGTTCCAGTATGTTTTCTCGCTCTCTCAGCCTGGCAGCTTTTTTCCGGAGAGCTGGCTGGTTGTTTATCTCAAGGTTCAGGCATTCTTTCTCAGGGTTCAGATGACTGTATTTCCATTTTCAAAGCTGTCAGAGCTTTCCCTGCCAACACAAAATTTTAAAATAAGACTTTTTTTAACCACCATCAGTAAATCAGAAATGGAGGCCTACTAATATAGATTTCTTAAAATTTCCAGGTGGTTTTTAATAAGTCTCTCAAGCTCTGAATTCCTTACTAGACCCCTTCCTTCAGGTAGGTATCTTCAGAGCTCTCTCTGCTCGCTTAACAAAATCTACTTTTGGAAAGGGGATCTAAATCACCTGCATCCCCTTAGATTAGAGGTTCTTAACCTTGGATCTATGAACTTTTAATTAATATGTATTTTGATGATTATATTTCAATATAATTTTATGATCCTTTACTTGTTATTTTATGCATTTAAAAACATTATTCTGAGGAAGAGCCCATTGGTCTCACTAGATTGACAAAGGAGTTCATGATGCAAAAAAGTCCTACTAGAAAACAAACATTAAAAAAATAAAAATAAGAACAATTGATAATTTAAAAATAAAAATAACAATTATGTATTGAGCACCAGAACAGAACCTGTACTAGGCTTAGAGTAAGGAGAAATTTTACTTTGATATTTCAAGGATAAGTGAATGTACCTTAAGTATATTGTTGATATGAGTTGCTGTGATCTTTGTCTCCTAAAAAACAGAAACAGAAAGCATCCACTGCTTGCCAACCTTTTAAAGCTGAACTTTCCCATATTTATCTAGACTTTTCCCCAACCAAGAGATAAATAGGACATTGCTTGGCTTGTTTTCAGAGCCTTTCCAGTTTGGTCTCTCTGAAAGCACAAAATCAACTCCACACCAAGATAAGAGAAAGATTCCATTGAAGAGTAGGAACATAGATATGTATGTATAAAAGGTGGCACTTTGGTTATAGCTCTAGGTCTAGAGACCTGAGTTCAAATCTGGTCTCGGACATTTATCAGCTGTGTGACCCTTGGCAAGTTACTTAACTTGTTTGCCTCAGTTTCCTCATCTGCAAAATGGGAATAATAGCAGCACTTCCCTCCCAGAGTTGTTGTGAAGATCAAAGGAGATAACGATTGGCACATAGTTGATGTAGATACATATGTTAACCACTATTATTACTATATCTGGCCTTGAGAAACTACCGGTCAAGTCCATTCCACCTATAATTACAGATCTCCAAGACAGGTTCCCAGTGTCTTTCTTTTCCCCCTCCATCTAACAGAAGTTCTCCTGTCCTATTTGAGAATATAGTGTACCATTCTCAATAATTTCTCTGAATTCCTTTCACTATGTAAGCCTAGTCTTTTTTGTTCTGGGAGCTGTCAAAACAGCCACTCACATTATAATGGTACCCAGAGTTTCTGTTGGAGGCTGTGTTTGTAGAACTGACAAGTTCAAATACTGCTCCCTGGAGATGAAAGAAAATCTTCACAAAAGGAGAAGAATAAATGCTGTGATATTGCCTAGTTATTCAAAATGTGTTAATATTGATAGAAGGCTGAGTGCTATAAACCAGATCTGGGAGGAGAAATCACACAAGTGTCTTGTTAGGTGAAATTAAGAGTCACGAAATGAACTCTGCAGAGAAGAATTAGGGTAAGGTCAACAGGACAGTCTAGACTTGTGCACCAGCATTTCAAAATTTTTATTGTAACATTTCACGTTATACACCCCTCTTTTATAGATGAGGGAAGTGAGACTGGAGAGCAGGGGAGGATAACCTACTAAGCTCCTTAGAGGCAAAGGTCTAGATTTACATTCCCCTTAAGTATGTTGGTCATAATACCATACCACCCAATTACAATTTTAAAAATCATTAGATTAAATTCATGAATGATAGATTATTGAATCATTGAGTGAATCATAGAATGTTAAATTTGAAAGGGACTTTGGAGACTATTCATGACACAACGACCACCCCATTTGACACATCAAGTTGAGAACTCAAAATGTTTAGTGATTTGACCAAGGTTGGGATGTAAATTAATAGAAGACCTGGAACTGGAAAGCAAGGCTTCTGAATCCTCGCACAGTTTCCTTTCCATTATACATGGTGTGTCCCAGAAGTCTTCACAAAGAAGAAAATTTCTGCGACACCCTATTTAGTGTATAAAAAAACCAAGGAAAAGAGAAAAAAGATTGGATTTTGGAATCAGGAAGACCTGACTTTGATGAGTCACCCAGTCTTTTTGAGCCTTGGTTTACTTCTCTATAAAATGAAAATAATAACATCAAGTTGTTTTTTTTCTATTTAATCAGTTTTGATGAATTTATTTTCCTCTTCTTGCTCATCTTTTTTTTTTCTTTTAAATTCTATGTCATATAGGATGTCTGTGCGGGAGGAGCAGGAAAAAAGAAGGGATACAGGTAGAGGTATGCTGGTAAATATTTAACAGCTGGCTCTCTAGGGGAAAAAAATATAAGCACAAAAAGTTACACTTCTAAATTTAATTTTTTATCAATATCTCCATTATTTTGAGTCTAAACAAAAACTCAATCCCTGATTTACACCATTTACCAATTTTAATGTGCAAATACACACTAAAAATTTAACCTAAATTAAAGCTTACACAAGCCAACTTCAACCCAACCCTGTATCAGATAGATAGATAGATGTGATATGATATATAGATAAGATAGATAAGATGTAAATATATATAAAATATAAAAGATATAAAAACAACAAAAAATCAATAATCTATCTTTTAAAAGAAATAGCATATTAGAGCAAAGTAAGTAATCACATTTTGTATAGCTTTCCTTGAGTTTTTATTTCTTTCCTACTTTTTCATAAAAGCAATATCAGTTTTGGAATCTTGAATGGCTTAATACTTTCTTCTTTAAAGAAAGTGATGCATTTACAATAGGGATGGAGATAGATTGGGGTGCTTCCTAAGTAAACCAGATTCATGAATGGTCAATGAGATCAGACAGTTTATGGAAGGATGGATGTAGATTACTGATTATTCAGACCCTAAAAGTTCATGTAGTCAAATGCAGTCAATTTATAGATTTATAATAAAGACAGAGGCCTACAGAATAGAAAAAATTTATCCAGTAAAATTCAGATGTTTTTACTCCCAGTAGCACATTTTTCACTAATAAATAAACTTGGGTTCAAAAATGGATCATGTGCATAAACCTCTCCTCATTATTGAAAGGATGGTGACTTCACCCTATGTGACGGTGAGGCAGAGAGTTGACCTTATAGCTTGGGAGAAGAAAGACCTCCTTGCTTCCTGCATTGAGAGAAGCCAAACAAGTTCCCAGAATCTCTTTGGGGAGAAAGACATTTATTGACTCCTCTAGTGTCTGCCACTTCCTAAAATCTTGTTTCTTTCCCTCCTGTTTTCCCTGTAAAATTCATCTGGAATCCCATGGCATGTCTGCTTTGGAATCAGGAAGCAAAAAAAATGTCTGGCTTTTCCCAAGTTTTCCTATTAATTCTGCCGGTCAGATAGGATAGTCAGAATCCTTTCCACCCATGAAAAGCACCGCACATGATCCAGTCTTACACCTAGAAGGATACAAATATCTATATTTTTATTTATTTTTCAATTCTAGAAGATAGTTAGAACATCATATTGTCATTTTTGTTACCCAGCAAGTACTCCCAACCATCAAAAGGTGGTTGTGCCCGATTGCCTAAGTAGCTCTTTCCTACCCCCCAGAAAGTAGACATAGTGCTACCAGACATTTGTATTTAATGGTTTCATGCTGGCTTCAGTTTCCTTATCTGTAAAATGGGCATAGGAAAGTGAAAGATCCAGATCACGATCCTGGCTCTGCCACACATTTGCTGCATGGCCTTAGGCAAGTCAACTATGAATTGAAGAATCAGAGAATTGAATGCTATAGCTGAAAGAGTACTTTGAATAACCAAGGTAGGGTGTAAGAGTTGGAAGTGACTTGGATCATCCATGTGGCCAATGGTGTAACATGGTGGTACAAAGAGTGTAGTGATTTGTGCCACCCAGTGGCGTAGAGGGAACCCAGCGCTTAATATAAAGCCTGGCACGTAGAAAGTCCTTAAGAAATGCTGTTTGACCAACAGAAACTAGACCCTCTCACTCTCAACATTGTTTTCCCTTTACTATACTATACTATATCATTTGTTCTCTCTGCCTCTCTCCATACACATGTGCATACATATATGCATATATGGTACATATATGTGTGTATGCATGTATATACACACATACACATACATGTGTGTGTGTATATATATATAAACACATTTTTCATTGAAAGACAATGATAGAGTTGTATCCTCTTGAATTCCTAGAGCTGTAAAATGAGAAATATTTCAAATCATGCATTTAAAAAACAAGCTACTGAAAACCAGATACTCCTATTTTCCTGAAATCACTGGTTGACCTTTAAATCTGCATGCTTCTCATCCACAATGTTCTCCTGGCTGTTTAGCAGGGCCCTATTAAAGATGCAAGTCCTAGATTAGAACCAGAGAGTACTGAATGCCTGTCATTGATGAAAGTTAATTTTTGCAGTCTTATTTTTTTTACATATGAATGTACTCCTGTCAGTGAAAAGGCTCCTAATGAATCAACACTCTTGCTATATTCTCACTAATGAGCCAGCTGAAAAAGGAGCCTCAAAATCCTGTGGGCTCTTTTCATGCAGAACAATTTGTATCTTTCATTAATAGTAAAAACTCTCAGTTGGAATATATAGAATAAATATTTCTTTAAGAAAATTACATAAAGGCAATAGCCACAGTAATACCTCTATGGAACATGGATGATATTTAAAAATATTTTTAACGTCCTATGCTACATTCCTTTTTTGAAAAAAATTCTAAAATAGGACTTCTTAACCTAGTGTCCATGATCTTGAATGGAAAAAAAAATTACATCTTTTTCAACATAATTGGTTTACTTTGTAATCCTATATATTATTTGTGCATTTAAAAACATTATTTTGAGATGTCCATAGGGTTCCTCAGACTGTCAAAGGGAATCTATGACACACACCTAAAAAAGTATAGAAAGGTTCTCTTGTTATGGTTACCCTGCCTCAAGTGTCCTATCTTCATTTTAATAATTTACAAGATGAACAATGGGTAGAAATAGTTAATGTGTCATAAAAATGTTCATGATGTAGCTGTAAAACGTTTTACATCCATCATGTCATTTCATCTTCACAATAGCCTCATGACAGTACATTTATAATGAACTCTAACAGTGAATACAATACAAGAGTTCTTATACTGCCTGGAAAAAAAATCTCAGTAAAATAATTTGGTGGTAAGGGAGGGAGAGCCATTCAAGGGTCAAAAAGCACAACTCTAAAGTTTCAGTATTCTTGGGCTATTTTTATACTAGCTTGACTTACCCAAAGAATCTGAGTCCTGTAGAGAATTCAGAAAACAATTTGTGATAAAGAAGTCAGATCAAAGAACTCTTTGGAGAAGACCTAACTCTTGCAGAGTTACCTAGGACAGTCAATGCCTGATTTGAAATGGAATTTGCTGATTTCTACTTGTGTGACCTTGGACAAGTCACTTAACTTTTCAAGAGTCACTTGCTTATCTGTAAAATGAGAGAGCTAGACTAGATAATTTCTAAGGTGCCACCTAGCTCTTAAATAAAACCCTGAGCACAATGCAACTACCATAGTCCAGGAACTGGTGACATCTCTTATCCCTAATTTGGCTATCTAACAAGATAGAACTCTAATAATCACTCATCCCTGGGTATATTGTGATCTCTCTCTCTCTCTCCCTCTCCCTCTCCCTCTCCCTCTCCCTCTTTCTGTTCCTCTTCCTCTCCCTCTCTCTTTTCATCCCCTTCTGTGCTCTAAAAATAATTACAAGTAAAAAGATGCATCGTTAAAACATAGTTTAAGAACAATGAAATAAATATGCATGAGGTCCTTTGGATCACAGTGTGGGAACATACGTTATAATTAATAGTTTTTTTCCAATTTATTTTGGTTACCATTTAGGAGTAAACAGTGTTTGCATCAACATGCCAGATCACTTTAGCCCTAGGCTTTGGTTTATTGAATACTGAGAATGGCATTCCTGCTGCAGACAGGTTTTCTGATGTCTCATATTTAGAAATTTGGCATCTATTTCTTTAAGCTATTCAGTTTCCCCTTTCAAGCTCTTATTTCAATCAACAAGCATTTCTTAAGTTCCTGTTATGGACACTAAATGGGCTAGGTGCTGGGGATACAAATCAAAAGTGAGACAGTCTCTTCCCACAAGGTGAACTTTACAAACCCATAGAATTGAATGACTCACCTTCACACAAATGTATTTCATGCTTTGCTACCTCCATGGATTTCTTCCCATTGTTCCTGATGCCTCCCTCTTCTCCATGCCAGCCATACCCATGCTTCAAGTCCCAGCTCAAATATCACCTTTTCCATAACACCTACCCCAAAGTTCCTCCCACCACAGGACTGACCTCTCCTCTCATCTGTTCTCACAGAAGTTGAGATTCCTTTTACATATTTGACATATAATTTTTTTATTTATTTGTTGAGTAATTGATAGCAGAGACATTTCATAATCAAGAAAAGGCTACTGATGCAACACATTCAGGTCAGTTGAGGGAGCAGGGAGTATGGCATTATACCTAGACAACTGTGGGGAAAGAAGAGCAGTAGAAATCCTAGGACACTGTTAAGGAATTCTGAGGAGAATAGACTGGAACAAGAAATAGCTTATGAAGCTGCATTGGTTAAATGCTACTGAAGAACTCACAGAACAACAGTTCCCTTTAATTTCTACATCCTTGGAGAAAGTTCTGATTGCCTTGACCTAGGTACAGTTCTGAATGGCAGTTATAATAACTATTTAGATGGCACTTTCTAACTATAAAAAGGGCAGTTAGGTGGCACAGTGGATAGAATGCTGGGCCTGGAGTAAGGAAGACACCCTCCTGAGTTAGACACTTGCAAGCTGTGTGACCCTGGGCAAGTCACTTTATCCTGTTTGCCTCAGTCTGTAAAATGAGCTGAAGAAGGAAATGGCAAACCCCTCCAGAATCTTTCCAAGAAAATCCTAAATGGAGTCACTGAGAGTCGGACATGTCTGAAATCGAGCAGGCAGCAATACCAAGCTATAAAAATACTTAACTTACTGGTGTCCCAAGTGCAGCTGTAAGGTGTTAGAGCTTACAGCTGCGTCAAGACTTTGGGGACACCCTGTATATTGTCTCATCTCATCTTCATAGCAGCTCCAGGGGGTTAGAAACTACAAATAAGGACACCTAAAAGTCAACAAAGTTAAATGCCTATCCACAGTCACGTAGCTAATGGCAAGGTTGAAACTTGAACCCAGGATCCCTATATCCAACTGTTGGTTTTTCTTATTAGCTGGCTTCCCTTTTTGCTATTGACAAATTGTAAAAAGGAGTGCAAAGCTCTTGAAATGCCCATGTGTTCCCTAGTAGTTTGAACAAAATCAAGCCGTCAAGTCTCCAGTATGTAACATTTAGGAAATATCTGATGGGAAGTTATTTCTCTTTATTACATGACACACAATTTCAGATGTTTTGTTTTCAAATTTTGGATTAAGAAGAAGGGAGGAAGAATACGGGGAGAATCTTTCCAGTGATTAAAAAAAGGAATCTAAAAAAATTGGCTCTTATGAGACTTTGGGACCCTTTTTAGAGAAGTTTATACACAGACTTGATAGCAGGGAATAAGTGATAAATTACTAAGTGAATTCTACAGATAAAATTGGTCTTGAGTATGAATGCTGAATATCTCACACAATTCTGAAAGCCCTTCCTGCAGTACCACAGAGCTCTCTTTTATGAAGTGCCTCTAGCTCAGGCTAAGACACATGGGAAGAAGAGACTATAGTTCTAGCCATTTCATACTTTCTCACCCTTGTTGAAGCGATGTCCACACTGAGACACTGATGTATGTAAAAGACCTAAAATTTTGATCCCAAATATGACCCTTACTACCTGTATAAACAAGGACAAAATTGCTAAACTTTAGTTTACCCATGTGTAAAATGGTAATGCTACTACTTAAACTACCTGCCTCCCAATGTTGTGAAAAAACTGCTTTGCAAACTTTTAATTTATTTATTTAACTTTTAACATTCATTTGCACAAAATTTGGGTTCCAAATTTTCTCTCCTCTCTTCTATCATCCCTCCCTTCTCTTTTCCCCATCTTCTCTTTTGTCCTGTAGGGCCAGATAATTTCCTATATTCCATTACCTGTATTCCTTATTTCCTAGTAGCAAGAACAGTACTCAACAGTTGTTCCTAAAACTTTTGAGTTCCAACTTCTCTTCATCCCTCCCTCCCCACCCATTCCCTTTGGGAAGGCAGGCAATTCAATATAGGCCATATCTGTGTAGTTTTGCAAATGACTTCATAATAGTCATGTTGTGCAAGACTAGCTATATTTCCCTCCATCCTATCCTTCCCCCTCATTGCTTCTATTCTCTCTTTTGATCCTGTCCCTCCCCAAGAGTGTTGAATTCAAAGAGTCCCTCCCACTGCCCTCCCTTCTATCATCCCCCCTACTCTGCTTATCCCCTTCTCCCCCATTTTCCTGTATTTTAAGATAGGTTTTCATACCAAAATGAGTGTGCATTTTATTCCTTCCTTTAGTCAAATATGATGAGAGTAAACTTCATGTTTTTCTCTCACCTCCCCTCTTTTTCCCTCCACTGAAAAGTCATTTCCTTGCCTCTTTTATGAGAGATAATTTGCCCCATTCCATTTCTCCCTTTCTCCTCCCAATATATTTCTCTCTCCCTGCTTAATTTCATTTTTTTTAAGATATGATCCCACCCAATTCAATTCACTCTGTGCTCTCTGTCTCTGTGTGTGCGTGTGTGTGTGTGTGTGTGTGTGTGTGTGTGTGTGTGTGTAATCCCACCAACTACTCAGATACTGAAAAGTTTCAAGAGTTACAAATATTGTCTTTCCATGTAGGAATGTAAACAGTTCAGCTTTAGTAAGTCCCTTATGACTTCTCTTTGCTGTTTACCTGTTCATGCTTCTCTTCATTCTTGTGTTTGAAAGTCAAATTTTCTTTTCAACTCTGATCTTTTCATCAAGAATGCTTGAAAGTCCTCTATTTCATTGAAAGACCATTTTTTCCCCTGAAGTATTATACTCAGTTTTGCTGGATAGGTGATTTTTGGTTTTAATCCTAGTTCCTTTGACTTCTGGAATATCCTATTCCATGCCCTTTGATCCCTTAATGTAGAAGCTGCTAGATCCTGTGTCATCCTGATTGTATTTCCACAATACTGGAATTGTTTCTTTCTAGCTGCTTGCAATATTTTCTCTTTGACCAGGGAACTCTGGAATTTGGCCACAATTTTCCTAGGAGTTTCTGTTTCTGGATCTCTTTCAGGCGGTGATCAGTGGATTCCTTGAATACTTATTTTTCCCTCTGGTTCTAGAATATCAGGGCAGTTTTCCTTGATAATTTCATAAAAGATGATGTCTAGTCTCATTTTTTGATCATGGTTTTCAGGTAGTCCCATAAATTTTAAATTGTCTCTCCTGGATCTATTTTCCAGGTCAGTTGTTTTTCCAATGAGATATTATCTTCCATTTTTTCATTCTTTTGCTTTTGTTTGGTGATTTCTTGATTTCTCATAAAATCATTAGCCTCCATCTGTTCCATTCTAATTTTGAAAGAACTATTTTCTTCAGTGAGCTTTTGGACCTCCTTTTCCATTTGACTAATTCTGCTTTTGAAAGCATTCTTCTCCTCACTGGCTTTTTGAACCTCTTTTTCCAATTGAGTTAGCCTATTTTTCAAGGTGTTATTTTCTTCAGCATTTTTTTGGGTCTCCTTTAGCAAGGTATTGCCCTGTTTTTCATGCTTTTCTTGCATCTCTCTCATTTCTCTTCCCAGTTTTTCCTCCACCTCTCTAACTTGATTTTCAAAATCCTTTTTGAGCTCTTCTATGGCCTGAGCCCATTGAATATCTCCTTTGGATGTTTGGGATACAGAAGCCTTGACTTCTATGTCTTTCCCTGATGGTAAGCATTGTTCTTCCTCATCTGAAAGGATGGGAGGAGATATCTGTTCACCAAGAAAGTAACCTTCTATAGTCTTATTTTTTTCCCTTTTCTGGGCATTTTCCCAGCCAGTTACTTGACATCTGAGATTCCTCTTCACACCCACTTTGCCTCCAGATCTGCCCAGCTAGTGCTTGGGGGCTGAGATTCAAATGCTGCTTCTCAGCCTCAGGGCTTTCAGTGGGGGTGGGGGCTGCTATTCAGTGTGAGATTAAGTTCTGGTGTTCTGATGGGGGCAGGGCTGCCACACAGGGCTTAGTTCCCTTAGGGGGGTTTATGCAGAGACCTTCAACAATGGCTCCAAGCTCCTGTCTGCTTTGGGAGCTCCTGTGTGCTGCCACCTCCGCTGCTGCCTCCTGAGGGGGGCCTGAGTTATGGAGATACCCCACTCCCCTTTGGGCAAGCTTAAAAGACCCTCTCACTGACCTTTGGTGCCTGTGGGTGGAGGGACCTGTGCTGCTTCTGGAGATTCTGTCCATGAAGCCTGCTCAGATCTGCTCCCCTCAGTGCCACGTGGCCAAGGCAGGGCTGGGCTTCACTCCAGGTCCAGTGCACGACAGACCTTTCATGTCAGTTTTTCAGGTCTCTCTGGAACAGAAATCTCCTCCACTCTGTTGTTCTGTGGCCTGAAAATTTCTACTTATAATTTACCCCCATAATAAATTAGTTGATGAATGGGGCTAGAGAGGTGAAATGATGATGATGATGGTGGTGGTGGTGGTGGTGGTGATGATGATTACAACTAAGTGCCAAGATAATCTCCCTAAAGTGCAGATCTGGCAATGCCACTCACCTTCAAGAATCTTCAGTGGCTACTAGGTTTATATTACAAAGAGGTAATGAAAACACCAAAAGGACCCACATGTACAAAAATATTTACAGCAATGCTTTTTGTAGTGGCAAAGAATTGGAAATGGAGGGGATGCCCATCAATTGAAGAATGACTGAACAAGTTGTGGTATATGAATCCAATGGAATATTATTGTGCTATAAGAAATGATAAGTGGATTTCCAAAAAACCTGAAAAGGCTTGCATGAACTGATGCTGAGTGAAGTGAGCAGAAACAGGAAAACATTGTACAAAATAACATTAACATTGTGCAGTGATCAACTGTGATTGATTTGACTCTTCTCAGCAATACAGTGATCCAAGATACTTCCAAAACACTCATGTGGAAAATGCTGTCCACAGCCAGAGAAAAAAACTGATGGAGTCTGCATACAGATCAAAATATTCTATTTTCACTTTGGGGGTGTGGTTGTGGGTTTTTTTCCCCTTTTGTTCTGTTTTTTTCTTTCACAACATGACTAACATTTTGCATTATTGTGCATATATAACCTAAATCAAATTGCTTGCTGTCTTAGGCAGGGAAGGGAGAAAAATTTGAAACTCAAAAATCTTTTAAAAAATGAATGTTGAAAATTGTTTTACATTCAATAGGAAAAATAAAATACTGTTAATTTTAAAAATATAAAATAAAAAGAATCTTCAGTGGCTCCTTTTACTTTTCAGGATAGAGACCAACTGTTACAGAAGTTAGCCTTTAAAGCTTCTCACAATTTAGCTGCAACCTACCTGTTTTAACTTTTTTTCATATTATTCTCCTTCACAGAGTCTGTCTTACAGCCAAATTGGCCTACTTGCTGAATTTCTCAGATTCATAGAATTTGGCATCCCTTCTCCTATGATGTTGCCATAACAGGAATGGGAACTCTTTCCCCAAATTTCTGTCTCTTAGAATCTGTAGCTTTCTTTAATGCTTAGTAAAGGGGCTACTCCTGGTAGAAAGTCTTTTTCTTTTGCCTCTAGTTAATGTTTGCTATGGCCTGAAATTATCTTATACTGAATTCCTTTGTGATAATGTTATATCCATACCCACTCCAACCACTGCCCTTTAAAATGTAAACTCCTTGAGGGAAGAAGATGTTTCTTTGCTTTCTTTTGTCCCTGTAGCCCCAGAACTTAGCACAATGCCTTAAACTATGATATTCACTTAATTTTGATGGATGGAATTGTTTTTACTGATATTTTGCATCTACACAGCACTTGCTGCATAAGAACCCTGTGCTATCGTTGTTGCTATATTGTTCATTTATTTCAAATATATTATGTGGGGACTGTCCAGTGAAAGCCCAGTCCTTAGAGCATATTCATATTTACTCTTCTTGGCTCAGTCTGTATTTTTTTAACTTTTGTCCTTGCTATACTTTTTCAGTAAACACTTTCTTATAAAATCTAATTGATGCCGACTGGTTGAGATACATAGAGGGAGCACAATGGATGATGGCTTATGAATGATAGTATTAGAAGCCACAACCCCTTGTGGTTCTAGAACCCTAGAAGGAGAAATAGTCATTATCCTCTGGAAATCCAACCTGCAAGTTAGAACAGAAGGGAGAATAAGAAGAGAAGAGTCTCTATATGTGGTACTTCCTTGTTGAAGGCACCTACCTATATACTTTCTCATGTAATCCTTATAAGAACCCTGTGAGGGAGAGGGTGCCATTATTAAAATCCACATTTTACAAATGGGAAAACTGTGAATCATTGGATCATATACTTAGAGTTGAAAACTCCCTTAGATGCCATCTAGCCCAATCATCCCCCACAACAGATGAGGGGACTGAAGTCTAGAAATTTTAAGTGACTTTTCCAGTGTCACAAATAATAGGTTCCCTGACTCAAAACTCAATTTTGGTCAAACTCCAATGTTGCTCAGTAGCAAAACTTGAAACAGAACTCAAGTTGCCTAAGTCCTTGTAATTATAATTATGTACCTCTTTCTGTTGTTGCCAAAATTGGAAAAAAGACAGGGGAAGATGGTGGTCAATTTGGAATTGCTTGTCTGGCTCTCCCAATGGTTCTGCTATGTCTTATATAGCCAAGTCAAGTTTGGTTTTCCACTAGCAGCTAGTTTTGTTACTAATTCTCACTAATTGGAAGCATAGATCTTAGAAGGCATCTGACTCAGAGAGCAAAGCTCTTTCAGAACACTTCAGTATACAATCTGGTGACTTAATAGTTAGAAGGCAAGATGGTACCCTTTCAATGAAGAGAGGAGCCATTACTGTATACCCATGGATCACAACATCCAATAAACAAGTAGATAATAACTCCATAAGAGAAAGGTTTTATCTAAACATTGTATCACCTCCAGTGACTACCATAATTCTAGGGACATAATAAATATTTATTTAATGAATACATGTTGAATGAACACCAATTAATTGTGTTAATGTTTATTTAAAAGATTGAATTTGTATGTTGATTTACAAATACAGAATGATTGGCATATATTACCTTATTTCATCTCTAAAATATCTCTGTGAGGGAAATAGAGAAGGTATTATCCTATTTTATATGGGAGGAACCTGAGTCTTAAAAAGGCACACTGACTCACGGCAGAATTAAGAAATGACTAAGCTGAAACTAAATCCAATTTTTTCCGAATCCAACTTTAGAGTGTTTATCATGTTAAATTCCAAGGACCTTGCTATGAGATAGAGAAGACATACAGCTGAATAAGTCATGAAGGAGCTTACAGATTAGCAATAGTTTCAAACATTATCTAGGAACTCCTTTCTAAGGAAATTGAAGAGTCTTGTTAAAAAAATCCCTTGGGTTCATACCCTAACCATTATCTTCTAGCATGTCATTTTGATCTGTGTCAATGTACTTACCCATCCAGCTAGACTGGTGGACTCTTGACTAACAAAATGACACTTGGAACTGGCCTCTAGGAAGGAGAACTGATAAGTACTAAAATTATGCTTTGTAAACTCAAAATGCTAGATAGTAAGTCTTGAGTGGTCTCTGGTCTTTCTGCAGACATTTTCAGCATGAGAGAAGATTTGTAGCATCTAATTTTCTACATCATATCAATTTCAATAAAGAAACACTTGTTTCTGAGAAAATCAAATCAGTAGAGGGTTATGTTCGTATAAAACAAACAAGGCAGTATGGTACAGTATGGTGGAAAGGATACTGGATTTGCAGTTGAAGGACCTGGGCTCAAATGATTCTGCTATTACCCATTGGGGTAACCTAAGGTATCAATCACTTCCTTTCCTGGATCTTGGTCTTCTTATCCTTAAATAAAGGAGTTGACCCAGATGATGCCTAAGCCCTTTTAGTTATTAATCTAGGATGCCAAGATCTTCTGCAACAGGGATATATATATATATATATATATATATATATATATATATATATATATATATATATATATGTATATATGTATATATGTATATACATAATATACTTATAAATATTGTGTGTTTGTATTTGATGCAAAGAAAGTGAGTGGAGAAAACTACCAAAATTAGTATCAAAGAACAGGTCCCACCCTTGGAACTGAAATTAGATTCAGAAGCTAAATTTAGCCCAGACCTAGAGAGTTCACTGGGTTGTTAACCAGTGGAGTTGAACCCCATTCAAAACAGAAATGGTCTGGTTAAAAGATCTAAAGCAGTTAGTGGCCTCAGCTGGCAGTTAGCCCAGAACAATAGTACCAGCTTCATTTTCCAGAAGCAATGAAATTGGAGGCTCATTTTTGCTGACATTTCTTTCCAGTCACTTACTTTCCCTGAGGCCTCAGGGAGTTTCTGCCTTTCTGACAGGGCCTATGAGATAGACGGAGAGAGAAGAGGCACAGCCCAGCCACCATCACATCAGCTCACATTATATATTATGGCTACTTGATTGCAAAACCTCTTTCACCCATGGCCTCTCATTTTGAAACTCATGCTAGCCCTCTGTAATATGTAGGCCATAGTTCATTGACCTCCACCCATTTTGCAGAGGAAGAAACTGATTTTCCAGGATGCCCAAGTACTCAACAGAGGAAGACAGAGTCCAAACTAGTTTCTGAGGCCACTAACTGCTTCAGATCTTTTAACCAGACCATTTCTGCTTTGAATAGGGTTCAACTCCACTGGTTAACAACCCAGTGAAATTTTCTAGGTCTGGGCTAAATTTAAGTTTAAACTGAAAATCAGTTCTCTGTTTAATACACCAAATTTTCTTTGGTGGAGTGTTTTTGAAGAGCAAATATAAAAACTGGAATAACCAGATGTTAAAATAGCCTTTAGATCAATGAGATAATATTATAAAGCATTTAGTGAAGTACCTGACACATAGTAGGTGCTTAATAAATGTTTGTTTTCTTTCCCTATAGAAATGATTATTTTAGCATGAAATACCCATTATTTAAGACATTAATTTAGAAGTGGGAGGAGGGGATAGAACAGAGAAATGAGCAACTGAAATCTTTAGAAAATTCACTCTCTCACTGGAGATGCCCCAGTGCATCTCTAATCATCCCCATATTCCATCAAAGCACAACTTTAATCTCATCTCCTGAGCAAGTCTGAACCCTCTGCCTGACTCATTTTTCTCATCTGTAAAAAGAGTAGAATAGTAACACCCACCTTCCAAGGTTTTTGTAAAGACTAAATAAGATGTTTGTAAAGCATTTTGCAAGCCTTAAAGTGCTATGTAAATGCTGGCTATCATCATCATCGTATAATAGACAGATGATATAGGCACCCTCTAGAGTTCATCTATCAACATACGCATCTTGGATAGATGCCCAACTATTATTATATTTTTCTGGCACATTCTAAATGCTTAAATACTTGTTGATTGGTTGCAAATGGATAATAAATGGGGCCCGGAATTTAACAATACGTCAAGAGTGGGATGGGTTGCCTTTGTGAAATTTCTTAGTTCTTTTAATAATTCCAAACTTCTCCCCAACACAAAGACTCAACTTGAATTTACCAATATTATTGCATGACTGTGAGTCAGGGAATATCATTGTGTCTGAGGAATTAAAAATTAGCATTTCCCAGAGTGCAATGGAGAAGTCCATGTAGGGTATAAGCAGGGGTGCATCCCTTAATAAAAGGATTTGTTCTAAAAAATTTGGACTCAGTCAAAAGCCTACACCCAAGGACCTAGAAGGCCACCTTTGGCTTTGAGGCCATAGGTTACCCAACCCCAGTAAGGGTATAAATATATTGCAATACATTACAAACAAGGAGTGACAAGAACTATAGTACAAAGAAATGTCTGAGGAAAAAAGACAAGAGACTGGTCATGTGGCAAGAGTGAACAATAACTGATAGACAGCCCCTCTGTACTCCCGGTAATCTCACAATATCAGGACAAACTGTTGGGGTCACTATATGTTGAGTGGACCTCTCTAGTGAAATTAAAAGAACACATATGTACAAGTCACAGAGGATGGGTGGGACAGATGGATTGCATTCTACATTGTTGGAGGAAATGTCCACTTGGATGAGATCAGAGACCCATTGGGGTATATGCAGGCTCAGATCAATGAAAATAAACATAATCTAGCTTGAACTTCATTGTCATTGAGTTGTTTTTAGTCATGTCCAACTCTTTGGGATTCCTTCTGGGGTTTTCTTGACAGAGATACTAGAGTAGTTTGCATTTCCTTCTCCTACTCATTTTACAGATGAAGAAACTGAGGCAAACAGGGTGAAAGTGCCCAGGTCACAGGGACATGATCCTTCCTGAGTCCAGGCTCAAAAGTCTATCCATTCCACCACCTAGTTACCACAGACTAGGAGTCTGAATTACTCCTATTCAATTCTGGTCCTAGCTTATTGTCCATCTGTATCATCCATACAATAGATGTAAATAGACGAACTGACTTATTGGGTAGCCTGTCCAAATGCATATCATAAATAGGGAAACATACTTATTATCTACTTTGTTTTTCAATTGTACATTTCTGGACCAGACTCTTTGAAATGAGTATGGACTTTATAGCGCTTATGACAAGCACAGTGTAAAGCATATACTAGGTATTAAGCAAATATCGATTGAAAGAATAAAGATTAAGAAATAAAATTATTCAATCAAAATTAATTTTAATTCATTGAACTGAAAATGTGCATGTCTTTGTGTGTGTGTACACACACACACATACACATACACACACATACACACACACGCACACACACACTCATATACACAGAGTATCTCAGAGCTAGGAGTTGATGGGATCATAGACACCAATGCCATGCTGGATGTATAAATACCCTACATAACGTCCCTAAAATATGGTTGTCCTACTTTCTTCTTGACTATCTCCAGTGATAGAGTTTTACCATCTACCAAGACATCACATTCCACTTTTAAAAGACTAATTTCCCCGAATATTTGAGTAAAATCTACCTCCCTTAACATTTACCCTTTGGCATTAAAAAGAACAAGTCCAACCCAAAATCTTTCATATCTTCCCTGATTTCCCCCTGAACCTGAAGTACCTTCTCCTCTCTCCCATAGCCTCGTTAATTTGATGCCTTTCTCAAGGTACTCATGCTCTGCCTTGCGATCATTGAACCATGCCCACTCCAAATGTTTATATGGACTATTTGTCCCCAACCTGTGGTAGAGTCTTCCAAGTTCATATTGATCTTATTGGCCATAGTTGGCCACACTGTACCTTGACCCCAACATAGTGATGTCATTTTGGTCCTCATCGAAAACAAAGGACAACCAACCAGCCAACCAGCCATTTATATTGATAGATAGATAGATAGATAGAGATAGTGTATATCAGTCACACATATACAAATATATTCTATTTTCCACTAAAATCTCACTCTCATGTCTCATCATGGCATCAAAACTTTACTCTACTATCATAATCATAGTATATATTGCTTTTCAAATTCTACTACTTTATTCTACATCTCTTTATACAACACTTTCTGTTTTTCTCTGACTTCTTAATAGCTATTGCAGAATAATAATCTCATTGTATTCATGCAGCACAATTTGTTCAACCTTTCCCCAGTTAGAAGCCTCCCCCTTTTGCTTCTGTTTTTTATTTTTTGTCATTTCTGAAAGTGTTATAAAAATGATTGGAGCAGGGGAGGGATGAAGGTAGAGTACAAACTTTGGAAGTTTCTTCCAAACTGGGTATTTGCCTAGTGGTAGAATGTACTCCACTGTCTGAGAACCAGATAAAGAGACTAAAGTTTAGGGAGGGTGACTTCCCTGGGGTCCTACAAGTAGTAAGGGGCAAAGTCCAGATTCAAACCCAGTTCATTTGATTTCAACACCACTGCTCTTTTGACTACAATAATGCAGTGTCCCCTGATCACAAAATAAATAGTATTGTACAAACAGTGCAAATGAAGCCGGTGGTTGTTTACAGCTCTTGAGTAGGAATTAGTGCAACTTATTTGTGGTTCTAAAACTGATTTCATAATACCCCTTGTATTTTCTGGGTTTTCAGTTTACTTGGTTGGTTGGAGAGTTGAGATGATCAATGAAAAGTCCCAATTCATATTTTTTTTTGTACAAAGGGATAAGTGGTATTATTTTCTTTTGGAGCATATACTCTATTAGCATAGTTTTTCATAATCCTGATTCACTACCAAGTCATAATGAAACGAGAGTGTGTATAAATAACATAGGACATTTAAGTTGAAGAGTACCTTTTGAGACATAGGTCTTCTGTTAGAGACTAAAGGACTCCCATAGCTAATCACAGTGGGATCTTGACAGCTACTACCTGTGGTAACAGTAACTCCACAAGGGAAAAAATTGTAATCCATACATAAGAATGAAGTACTGATGACATATTTGCCTCACCTCTAGATTACTTGTCTCCTTTCTACTCCATTCTTTTGGATCAGCTTTTGGTAAGGAGAAAAGTTGAGGGTACTTTGAACTTGTATTTCCTCATTTTTTTCATCATAGCTAAAGAGACCGCTGACCAAATTCCGCTTGGCAAAGAGGGCATTGGTGAATATTGTTACTGAAAACACTCTTCTATCTCATTCCTGTTCCTGGCATAGAATGGGCATAGCCATTGGTAGTTTTCTTAGCTTTCAAAGTCAGGTATTGGAAAGTTGGGAAGTATTTGCATGAAGATGACGGTTCAAGCCTAGGGTTGGGAAAGCAAGTATTTTTAGCTGTTTATCTAGCACTCATGATAGATTTTTCCTGATCCATCCATACTCTCTCCAGTTTGTTACCTTTCAGAAAGTACCTTTCTACTTCTAAGAAAGTAGACTTTCTGTACAATGCCACAGAAAACTTTCTACCCTGGAAGTGCATTCCAGCTCTGGACTTCACCCATGGAAAATCTCTTTCACCCCTGTGATCCCTCCCTCCAAACCATTCATGTCTTTATGCTTTAAGCTGCATGCCTGATCCTCTTCCTAGACTTTCCATACACTGAACTCATGCCTTGTACCTTCATCCCTCCCCTGCTCCAATCATTTTTATAGCATTTTCAGAAATGACAAAAAATAAAAAACAAAAGCAAAAGGGGGAGGCTTCTAACTGGGGAAAGGTTGAACAAATTGTGGTGTATGAATATAATGAGATTATTATTCTGCAATAGCTATTAAGAATTCAGAGAAAAACAGAAAGTGTTGCATAAAGAGATGTAGAATAAAGCAGTAGAATTTGAAAAGCAATATATACTATAATTATGATAGTATAAATTAAAAGACTACTAAAATGAATGCTGTGTATTTGTAAGGACCAACATCAACCCTAGAGAAGAGATGAGGAAATTCACCTCTCCCCTTTTGTAGCAGAAAGATTGCAGGAAGGCTAGGGTGGAGGAAGGATTATAGGTGAACATTGTTTCAAACATTTTCTTTTTGTATTTAATATATTTATTTTAAGTTTTCAACATTCACTTCCACAAAATCCTGAGTTCCAAATTTTCTCCCCATCTCTCCCCTCCCCTCACCCCAAAATGCCTTGCATTCTGATTGTCCCTTCCACCAATATGCCCTCCCTTCTAACACCTCTCCCTTACCTTATCCCCATCTTCTCTCTTGTCCTGTAGGGTATGATAAATTTCTATACTCCATTCTCTATTTCTTATTTCCCATTTGTATGCAAAAACAATTCTCAATATTTGTTCCTAAAACTTTGAGTTCCAACTTCTCTTCCTTCATCCTTCCCCATCTATCCCCACTGAGAAGGCAATCAATTCAATATAGGCTACATATGTGTAGTTTTGCAAATGACTTTCATAATAGTCATGTTGTGTAGGACTAACTACATTTCCCTCTATCCTATCCTGCTCCCCATTTCTTTTATTCTCTCTTTTGACCTTGTCCCTCCCCACGAGTGTAAACTTCTAATTACTGCTCCCTCCTCACCTTTACTCTCCCTTCCATCATCCCCCCCACACCCTGCTTATCCCCTTCTCTCCTACTTTCCTGTAGTGTAAGATAGATTTTCATACCAAATTGAGTGTGCATGTTATTCCTTCCTTGAGCCAAATGTGAGGAGAGTAAACTTCACTTTTTTTCTCTCACCTCCCCTTTTTCTCTCCATTGGAAAAGCTATGTCTTGCCTCTTCTATGAGAGATGATTTGTCTCATTCCATTTCTCCATTCATCTTCCCAATATATTCCTCTCTCACCCCTTAATTTTATTTTTTTAGATATGATCCCTTCCTATTCAACTCAGCCTGTACTGTGTGTGTGTGTGTGTGTGTGTGTGTGTGTAATCCCTCCAACTATTCAGATACTGAGAAAAGTTCCAAGAGTTACAAATATTATCTTTCCATGTAGGAATGTAAACAGTTCAACTTTAGTAAGTCCCTTCTGATTTCTCTTTCTTGTTTACCTTTTCATGCTTTTCTTGATACTTGTGTTTGAAAATCAAATTTTCTTTTCAGCTCTGGTCTTTGCATCAAGAATGCTTGAAAAAATGACCATTTTTCCGCTGAAATACTATACTCAATTTTGCTGGGTAGGAGATTCTTGGTCTTAATCCTAGTTTCTTTGGCTTCTGGAACATCATATTCCAAGCCCTTCGATCTCTTAATGTAGAAGGTGCTAGATCTTGTGTTATCCTGGTTGTATTTCCACAATACTTGAATTGTTACTTTTTAGCTGCTTGCAATATTTTCTCCTTGACCTGGAAACTCTGGAATTTGTCTACAACATTCCTAGGAGCTTCCTTTTTTGGATCTCTTTCAGGAGGTGATCAGTGGCTTCTTTCAATATTTATTTTGCCCTCTGGTTCTAGAATGTCAGGGCAGTTTTCTTTGATAATTTCGTGAATGATGATGTCTAGGCTTTTTTGATCATGGCTTTCAGGTAGTCCCATAATTTTTAAATTGTCTCTCCTGGATCTATTTTCCAGGTCAGTTGTTTTTTTTCCAATGAGATATTTCACATTATCTTCCTTTTTTTTCATTCTTTTGGTTTTGTTTTGTAATTTCTTGGTTTCTCATAAAGTCATTAGCTTCCATCTGTTCCATTCCAGTTTTTAAAGAACTATTTTCATCAGTGAGCTTTTGAACCTCCTTTTCCATTTGGCAAATTTCACTTTTTAAAGTATTCTTCTCCTCATTGGCATTTTGAACCTCTTTTTCCAATTGAGTTAGCCTATTTTAAGAGGTGTTATTTTCTTCACCATTTTTTGGGTCTCCTTTAGCTGTTGACTCACTTTTCATGACTTTCTTGCATTGCTCTCATTTCTGTCCCCAATTTTTACTCCACCTCTCTTACTTGATTTTCAAAATCCTTTTTGAGCTCTTCCATGGCCTGGAACCATTGCATATTTATTTTGGATGTTTGGGATGCAGAAGCCTTGGCTTTTATGTCTTCCCCTGAAGGTAAACATTGTTCTTCCTCTTCCAAAAGAATGGAAGAGAATACTTGTTCATCAAGAAAGTAATCCTCTAATGTCTTATTTTTTTCCCTTTTTTGGGCATTTTCCCAACCAATTACTTGACTTTTGGATCCTTTGTCAAGAGTGGGGTGTACTCTGGGGATCTGTAAGATCTCAATTCCTCCAAGGTGTCACAATCAAGGGAGAGGAGCTTTCTCCCTGACCTGGCTCCCAACTGAGATTCAGATCAGTTACTCAATTTCCCCAGGGGCTGTAGGTGGGAGGCAGGGCCACCACTCAGTGTTAAGGTTCAGATCAGCTGTTCAGTCCCTCCAGGGGCTTTATACTGAGTGCTCCAACAATGGAACAATGGATGCTGGCTGCTGCCTGGCAGGGCAGCTACTGCCTGCTGCTGCTGCTGCTGACTGGGGTTGGGGCTAGGGGAGGACCACACCACCTTGTCATGGAGGTGAAAAAGCCCTCTCACTGATCTTTGAAGCTTCTCTTCGTGCCTGTAGTCTGAGAGATCTGTGAACTTCTGCTGCCGGGAATTCCGCTCCCAGGCCTACTCCTCCTAGCATTGCATGGCTCAGGCTGGGCTGCATTCCCCTCCATGTCTGGCTCAACAAATCCCCTCCTGCAGGGGGATTTGTTCCTTCCACTCCATCACTCTGTGGCCTCTGCTGCTCCAAAATTCATTGAGGGTCTTTCTTCACAGGTCTTTTATGTGCTGTAGGGGAAGAGCTAGAGTATGTACATCTTTCTACTCCACCATCTTGGCTCCACCCCCCCCTGTTTCAAAGATTTTCAAATGAAGTTGCTATGTTGGGTTTTTTTAACTGCTTTTCTTTGTTACAAAGGAAGGTTCATTGGGTGTTGGAGAGGTGAAGGTACAGGTAGGAACAAAGAATATATCCAGAAACAAATACAATCTCAAAACAGAAGGTATTGAAAGAGCTTTTTGAAAGCCTATATAAAGTAAGGTACCAATTTTATTATTCATTCATTCATCCATCTTTAACAAAGGGAGTAGCCCATATGAAATCCATCATTCCCCAGAGGGCATATTGGAGACCATGAACAGTCAGAAATTCATCAGGGAAGGCATGGCAATGGAAAATCTTTTCATAAAGGCATTTGTGCATTTTCTTTCTGAAGTAATGAGAGCTTTCCCCAAACCTACAAAGATAGAATCCTACTTCCCCCAAGGTGTTTGAAGAGGATGTTTTTTGTTGGGATTTTCAAGGTATGAGATTTTGCTTCCCAAATGTGCTTGAATGATAAGGGAAATAGTAAGACTTGGCTGATCAAGCCTGCCCAGGCCTTATGTCTGTCTAGCTAAAACATGTAAACAGTGTGGGAACATGTCTTCACCATTGATTTGTTAAACAGAAACATCTTTCCCCTGCTGAAGGCAAAGAGAGTTTACAGTCTTGTTAGGCTTTGCCTAGGGGGGGAGTAGCAGAGACCTGAGGTCCCAGAGTCTCACATGCCAGTTGAACCTGCTCCAAGAAGAGGCAATTAAAGCCTTGACTGACCCTAACTGATGGAGAGCCTTTTCTCTCCCCCCTCTGCCCTGACCCGGTGCTTTCCTAGCTCACTTTCCACACAGAGGAGACTTTACTTCTGGATGTTTTCTCTTAAATATCCCACTCTTCTCAGATTTTTCAGTCATGTCCAATTATCCATGACCCCATTTGGGATTTTTTTGGCAGAGATACTAGAATGGTTTGTCATTTCCTCATCCATCTCATTTTGTAGATGAGGAAACTGAGGCAAACAGGGTAAGTGACTTGCCCAGGGCCATAGAGCTAGTAAGTCTCTGAGGTCAGGTTTAAACTAAGGTCTTCCTGACTCCAGGTCCAGCACTCTATCCACTATGCCACCTAGCTGACTTCTTCTCAAATACAACATGTCTAAGAATGAACTTACTATCTTTTCTACAAATCTAGCTTTCTCTCCTATCATTCATTAATTCAGTCTCTGTTTGACAAATGCTTATTGAATATATATCAACTGTAAGGTGCTGAACTATCTACTTTAGGAAATATAAAGATAAATTAGGACTAATTCTTGCCTTTCAAAAACTTAAAAATGGAGAAAAGAAAAATCTACAAATGGCATGAAACTGAAAGACAGATGGTATCCATGGATATGCTCAGGGTCATGAGAGATTTGAACTGTCATAAGGAGATAAAAGAAGGGAAAATCACAGACAATTGGGAAAATAAAGAATATGACCTTTGGACTGAGCCTTGGAATTCTACCAGGCGAAGACAATAGAGTGGGGCATTCTTGAAAGAGAAACAAGTGTCAGCAAAAATAAAAGCACAAAAAAGCAGAAAAGCATCTTACAAGAATAGCCTATCATCTAGTTTAGCAACAAAGAATATGCCTTTAAGAACATGAGATTATCCTACAAAGGTCGATTATGTGATAAATGAGAATATGTAAAAGAAGAGTGGGAAATGGAGTTGTTTGCAGGCAGACCGTAGAGAGCCTCAAATGCCAAACCAAAGAATTTAGACAATTCATGGGAAAATAGACAGTCATTTAAAAATACACGATCAGAGCTAGGAGAATGTTTATGCCATGTACATAAGCTTGAGACCCTAGAATTCTTTTGACATTTTTCCCCTCAAAAAATGTATCTAATTTCAACCTATGATGAGACCATGATCTCCTAAGACTCAAGACTTTCATGACAGTTGTTATGGGACAACTACATAGCATGGTAGACAGAGTGTTGGTCCTGGAGTCAGGAAAACCTGAGTTCAAATCTGACCTCAGACACTCAGTAGCTGTGTGAGACCCTGGGCAAGTCACGTAACCCTGTTTACCTCAGTTTCTTCATCTACAAAATAAGAATAATAATAGTACCAACTGTTGCTGGATTTTTGTGAGGATCAAAGGGGAAAATAATTGTAAAGAGTTTAGCATAGTGTGTGACACAGAGTAAGGACTATATAAAAGCTGGCAATTGTTATTAACACCATTATTTTTATATGTATGTTCTTGGGAGCTGATGGAAAGAGGATGATATCTCTTTGGCTTATTGCTCCCACCTAAAGATTACTCCAGGAAAACAATCCAAAAGTCTTAATATCACTTTTGTTTACATTTCCCCACATGTTGGAGATAGGAACTTATAGGCAGGATAGAAAGAACATGAAGCACTCAAAGGACTCCTTGGAACTCATAAGCAGATATAGAATGCACATTAGGTGCTCCACTAACCTATGGACCACATTTAGAAGGCAATTGTATTTAGATGCCACTGAATATGCAATATTCTTATCACCAGATCATCATTATTCAAATCATTCACTGTAACTGAATCTGGAGAAGGGGGGGAAGTAGGAGCAGAGACCTTTGTTTCCCCAAGTCACAGGTCCCCTTACTGACCCTTAAATCATAGGGACTAACTTCTTTCTCTAAAAAGTATACTGTTTCACAAATTTCCTTTCTCAGACTAGAAGGTACAGAAATATTGTCCATGGGCTTCCTTCTTAGGGCGCATACAAATCTGCTTCAGCCAAATGCTTCTACCAGAAATTTCTCAGCTCCCCTGCCATCTCTTAGGCCAAAAAATCCACTCTCAGATCTCCAGTTGCTGATCTGTTATCAGGAACTGGGGGGTAGAGGTAGGGGTGGGGATTTCTGCCTGTAACTCCTATTTACTTCTTTGGAATACCATTACCAGTCCTGAGAAGGGAAGGGCAAAGACAGTGAAGAAAGCCACATGGATAGATTTCCTATCCCTGCTACCAGAACATAGGACCAGCTGCACTGCTCTACTCTGTTTTCTGGACAGAAGAGGCAGAAATGTATCCTGAAGAAAAAAAAAAAAGATGGAGGACAGATTGTTCCCTTTTGTAGCACAAAGGGACAAATGCAACAACAGATATCTAACCTCCTATGTCACAACCAGCACTGTCTTAGGGGGAGGAGAGGAGGGGAGGACAAAATGGAATGGAATGGATAGATAGGCAGGTAGATAGATAGATAGATAGATAGATAGATAGATAGATAGATAGATAGATAGATAGATAGATAGATTAGATAGATAGATAGATAGATAGATAGATAGATAGATAGATAGATAGATAGATAGATAGATAGATAGATTCTTTAATGATCTCAGTAGTTAACATTTTTGTGTTTGTCAGTCTGGGAAAGCCAATAGATTCCTTCTCAGATCATGTTTTTTTGTGCATAAAATGAAATACCTAGATTACAAAGTAACCCGATTATATTGAGATAAAGATGTAACTTTTTTTTTCCTCTCCAAGTTCACAGAACTACAGAAATCCATCCATGGACCTCAGTTTGAGAAATTGTGATCTATCAATAGGGTGAGAGATATATTTAAATTGATGTAGTGGGGAGGAGAGAATAACTCTAATTAATCCCCATACAAAACAAATCCCTAAATTATATCTATTTTTTTTCTTTCAGGCCCAATCAAGGTGGAAAGGTTTTAAGTAAGGGTCCAGCCAAGAATTTTATGCCTATTGTCTAAGGACCACCCTGACTAAATTTAGAGTTTTATCATCAGACTGATAACTGCCACAATTCTAGAGTAATCTAGTAAATTGTGCTCTCCACTGGTGGCAGACCTACACACATCAAGGAAACTACAGAGTCTTAAAGAATAAAGCTTGAGGTACATCTTGGATCCATCACTTCCTTTAGATTTTGTCACCAATCTCTTGGTTAGATGCTGTTTTCACTCACATCTGAATCACTGTGGTAACCTCCCAATGATGTTAGCTGATGAGCTTTGGAAAAGCTGACTTGGGGACCCTAGAATTTTAATCTTCACCCAACATTGCCTTTTAAAATCTGCAGGTCAATTTCCCATGAACACACGAACATGAGTATGAGGCAAATCTGCAACTTATGAATTCAAATTGTGCCAGTCAAGGACCAAGACGTAGTGATTCTGGGAATCTAAACATCTAACATTAGCAGTAAAAAAATTCTTGCTCCCCAAACAGATCATCACAAATGCAATCAGGAAAGATTAAAACTGAATCATAAATTCCTTAAGGCCAGGAGTCATGTTTTACTCCTTTTCATATTCAATCCTACACCACCTCCCTGCAATAACCTAGCATAGGACTTTAGATAGTAGCGATCAGATCTCAGTAGAGATCTGTTGAATTTGTTAAATTGAATTTCCATCATTAATGCCAGGATTTTCTCACATTGTCAGCCTCAAAACATTTCCATTTAAGGTGATGATCTTTAATCACTGCTTAACTGGGCCAGGTAATCCCCAGTCCAGGTTTAATATTTAGCTCCCATTTCTATGAAAAGACAATAGAGATCCTTGAGTTTTCAAGCACTGCGGTGTTTCAGAACTGCAAGCAATGTTGTTCCCATTTCATAATTCATGACATGCAAAGTGACGCTCCCATCTACATTGTTAAAAAAAAATATTGCAGGAAAATAAAATTGCTTTTTTCTCTTCTTCTTTCAACAATAAGAAATCTTGGTGGCAGCTTTTAAAAGAAATTACAAATGTTTGTACGATTGGACTTCTTTTCCCCAAAACAAAACTTCATACCAGATTTCCATTTCCAGAAAAGTCACATTCATTGCCTTTTACATTCATAACACATTTTGCATTTTTGTGATCTCTCCTTCTTTGGAATTGCTTTGGCAATTACTGTTCAAGCTTCAAACTTTAAAAAGTGTATTAATCGGCCATTATGTAGAGAGCAGCGTACTAGGCTTTGGGAGCAATACAATGCTTGAATGACATTGTCCTTGCCCTCAGGGAGCTCCCAGTTCAGGAAAGAAATATTACACGTTTACAAATAACTATAGTACAGAATGATGGGCAGCTTGATGGCATAATGGATAGAGTTCCGGACCTAGAGTCAGGAAGACTCATCTTCCTGAATTCAAGTCTGAACTCAAACTTACTGGGCAAGACCATGGACAAGTCACTTACCCCTATTTGCCTTGGTTTTCTCATCTATAAAATGAGTTGGAGAAGTAAATGGCAAACCACTCTAGTATTTTTGCCAAGAAAACCTCAAATCGTGTCAGGAAGAGTCATACAGGACTGACAACTACAACATGGCATAGAATGATACAAAATATGGCCATCAGAGAGGTAGAAGCCAAGTACTATCTAAGGCATGAGCCTGGAGAACTTGTTAAAGTTTTCTCAGAAGGAATGATATTTGAACACGGTCTTATAGCATTATAGGAAGGAAGATAATTCCAGATATATGGAATGGAATAGACCTGAAGGCAACGCTATAGAAAGAATGCTGGATTTGCTGTCAGAAGACTTGAGTTCAAATGCTAACTGGATAAAGTAAATATCCCTTGTCATTTTCCTCATTTATAGAATGAACAAGTTGGGTTAGATGATCTTTGAGGTCTCCAACTCTAGACTGATGAACCCTAAGACATATATGTAGAAGAGCAAGTAGTCCAATTTATTTCCAGTGCATGTGTGCCAGATTGCAGATGGCTTTACATGATCATCTACAGATATCAAACTTGGTTTGGTAGGCCTCAGGAAGTCATTGAAGGATTTTGAGTAGAAGAATGGCTGGATCAGAGCTATGCATAAGGAAGATTAATCTGGAAATAACATAAAGAATGAATTGGAGAGCAACAGAGAGAGAGAGACATGGAGAGGGAGAGAGAAGGGAAGGGAAGCAAGAAGATTAATGAAGGATCTATTATAATAGTAAAACAAGGAGGTAATTAGGACCCAACTTAAGCTACAGTGATTTTTGAAGATGCAACACAATGGAGATTTGACTACAGTGACCTTACTTCTTTCTTTAAAAATCTCACCCTAATTAATGCCAGAATCCTATATGTTTCCCCACAATAATGGCATATTAACAGCCTTGAATCTTCTGTTTTCTAATTCTCACTCTATTGTTTTCCTTTCCCAGGAGATCTCAGAGAACCTGAATACTCCCCAAATAGTCCAATGGGCCTAGAGCCCAATTCATGGAGAGTCAGTGCACTCCATTAGCTTTGGGAAACTCAGCAAAAGTAGAATTTGCCAGATGTGCCCTCACTCAGGAAGCTGCAGACATAATAATCAAATCTCTTTTAATCATCTACAAAATGCAGATGTGTTCTGCTGGCATACCCTCAAGATTCATTGTCTGCCTAGATGAAGCATCCTATAATGGCGATTAAACATTGTTGTGAACTTAATAGGTATACTGATTGCCTGTGCAAAATTATCTGTTAACAACATTTGGAGCCCATCTCAAACAACCAAGACTTTTTTCTCCTGTTTCAGTTATTTTCATCTTAAGTCTATAATTCATGCAGGAAGGAAGGAAGGAAGGAAGGAAGGAAGGAAGGAAGGAAGGAAGGAAGGAAGGAAGGAAGGAAGGAAGGAAGGAAGGAAGGAAGGAAAAGAATAAAAAAGGTAAGAGTTGGGAGGATAGAAGGGAAGGAGGGAGGAGAAAAAAGGGAAGGAGAAAGGAAGGAAGGTTTGGAGGAAAGGAGGGAGGGTAGAAGAGAGGAAAGGAGGAGAGCAGGAAGAGAGGAAGGAAGAGGGAGAGTAAAGGAGAGGATGATTGAGGAAGGAAGGAAAGTCATAGCAGTGTCTATCTTAGGTATAAAATATCTTTCAGCCCAGTACTATCTGTAGAAACATTTTGTGTCCATGAGGTCCTAAGCTTCATCCAGTCCCCAAAAGCAGCTTAGACGCACTGATTGTCTTTTCCCTTGACCTACCCAGTATAGCTAAAAATGGGGTGGGTATGAAACAAGAAGATGTGATTTCAGTGTGTACATGACTCACTGTCCTTCTCTGAACTTCACTTTTCTCATTTAGAATGTAATCCAGATGCACACGCATGCACACACATATACATACACACAGGCACACATACATGTATACACATGCACATGCACACACATGCACATTCCTTTTACTCTTTTCCATAAACTATGGATGCAGGTAGTGTAGGGGTTTAATTCTGCCATCCTGAATATCTGCGATGGCCAATGGGAGAAGCAGTAGGAGATGACTACATATGATGACTTTCTTCGGGAGCACATAATTCATTCTCATGCTTTTTTCTCCTTCCCTTTCCCCCATCTATATGAATTGAGCCCAGGGTAATGATAACAAGAGAGGGGAGCAAGGCACTAATAAAGTTGTTTCTGCTGATTCAGGCACACAAACTATATTAACTGCCCTTACTTTTTCACTAGGAGTAGGAGAATATGTGCTCAGAGGATGGAGAGAAAAGATCTATACTCTAGTATCCAGTGTATGCTGCCTCTCCTTTCTTTGGACTGCTTTGGATTTCATGACACCAATATCAACAATAACAAGCATTTATTAAGCACTTACTGTGTTCCAGGCAATGTACCAATCACCAGAAATATAAAGGAGGGTAAAAACAACCCCTGCACTCAAGGAGTTCATAGCTATGGGTACAGGGGATTTCGAAAATAACCCCCACTGCCCTAAGAACATGGGATGGTAAGTATTCGGAAGTTTAGATCACTGGAGGTGTTGGGTGGCTATATGGGTGCTTGTAATCTATTTCCTTTCCTTTTTCACTAGGTTCAATAAACTATAGGGTCAAAGGATGTGAAGTATCTGAGTTCTGTGAATTTGGGGTCAGTAATAACCAGAGAGAGAAGGATGGAGGTGCAAGATAGGGACTCAAGAATGGTAAATAGACCAGAGGTTTCACATTTTGTTAATTTAACTAATTCTACATTTCAGCCTTTAATTCTCAACTCAGCCAGTCCAACATCTGAAACCTCAGACTCATTGATCATGGGGAGCAGTTCTAGTTGTTTGTAGGGTTAAGCATAATCCGGTGGCCAGTAGAGATGCTGTTGCCTTTTAGGAAAATTATCCAATACATTTTCTCAGGGAGACTCTGAAGTGACCAGGGCTTTGTAATATGACAGGGCTTGAATTTTCAGTAAATAAGGGACAAAAAAGTCCATCCTTAGTGATCCAAGTGAAGCACAAGCTGATGGATAACTCAGGTACTGCACTCCCTCGCTGGACAACTAATACAGTGATATGATGCCTTTCCGGAGGCTTAAAGAAACACGTGAGATGATTTGCACTATTACCAATGCCACAAGTAGGGCACATGCCACAACAAAGTAAAGGAAGTGAATAAGATGATTTACAAGATCTCTTCCAGTTCTACTTTTGGATACACTGCTGAACGAGGGTCCATCAGTTCTAAATTCCAACCCAGCTACTTCCTCATCCCCCTTTATCTCTGCTACCTTTCCTCTCTGTGCAAATACAGAGGTCCTATCACTCTTTGATAGAGATGAGATTTGTTTCAAAAGACAATTTTCATTTCAAACTCCTGAACATGAAAAGAAATAGCCTGGTAAATGAATACGATATACTCCTGTTACATCAGGCTCAGAAAAAAAAGAAAACTGAGAGAACAAAATTTATGGGGGAAGGGGGAAAGGGAACATAGGAGTTGCAGGAGTTTGGAAATAAAAAGTCACATGGCTTTTGGATTTACTTGGGTTTTTTACCCCTTTTCAGCCACTCAGCCAAGCTTAACTCAAGTTAATAATGAGCTGAGAAAAGAGGGTTTTAGAGAATAATTGCTTCAGATCAAAGTAGTTGGCTGTACCTCTTAAACTTACCCTAAGTGGCTAAGTAGAAGGCTTAAGCCAGAATTGTGTAGTGGCTTAGACTGAAATTTGGAGATTTTCAAACATATCTCTTTCTCTTTAGAAAGATGAATTCCTGGGGACTTGCCCCATAAAAATATTTGTTTTTCTTTGGTTCCTTATCATTGACTGCAAAAGGCAATTCTGGATGCAAATAATGGGAGAGGAGGAAATTGTACCTTTCCTGTGACTTCTTCAGTCTCCTTTGCTAATATAACTAGGTCCAGATTAGTGAGAATGATGAATCCAGTGAGGCAGTGACATGGATTCATATTTGCACTATTTGATGTTATACTTATAGGAGTATATGGTCATTAATTCCAGCCTACAAGAAATACGTAGTATGAATATGAATATGTAGTGTGAATTTGAGTAACGAGATCACTTCCGTGAATTTATTATCCATACTGATTGTGGCCTTCCCTGTATTTCCTATGAATCTCTCTGCCTCCCTAGGAAGAGAGATGCTATGACAGCAAATACTCAAGAGAACTAGAGACCAAATCAGTCAGAGGAATTAGTGATATTTAGCCTGGAGAAGAGAGGTCCTGGTCAAAACAAGGTAAGTGTCTGTAAGTAGCAGATAGACCTTCAGGTAAAGAGGGATTAGCTCTAACATCTTTAGCCCAGAGATTAGAACTAGGGCCAAGGGTGAAAGGGACAGGAAAGTAGATTTCTGCTCCATATAATTGTTAATGTTTGAAGCTCCTCAATTAGGACACTGCTGTCCTTTATGTCACTGTGTAGAAACTAGATGACCAGTTGTCAAGGATTTTAGAGAGGACTTGAGACAGGCATTATACTTTATGACCTCTGCTCAGGACCTTGCCAGCTATTTCCCATATGGTAAATACTAGCTGTGGGGGGAGCTTATTTATAATTGAAGTTTTTCAGAAGAAGGAAATGATATGAACCCCAAATTCTAGAGTTCAAAAAGATCAGCAATTTCCCATATTGGATGAGTCAAAAAGACCTTTTTGATTTTTTTGAACCTATTTAGACACTCAGTTTCTTGGGGTTTTACTTGATCTTAGACCACATTTTCTTGTTTTGGCTTTGATTCTCAACAAAGAAACATTAGTGATGTGCTTTTAGATGCACAGTTTACCTCCTACCTCTGCTCCTACCCACTAGAACTACCTTTCATATGAAACAATGCACCAAATGCTGCTGGATCGCTTATTGCTGTCCACTGTCCCAAACATCCTCAGTTATTGCACCAGCATGTCAGTTCACTCCACAGAAGATTCTTGGCTCTAAAGCCGGACTGCTGCCACCTTTCTTTCTCCCTAAATAGGATGAAAGAGACAAGTGCACCTGTTAATCTACTATTTTTTGATTCTAATTATGAAAATCCTGTTTTGCAGTCCAATACTACAGACAGCTAGGTAGCACAGTGGATAGAAAGATCACTAAGCCTGAAGTCAGGAAGACTTGAGCATAAATCCAGGCCCTCATACTAGCTACGTGACACTGGGCAAATTATTTAAACTTTGCTTACCTCAGTTTCCTCCAGTGTGGGGAAAATAAATAGCAACTCCCTCTCAGGGTTTTTGTGAGAATCAGATGAGATATTTGTAAAACTCTTAGTACTGTGCCTAGAATATAAGTACTTAATAACTGCTTGTTCCCTCTCTTCCTCAATAATTTCTAGACAAAGAAATTTTTATTTTTGCCCCAAAGAAATATTTATTGTGCAGGCATGTGTTGGTGGTTCTAGACCTTCCAAGGCCTTCAGTAATAATCACCCAGAGTATTTGGAAATCCTATGAGCCACGGACAACTCAGGAGTCTCACTGAATCTTTGAAAGTGGAAAGTCATAAGCATAAAAAGTCTGATTTCAGTATTATATGCTACATTCATTCTAGATGTTCCTGCCTCTATATGCTTATTAAGGATGGTCGAACTGCCTCTAACACTTTAGGATTTAAATAGTAGGCAATAGAACTAAGCAATGCTATGTGGAGCTGAATATTCATTCACCTAAATTATTTTTAAAAGTTATCATTATTCTTATGAGAGAGGGGAAGATGAAAGAAGAAAATTATTTGGGCATTTTTGTGCCTCATTTATCGTTGCAAATTCTAATATTTTGAAAGGTTGCTCATTGAATAGATTTATCCATACAAAAATGCAAACTCCATATTAATGGGCTTTATATTTTTTTTTTATCCACCAATCATTTGTTGGTCTATCCCAGGGCTTCTTGGACTTTTTCTGATCAAGACCCCTTTTCACATCTAGGCAGAATTAGTTGGTGTTCCATGACCTGAGGGCATGTGCAGCACAAAGTGTGCCTGCTTTGTGTTCAGAACCAAGGCTTCAGCGAATGGGCAAATGGGCCAGAAACACCTCCGATTCATTACTCATTTGATTTTTAATTAACTTTTGGTCATTGAACATTCAGAAACCTTTTACTGTTGCCAAATTTTTCATGGCCCCATATGGGATTGTGACCCACAGTTTAGGAAGCGCTGGTCTATACTATGCCCCCAATTAGTGCAAATAGTGAATCCATTCAGATGTATTATATGCCATATAATCATTTCTGGCAGAAATATAAGAAATTGGTAACTGAGTTTAAGGAACTTAAAATTCAGGAGAAATAATAGCTTATATCTAAGTAATGCTTCATAATTATGAAACACTTCCATGCATTATTAGAACCTTTTGAAATAAACAAAGCAGAAATAATTGTCTCCGTATTATAAGTGAGGAAACGGAAGTTCAGAGTATAACTCATTCGCCCAAAATCACTCAGACACTCGGTGACAAAAATCAGGATTTGACCCTAAGATCTACTAATTCTCAAGCTGAGTGTGCTTTCTACTATTTCATGCTGTTTTATTAAAGAGATAGAAAATCAATCTAGTTAACGAGGACTAAAGGGGGAAAATAGGTTCCAACTGAAAAAACCATGGGGGACATCTTCTGTTGTTCTTCTTAAATGAAAATTTTTTAAAAGACTTCAAGGACCACATCCTCTTCTCATAGTCAGAGTGGGGAAGTAGAAGGAGCATAGGAAGTAGACTGGCAGGGTGTTGATTCAAGCTACATAATTAGATTATGAATTATAATTAATGATGTAGCCTGAATCAACACCCTGTGAGAGCACTTCCTATCCTCGCTCCATTTTTCCATGGTCCAAAGAGGCTCTAATTCTCTCTAATTCAGAATTATTTTTAGTGCAATGTTTAATTAATTTCCCCTACAAAGTATCACCTCTAACCCAAGATTTTATGGTTTTTTTTTTTTCCTCTTCTAGCCTCTGCTGAATTTCATTTGAAAACTGTCTTCAGTTCCAGAGAGCCTCAGCAAAACTAGGTGAGGAGGACCCTGAAATCATCAATTCTCTCTTTCTATGGTCCAGAAGGGCAAGGCAGAAGTTGCCAACTTGACTATTTTTTATTCAAATGAATATTAAATTTGCATTGTGCATATGGGGAATATTTTGAAAATGGCCACTCAGCACCAAGCTAAAAGAAATTGCTGTTGTTTAGATTTAAGACTTAATGTGGAATAAATAATTATGGGAAGACTCCATAGGACCAAAATTGAACTAACAATCTGGAATCTTAAGCCTCACTATGGAAAACTTTGACGTCAGTCTTAGTTTTTTAATCTGTAAAACGGGAATTAGTAATAGCATCTAGCTCCTAGAGTTATTCTGTAGAGCAAAGAGATAGCATATGTAAAGTATTTTGCAAACCTTTAAAATGCTATATAAATGCTAATTTATTATTATCATTGTTAATATATTAGCAATGGAAGGAACTTTATGGCTATCTAGTCCACCATGTTCATTAATCCAATAATTAAACATGCTTTAGCATCCTTTCCTAGTGACTTGTTATGGTCAAAAGAACTCTAAACTAGAAACTAAAGATTAAAGAATTTCAGATTTGAAAAAGACCTTAGTGGTCACTTAGTCCTAACACCTGATTTTAGAAATGAATAAGTGGAGACTGGAAAAGGTGCAAGAACTTTTCCAGAGTCACAGAGCTCATCAATGTCAAACCTTGTCCTCAAGCCCAGTTCCTCTGATTCCACATTCAGTGCTTTCTACTACCTTGTACCAATTATTCCAGCCACTAAATTGACAAGGTGTATGATACTGAGCAAGTTAATTAACCCCTCTGAACCTGAGTTTCCTCATCTATAAATAAGAAAAATAATGCTTGGACTTCTTCACTTCACGGAACAGTTATAAAGACAATACTTTGTGTGCTCTAGGAGGCAGCATGTGGTAGTACCCAGAGAGATTGCCTCAAAGACAGGAAGTCTTGAATTAACATACCCTTGATATATACTGATTTATCCTGGGAAAATCACTTCATTTAGCAGTTTCTGAGGCAACACCCTAAGACTAAAAGTACAGAAGATATGTAAAACTGCATTGCTAGAGAGATTCCTCCCAGGGAGCTGCTGACATTGATGAAATCATAGGTTCACATAACAAAAACAACAACAAAAAAAAAACATGGAGGTTATTTTCTATAAAATGAGGGAGTTGGATCTATGAATTTTAAAAATTTTTTGACAATTATGTTTCAATAAATTGGTTTCCTTTGTAACCCTATATATTATATAATATATATTAAGAATTACATACATATATAATATATATTAAAAACTTTTCTGAGAAGTCTATAGCTTTCACTAGACTATTGTCCATTACACACACACACACACTCACTGAAAACCCATGGATTAGATGATCTTAGAGGTCACTCAAGGTGGAAATCCACTCATCCCCACTTTAATGAGTCATTTCTCTGTTCTACAAGTGATGGATTAGAAAGAGTCTAAAGACTTGCCTTGGTGGATAAATGCTAAATCCCTGATGTCTAGGACCTTTAGCACAGGACTAGTGAAGACTCAAGGTTTTATATTTTAAAAAGTGAAGACTTAAGGTCTACCACAAAGGAAAAAGGCTCCTACTAATTGCCTCAGGAGGGAGCCCTACTGTGGGAGAAATTCTTGCCTTCCCATCCATTTTATCCTTTCCCCTCTTCCATCAAGCATTCTGAGGAATGCGTGCCTATGCATTCTCTCCTTGAAGAGGTCCTATCCCATAATGGACCTCTGGTTATGCTCTCTAGTATAGGACTGTTCACTCTAGAGCGTTTCTGGCAACCAGATAAACAATTGAGATAGCAGCTAGCATAATGCTTTGTACTTAGTAAGTGTCTAATCAGGGCCTATTACCTCTGATGACTGCCATCATCATAGAACCCATCAGTCAACAAGTATTTATTAATCCCTACTATGTGACAGACACTATTCTAGATGCTGAAAGAATGACCTCTGTTTCCCTTCCTCCAACCTGGAGAAGTCTAATGATCCAACGTATTTGATGTCTATAAAATGAGAGCATTGGATTTCTACTACACCATTTACATCACTCCTCATGTAGACATATCTGTCTGAGGTACAAATTTGGTGAGAGTTTGAGGGAGGAGAGATCCTTAGTCTTCTTACTTCTAGTTTCAAAAATTTCACATTTCATTCAGAGAGAAGCCCCCAAAGGGAAGAAAAGAAAAGCTGTGAAGAAGCCACATGAAAGGGAGACAATACCTTGAAAAGATACAGAGTACCAAGTAATTATTCTCCATTATGCAAATGACCTTTAGCCCTGGGTTACATGTAATCTATGATTTGCTTGTCCATTAAGAAAGAAGATATACCTACTCTTGTTCAAGGTCTTCTTTCAGTAGTTTCCAAAAGAAAACCAAGCTCTTCACAACTCTCTTATCGGGCAAGTAGTAATTGCCATTTACTCTGTAGAAGCATAGATTTTTGTGTTGGTGCGGACTTCCCAAACATCTAGTCCACCTTCCTCCCACCAATAATCTCAGACAAATGGAAGGCCTTCTATTAATGAACATTGCTGATTGCAAGCAAAGTCTTCCTTATAATAAAGCATTCTCTTGATAACTTTCCTTCACAACTCTCCTCTCTCTCCCATGGACACAAAACATTGCATTTGAAGGATTCAATTTCTTTTTGATCTTAGAATTTGAGAATACCAATTTATTTTACAAACACAAGTTAATCAAGAAAATTCTTCACCCAGATTGAATGCTAAATGGTATTACCCTCATTTTTGAGAGGCAGTGTTGAAATGTGTAGAGCAAGCTTGCTTTTGATTTAAGAAGACCTCAGTTCTAGCTTTGCCTTTGATACATACTGGTTGGGTACCTATGGGTGAGTCTTAACGTCTCAGTTCCTCAAGCAGCTCCCTAAGCTGATTGGTTACAAAGGAACTGCCTGTCCATGCAGTTGGCAGAAGTTCCCACAACAATAATTCCCCTTATTGATGAAATTACATCTCTGGTTAAAATAGTAAGAACAACAAATATGCAAAAAAAAAAATTAATGCATGAACAAAACCACTCATTTTACATATGAATGAACTCCAGAGACTACAGAGATTATTGGAAAGTCCCTTAAATAAAAGACTATACATAGAAACAAAATCCTACCTGAGCCAACTGAAAGCTCTGAGAATCATAGATTTTCACTAAACTATATATATAAACTTTTGATCCAGTGATGCCACTTCTAGGTAAATAACCCCTGAGGAGGTCAAAGGGAGAGGGAAAAATTTATGTATATAAGATATTTATAGCAACATTTTTTCTAAAAAAAAAAAAAAAAAAGAGGGGCAAGCACCTGTCCACCAACAGGGGAATTGTAACACGCAAATGTCATGAATTGCCATTATACTGTGAGAATGGTGATTACAAAGAATTCTGGAGCAGTCTGTCATTTTGTCCTTCAGCTCATTTTATACAGGAGAAAAGAGGGTTAAGTGATGTAGCTGAGGATGACACAGCTAGTAAGTGTCTGAGGACAGATTGAACTCAGGTCTTCCTCATTCCAGCTTTCTACTCTATTCACTGTACCATTTAGCTGCTTTAACAAGGAGAGATAAAGTAACTTGCTCAAAGTCTCCTGTTTCTCAACACACAGTTCTTCGCACTATGTCAGTCTGACTCCGTTACTGGAGTCAGAATATCAGTCTCAGAATATCAGGTACCTGATATTCTGAGAGCTGTCACCTTTCCTATTGGGTCAATTTTATCAATACTATTCTTTGCTAGGCTTGCTTGAGTGGTTCCATTTGCAGATTTACTACTGTTTCTCTTTTTGATCAGTTCTTAAGTCTCTAATTATTAAAAAAAAATCCTTCGCCCTTTCTGATAACTTGCTTCTGCAAGATTTGAAGTAGGTGATGGGGTGGAAAGCAAGAATGGGAAAGGAGAGGAGAGCACAGGGGGACTTATTAGACTGAGAGAAAGAGAGGTTAGGGGTAAGGTGTTAGAAGTTATATACTCAAGGACTGTCTACATTAAATTAATTGTCATAAAAACACTGAGTATTCATGCCAGGAGTTTTTGCTTACATTTTCAAAATAACACGTGCAATTAGCCTCTAAAAGTCTCCTGTCCCAGGAAGGGCAGAGCTTGCTGCATTCATTGAGGGGCCTTGTTTCAGGGCAGATCAGAGATCACACAGTCCAAGTGTACATGTATCCACATTCTATCCCATATCAGTCTCACGTGCTTGAACACACATAGAAAAGACAACTCTCTAGGAACCAAATGTAAGGAGGAATAAGGAATCTCATCTTCTCAATCTCCACCAGGTAGAACCTTTCAGTTTTGTTTATTTGACATCACCTATGAGTTCATTAGTTTAGGGAGCTCTCCTTCCCAGTGAAAAAGCTTCCTCTCACCGATGCCAAGCAAGAAATTTTCTGGTGATTGGGACTGGCCCTGTTTAATTGGATCTAGGCAACAGTGTGATGAGAAAAGTGAAATAAACCACTCTCTTCAGAAAAGTAGTCTCCACAACACACTTTTAAATTACTTCTGTTATTAAAAATTCCCTCATACCTTTCTTAAGTCTAGATATTCAACAAATCAATAAATGCAGAGTACTTGCTGATTTCCCAAGTTTAAATGCTTATGATAAAAATTTAACAATTGACTTTTGGGAACCAGTTCCAAATGGAAGCATATATAGTGAACTCCCAAATGAAGAAACTTCTTACATCAGTGCAAATCAACAAATATTCACAACTTGTTATTTCAGAGAATTTCCTGGAAAAAAGTTAAATATGACTTACCAATGGTACCATAGCCAGTTTTATGAGAGTCAGGACATGAACCCAAGGCCTTCCTAATTGAGGTCAACTCTCTATCCATTATGCTACTCTAGTACCCTAGTTTAGGGGTGGGGAATCTGAAGCCTAGAGGCCACATGTGGCCCTCTAGGTCCTCAAGTGGGGCACCCCTGCCCTAGCTCCTTCCCTCAGACAACTTCAGGAAGTACTAGGAGGCTCTCCCATCTACAATTCCTAAAGAGAGACTTTAATCACCCTAGGAAAGGTCCTACGCTGACTTAACTTCTCATTAAGAAGTAAATGGCTGAAGAAAGTTCTGGATCTTACTAGAGCATTGTAAGAACGTTCCTCAGAAGAGAAAAAAAGGGAGAATTGGGGTCCCATTGAAACATAAGAACATATATTTGTATCATTTCTCTTTTAACTATTATGACTTTCCCACACATCTCATCCAAGTCTCCCAACAGCACCCAAGGAAGATAGGACAAGTGTTGTTCCTTCCATTTTATTTTAGTTTTTTAAAATTTATTTATTTATTTATTATAGTTTTCAACATTCATTTCCACAGGATTTTGAGTTCCAAATTTTCTCCCCATCTCTCCCCTCTCCCATCCCAAAATGCCATGTATTCTGATTAGCCCTTCCCCCAATCTGCTCTTCCTTGTATCACACCCCTCCCTTCCCTTATTCCCATCTTTTCTCTTTTCTTGTAAGACAGTATAGATTTCTATACACCATTACCTGTATTTCTTATTTCTCAGTTGCATGCAAAAACAATTCTGAACATTTGTCCCTAAAACTTTGAGTTTCAACTTCTCTCCCTCCCTCCTCACCCATCCCCACTGAGAAGGCAAGCAATTCAATATAGGCTACATAGATGTCGTTATGCAAAATACTTCCATAATAGTCATGTTGTGAAAGACTAACTATATTTCCCTTCATCCTATCCTGTCCCCCATCTACTCTATTCTCTCTTTTGACTTTATCCCTCTCCAAAAGTGTTTACTTCTAATTACTCCCTCCTCCCATTTGCCCTCCCTTCTATCATCCCCACTAAATCTCACTTATCTCCTCCTCCCCTACTTTCCTGTGGTGAAAGATAGATTTTCATACCAAATTGAGTGTGCATGTTATTCCTTAAGCCAAATGTGATGAGTGTAAGCTTCACTTTTTCATTCTCACCTTCCCCCTTTTTCACTCTGTTGAAAAAGCTTTTTCTTGCCTGTTTTATGATAGATCATTTGTACCATTCCATTTCTCGCTTTCTCCTCCCAATATAATCCTCTCTCATACCTTAATTTTATTTTTTTAGATATCATCCCTTCCTCTTCAACTCAACCTGTGCCCAATATCTATCTTATCTGTCTATCAATCAATCTAGATACCTCTATACATGTATATATGTATATATGTATGTATATAATCCCTCCCACCACCCAAATACTGAGAAAAGTTTCAAGAGTTACAAATATTATCTTTCCATGTAGGAATGTAAACAGTTCAACTTTAGTAAGTCCCTTCTGATTTCTTTTTCCACTTTACCTTTTCATGCTTCTTTTGATTCTTGTGTTTGAAAGCCAAATTTTCTATTCAACCCTGGTCTTTCCATCAAGAATGCTTGAAAGTCCTCTATTTCATTGAATAGCCATTTTTTCCTCTGTAGTATTATACTCAATTTTTCTGGGTAGGTGATTCTTGGTTTTAAACCTAGTTCTTTTGACTTCTAGAATATCATATCCCAATCCCTTTGATCCCTTAGTGTAGAAGCTGCTAGTCTTGTGTTATTGTGATTGTATTTCCACAATACTCAAATCATTTCTGACTGCCTGCAATACTTTCTCCTTAATCTGAAAACTCTGGAATTTGGCTACAATTTTCCTAGGAGTTTTCTTTTCAGATTTCTTTCAGGAGGAGATCAGTGCATTCTTTCAATATTTATTTTACCCTCTGGTTCTATAATATCAGGGCAGTTTTCTTTGAAAATTTCATTTTTTTTTTGATAATGGCTTTCAAGTAGTCCCATAATTTTTAAATTGTCTCTCCTGGATCTATTTTCCAGGTCAGTTGTTTTTCCAATGAGATATTTCACATTGTTTTCTATTTTTTCATTCTTTTGGTTTTAGTTTGTAATTTCTTGGTTTCTCATAAATTCATTAGCTTCCATCTGTTCCAGTCTAATTTTTAAAGAACTATTTTCTTCAGTGAGCTTTTCAACTTCCTTTTACATTGGCCTTTTGGACCTCTTTACCATTTGAGTTAGTCTATTTTTAAAGGCTGTGTTTTCTTCAGCATATTTTTGGGTCTCTTTTAGCAAGCTGTTGACTCACTTTTCATAATTTTCTCACATTGTTCTCATTTCTCTTCCCAATTTTTCCTCCATCTCTCTTACTTGATTTTTAAAATTCTTTTTGGGCTCTTTCATGACCTGGGGCCATTGTATATTTTTTGGAGGTTTTAGATGTAGAAGCCTTGACTCTGATATCTACCTCTGATGGTATGCTTTGTTCTTCCTCATCTGAAAGGATGTTCACCAAGAAAGTAACTTTCTATAGTCTTATTTTTTCCCCCATTTTTTGGGCATTTTCCCAACTTGTTACTTGACTTTTGAGTCCTTTGTCAAGTGGAGGGTGTACTCTAGGGACCTGTAAGTTCTCAGTTTCTTCGAGGTGGCACAATCAAGAAAGATGAGTTTGCTCCTCTCCTGGCCTGTGCTCTGGTCTGGGAACAACCACAACCTTTCCTGTCCAGTATCTGCAAGTAGAATTTCCTCTCCAGAACCTCCACCAGCTCCACCACACCAGCACTCTTCTTCACCCAAGGGCTGTCACTTAGGACTGAGACCCAGATCAGCTGCTTGATTCCCCCAGGGTCTTTAGGCCAAGGGCTCTAAAAAAAGCAGTCACAGTGACTGCTGCTGCCCTTGTCCTGGGGCTGAGGCTGGACCCTGCTCCCTTCTCTCCCAAGTGAAAGAGTTTTCTCACTGACCTTTGAAGCTGTCTTTGGCCTTTGTGGATTGAGAAACCTGGGAACCACAGTTGCTGCCCATGATTCCCTGCCCTGAAGCCTGCTCCAGTCCTGTCCCAGCTGTACTGTGTGGCCAAGGTGGGGTTGGGCTGTGCTCCAAGTCCAGTGAAATAGACCTTTCCTGTCAGCCTTCTAGGCTGCCTTGGACTGGAAATCTCTTTCACTCTGTCATTTTGTGGTTTCTGCTGCTCTAGAATTTGTTTAGGATCAATTTTTACAGCTGTTTTATGGCTGTGGGTATAGAGTTAGAGTTAGGTCCATCCTTCTGTTCTGCCATCTTCTATTCCTTCCATTTTAAATGTGAAGAAACTGAGGTCACAGAACTGAAATGATGTATCGCAAAACCTAGACTTGAATCTTGGACTCCTGAATCCTAGTCCAAAACTCTGTGCATTTCTCACACAGGAATTCATCTTTTCATCCCTGTTGTTGTTCAGTTGTGTTTGACTCATCATGACCCCATGTGGGGTGTTCTTGGCAAAGATACTAGAGTAGTTTACCATTTCTTTCTTCAGCTCATTTTACAGATGAGAAAACTGAGGCAAACAGGAGTGAGTGACTTGCCCAGGGTCACACAGCTAAGTGTCCGAGGCCAGATTTGAACTTGAGGAAAATGAGTCTGACTGACCCCAGACCTGGCCCTCTGTGCACTATGATGCCACCTAGCTGTTTATCTTATCTGAGTCTATGCTATTTGTTCCACATACCTGCCATCACCTCTCTATCTTCAATATCATAGAGTCCGTCTTATTCATTATGGCAAAGCTCTAGTACCATCTTCTGCATGAAGTCTTTCTTATCCCTCCCAACTGCTAGTGTTTCCCCTCCTAAGTTACCTTGTATTTCATTGTTTGGTAAATGAACGTTTGTTTAACATTATATTCCTGCAGCATATGTTGTCATATGTACTTCTTGTCTCTCCTATTAGAATGATATAGGGATATTTCCATGCTTTGTACTTCTATCCCCATAATAGCACCTGGTACCTAATAGGTGCTCAATAAGTACTTGTCGATTGATGCCTTGATGGACTGATGGTGTGACGCCTCTTCAAATTCAGCAAATTTATATTTTTTCTGAGGGCTCCCTTTTCCTACATATGTCCTAATATAAAATTTGAAGTTCAAAAGAATTGTTTTGTTTTTACCAAAAATAAGGGACAGAGATAGCAAAGAAAGGGGAGGAAGAAAAGGGAAAGTAGGAGGAAGCAATGTAGGGATTTTGTTGTTAATGACTCAATTTCTTCCTTTCCCTGAACCCACACAGGTCCATTTTGAGCTAATGAGTAAACAATGGAAAATGTGAAGGTAAAAACATTTGAGCTGGGCAGGAGAAAGGAAAGGCTGTAATAGTACCGTGGCCAGCCTGGCACCATCTACTCCCCCTCCCCCATGATGTTCCCACATCCCCCACAAGGCTCTAGGAGTGAAGCCAACCACAACCTGCTAAAACCCTTTTCTCAGCGAAGGCAAGGTAATGGCGTTTCCATGGCAATGAAGGTCTGGCCCCTTCTCTAGCACACACTGCCAGCTGTGACAAATGGGAGGTATGGGTTTTTAATGTTAACAGCTATTCACTCTGAATTGAAATGAGACTGCTAAACTCTTTCTCTGGAAAGGAGGGGAAAAGTGGAAAGAGCACAGGGACAAGATTCAGGAGATCTGGGTTCTAGTTGTGATGCTGAAACTAACTAGTTGTGATACTTTAGACAGCACTCGAGCAGTCTTCATCTACAAGATGAGACGATTGGACTATACTGTTTCCTGCTTTCAGCTCTAATATGTGGATTTTCTGTATTTAAGTTCATTCCCATCTCCGAGAGCAGAATTTCATAGTTGAAAGTGACCCAGTTAAACCATTTGAGAGCCAACTGTTCAATTTTAATTGTGAGGACTTATACCTCAGAAATCAGCAAATGCTACAAATGAGGGCGTAATTTATTGTCTTGATTGTCTAGATTTAAGAAAGTGATAGGAAAATGTTTAGAATGCAAATTAGACTTAAAATATGTTGTGGGTACCTTTTTTTCCTTGCAGAGTCAATTATGAAACACTTACCCACACACCCTGGAAAGGACCTCAGAAGATATCTAGTCCAACAATATCTGAAAAATAATTCTCTCTACAGGATATCTGACAAATGGATATGCAACTTTTGCATAAAAACCTCAAGGAAGAAGAACCCATTATCTCCTTCACTATTAGTAAGTTCTAATTGTCAGATGGCTTTGCAGTGCATCAAGACAAAAACCTCTCGTGGTTTTGACCGATTGTCCTTATTTCTGCAATCAAAGACCAGTAAGAAAGATCCTAATCCTCTCTACATCATGGTTTGTCAAATACTTGAAGGCAGTTATCCTTTTCAAGTGTGACAACCTAAGATATATATTTTCAGGTCCCTTCCACCTTTGACATTCTGTGCCCTACATTCTAAGAATGTCTTCTAGCTCCGACTTTGACCTTCTAAGATCCCTCCCATCTCTGACATTATATCACTATTTCTGTAGCTCATGCCAAAAGCAATCAACTCACTTCTAACCATATAACCACATGCTACTTCCTAGTCCAGGCAGCAGGCCTTAAAACTAAGGGAAAACAGTTTGGATGTGACCTAACATTTTTCACATAGCTTTGGACGCAGTGGAGAGTGGCTTGTTGCCTTGTTGAAGGCAGGAATATGGAAGACAATCATTTTGGCCCTTGCTCTTAGTTTTGTTTCAGTTCAGTCATTTACATAGGAGAATAAAATAATATTAAAGTTGAGAAAATAGGGAAAGTCTTCAGAAAATCCATGAAGCCCTTGACAATTTGTCCAAACGTGCTCACAGCAATTTAGTGATATGAAGATAAGCAGGAAGCCAGGAGGAACTCTTAACCTTAAATCACAACTGAGATTTCTGATAGAGATTTTGCTCTTGGGAAACAAGAAGTTGAGGTTAAAAAATAGAATGAACTATTCAGGTAGTAATTAGCTAGGAGAGCTGTACTTTATTCCAAAATTTGGCTCTTATATCAGGGAGAAGAAATGGGTCTTACAGACAAGGCTCTGAAGACTGACACTCCTAAAGGGAAAAATATAAACCACTAAGATCTTTTATATCTCATCTGATGAATGGATCTATGAGAGCTTGTCTTTTCTGAGATAGTGGTATCAAAAAGTCTTTGTGTTTTAAACTGAAAGGTAGAAAGGAGGGTGCACTCTTCTTATAGGGGAGAGAAAATATATATTTGGTCCAGCTATATTTCATTAGTCTAGTCTTCTCCTGCTGAAGACATTCCCTGCACAAATTCATATCTGCAGCTGTTCTGCTACCATTTAGTAGGGCATGGAAATGCCCCATTTAGTGGAGCATGAGAGTTCAAGTCACTTGCCCAGAGTCATGCAGCCTGGATCTGAAAAGCTAGATCCTAAACCATCTTTTCAAGCCTCTGAAGCTACTTTTCTATTCACTGTGCCATATAGAATCTGAAATTACAGGAGGCATGTACACATTGATTTCTTAAAAATCTGATATACAAACTACATAGGGAATTAACACAAAAATGCAAAACTAAGAGTCAATGCCCAAAACACAAGTGGTCAAAGAATAGAAATCATTTTCAGAAGTATAAAGTAAAAACACCCCTTGGATTTTACTTCATAGCCATCAAAATGGCAGATGATAAAAGAAAGAAACCATCAATATTGGAGCAATTGTGGCAACACAGACACACTAGTATACTTTTGGTGAAGTTGTGAATTATCCACCTATTTTGGAAAATAATTTGGAATTATGCTAGAAAAATCATTAAGATAATTATATCTTTTGACCCAGTAATCCCATTATTGGGCATATACATAGGAGTTCAGTGACTAAATGAAAGCTATCATTTGCTTTGAGATATTCATAGTAAAGGAAAAGGAGGAAAAATAGGAGGAGGAGAAGGAGAGAAGGAAGGAAGGAAGAAAGGAAGGAAGGAAGGAAGGAAGGAAGGAAGGAAGGAAGGAAGGAAGGAAGGAAGGAAGGAAGGAAAGAAGGAAGGAAGGAAGGAAAAAAATTGCTATCCAACAATTGGAGAATGGCTAAATGGCTAAAATGGCTAAAAAATATTTTGGCATAGGAATATAATGGAACATTGCTGTCCCACAAGAAATAGTAAATATGAAGGATTTAGAGAAACATAAGAAGACTTTGTATGAAGAACAATTAAAATGGAACCAAGAGAACAATATAGGTGATGATTTCAATGACGCAAATGAAAATAGCAAAAAAGAAAAGCTGAATCCAGATTATTTATAATGACAATCTCGGTTTAAGAGAACAAAGGATGAAACAACCTTCTTCTTGGTAGAGAGGTAGGGGGCTAAGGAGGTGGAATTTGACTTTAATTTTTGGAAATAGGTTACTTTATCAGTAGGTTTTGCTCAACAGTTTTTCTTTATGACCTAGTACAGTTTGATGGCTTGGGGTTGAATCTTCAGAAATTACTATGATATGTGGATGTATGTTTTAAGGCATAAACCCCTGAAATAATGTATTTATAAAGGGGGTGTGTAGGAGTTTCCTTAACTATTAAAGGACTCATGTCTATAACCCTTCAACATTTGTGGGTAGTTTGATACCTTATTAACTTAAATGTTTACAATATCACTGAGGACCCTTTTAGAAAAGCAAAGGAAGTCATATATTTATATTCCCAGTGCTTTGTGAAGGCAAAAGTCAGAGATTTTCTAATAAACCTCCAAAAATTTTACTGATTTGTTCATTCAGGAAAGACACTTCAACATCAGGGTTTTGTGTATCTGTATGTGTGTGTATGCACACATGTATATGTGCACATGCATGTGTGTGTATGTATGCATGTGGTAAAAATACTTTTCTTCCTGGAAAACAAAATCACTTATATTACAAAGGGATTTCATACTATTGCCAAGTCCATATTATAGGGCAAAATATACCAAGGGTAATTAAAATATAGATGATTGATTTCCTAGTTCAATGCAGTAACACTTCCATTTTTATAATTTTCAGGATTAAATTAGGATCCTATGCTTTATAATTATGAAAAATCACATAAATGACTTTTCCAAGAAAGTGTATTGAATTTTGATATTAGTAATTGGTTAATACCATTCTAATAACCTAAGCCATTTTGGTAAAGTCATGGAAATAAATTGTTCTATTCCATTGAAACTTTAGGCTTCATGTTAAAGAATCAGAAAGCATAGAATGTCAGATCTGGAGATATCTCAAAAGACATCTCATCCAATAGGCCCCTGAACTGTGATACTCTTAATCTACACTTGAAGACCTCAAGTTACTGCAACAAACTACCTCTTAAGACAGCTCATTCTATTTTGGGAACAATTATCTTTGCCTCTTCTATCTGCCTCGGCAATTTCTACCCATTGCTGCTAACTCTGTCCATGGCCACCAAGCTATACAAGGTCCTGTAAGAGTATGATCATGGGCTGAGGCTGGTGAGGGAAGCTAAGGCTAACATAAAAAGATTTCTTAGCTAGATGGGGGAGGGGACACAAATAAAGGGTAAGATTGCTGGGGGTGGATTAGACAGTGGTGATAAGAAAGGAAAGAAAGCAGAACTGGTTGGCTCTATTTACTTCTGTTTTCTCTGCCAATGACAATAATCTATGTAATAGGAGATACAGAACAAATAGCTTATAGTAATCTTTGTACTAGGTGGTGCAGAACAAATATGGCTTCTAGGGATTTGATATCCTGAATAAGTAAAGAGATAGTTGCAGAGCAGCTAGATGTCCTTGATTCCTTCAAGTCACTTGATCTCTATGAACTATATCTTAAGATGGAGTTGGGGGGGGGAGACCCTGGTAGATGGGATTGCTGTACACTATTGGTGACATTTAATATTGTAAATAATAAAAGAGGTACCACAGGACAAGAAAAGGGTAAAAGCCCTGATTTTTTAATGGGGGGATTGAATTTATAGCTAATTTCTAGAATGTATAATTGAGTCGATTACATCTCAGAAAGGAAGCAGAGATCTCCAGGATTCAATCTAGCTTCATCAAGAACAGGTCAAGGAAGACTAAATTCATTTTGGTGGTTTTTGATAGGATTATGAGACAGGTAGATCACAAGAATCATATTCCAAAGTTCTTAACTTTTTTTATATAATGGACACCTTTGTCAGTCATATGAAGTCTATGGGCCTCATCTAAGAACAATGATCTGAATACATAAAACATAATACAAAAGATTAAAAAGAAAACCATTTATTTTGAAATATAATTGTCTAAAAAATATTTTAAAATAGCTCATGGAATCCAAGGTTAAGACCCCCTGGTAGAGATACATTGTAGTTTACCTATATCTTAGCAAAACACTTAATAGATTCTCTCACACCTTTTTTGAGGAAAAGATGTAAGTTATATGTGGAACTAATTGAATGTCAAGACCCATGTCATCTTGAAAGGAGATATCCAATAGAATGCCCCCAACATTTTATACTTAGCCCTTTGTTGTTTAATATTAATAGCAAGGACTTGAATAAAGGCATATATGACATGCTTATCACATTTGTAGGTGCCATCAAGCTGAAAAGAATAACTTAGACATTGTATAATAATCAGCACGGACCCTCTTCTCTTCCCCCACCCCTGCTCCAAATCTTAGTAATCTAGAATGATGGGATAAAGGAGATTAAGTTTAATAGAAGTAAAAGTGAAGTTCTCATTTGGTTTTCAAAAATCAATTTCATACCTTCAAGATGGGCAAGACATAGACAACATTTCTTTGGAAATGTTTGAATATTTTAGTTAAATATAAGTTTAATACAAATTAACCATGTGGTTTGGCAGCTAAAAAAAGGCTAATATAATCTTGTGATGTATTATCATATGAATAACATAGGGGTGATAGTATGTTTTTACTCTACTCTGATTAGAACACATATGGAGTATTGAGTCAACTTCTGAGAACCACAGATTAAGAAGACTATTGACAATTTGAAATGGTTGCCGAGAAGAATAGTTGTGATGGTGAGAGAAGTAATGAGCCTGTCATACAGAATCCAAGAATCTCAGAGCTGAAAATGATCTGTGAGACCAGAGAATCTATCCTACAACTGAACAGAAATCCCTACTATAATATATTAAAGTGGCCCTCTTCTCAGCTACACTCCTGTCCATGATTCTCTTAGACTCTAAGAGTTGGAGTAACTGGCTACTCAAATCCATAGCTCATGAACTCCAGCCAAGGCTTCTTTTACAAGTTCAAACCAGATCACCAAGAATTCATAAAGATTTTGAAGGAAATACAATAACTAGACAAAGCGGAGGGAATTTAATTAGGTATTAAACCCTCATGCACACATACCTAAATGACTGCTGCCCCTACATATATACCTAGGAAACATTTATCTAAGTTCCCAGTGTGTTCTGCCTTCTTGACACAATGGGAAGGAGATAAATGAGTCACTCACAGAGATCTACTAAGGAAATTCATTGAAGCTCTAAAGAATTCTGTTCTTCTTTGCAAAGAAACCAGATGATCACTGAAACAATCAGATCTAGAGATTGATCTTTATTGGAAATGGCCTCATAAGAAGTAAAAGAACTTAAGACACAGCTGCATTTTCTTTCCAGCTCTCCCCAGATCATGCTTATCCAACCCTATGTCTTGTCCTTCCTAAGACTCCCTGGGCATCCCCTTGTGATAGTAATTGATCACTCAGCTTTTTTCATAAGGACTTTTAGGAATGAGAGTTCTTTTCATATATGGGTTCATCTAGGTGGGCACTGAGGGTCCCTTCCTACTCTCAAGTTTTTTGAACTTTTGAATCCATTCCCTCCTAAGGTAGTCCATTGTGACTCCTGGTAACTCTAATTAGGAATTTTTTCCTTCCATTGAGTGTAAACGTCTCTTTACAACCTCCTTCCATGAGACCAGGAACAAATATAATCTTTCTTCAATATGATAACTGGTCAAATACTTGATGATAATGATTGATTACCCCCATAAGTCTCCAAGATAAATATTCCCCCAGTTCTTCAACCAATCTTTACATGGTTTGATTTCAATGCCCTTAATTATCTGGTTGCCCTCCACTAGATAATTTCCAGCTTGCCAATATCATTCTAAGTTGTAACACACAAAAATTCAAGAAAGTATTGTCTAATGTGCTTTTGGCAAGGGGAGAATATCAGCAGACAACAGGACGTTTGAAGGCCTCATTACTCCCCTGTCATTCTTCTACCTCATCTATGATCCAAATAGGATCAGCTGAAGGAACCAAGATTTTTACACATGTAGGAGACTTGAGTGTGGGGTTTGCGGGGCATAATTGCTTTCTTCCACCATTTAAAGCGGTGTTACATGAAACAAGCATGAGACTAATTTTTCTTTGCTCCAGAAAGAACTGGAAACAAGGAGTGAAGTTACAAAGAAGTGGTTTTGGGTTTTACGTAAGAAAAAACTTCCTAGAAATTTGATCTATCCAAAAGTGTAATGAGCCACAATGACTTCCAATTCAATATAGTTCTTTAGAGAATGGCTGGCCGTCCAGATTTCTAAATTTTTTTTCTACAAATGAGCATTTATATTCATTTCCTTCCTCTACCTTGGGGGAAAAGAAAAGAAAAGAAAACCCTTATAAGTGTCAAGCAAGACAAATTTCATACTAGCCATGTTTAAAAATTTGTGAGTCTGCTTTCTAAGTCTATTACTTCCCTGTCAGGAGATGGGTAGCATTTTTCATCATTGACCCTCAGGAATCATGACCAACCATTATTGATGAAGGGGATTCATGCTCCACATAAGGATTACAATCTACATCCTTTCATCGGCATCCCTTCCAAATTTGAAATTCCTCAATTCTGTGATTCTCTTGATTTAGTTAATGTTCTTGTCCTAGACCCTGTACTCAATAAAAAGAGAACAAAGTAGAAAGATAACATATATTTACAAAAGCAAAACATCATTGTGATGCAAGTTATGAGACAGTAATTTATACACAGATGACATAATCCACACCTACATTTTCAGCATAGAGAAAGAAGCCCAAAAATGTTGGTTTCCTCCATCTCCCTACCTCTACCCCCTTCCCCAAGTGACGCAGGATTTAAGAGCTTGACCACATACTAAAGAGGTGGTTTGGTTCAACTCAATACTCTGGCTTCATTTCATATAGGCCGAAGTGTGGCGGTAAATATTTAATAATTGGTTCTCTGGGGGAAAATATGCATGACATACTTTTCAGTTTACTCTTCATTATTAAGATTTTTGCCATTACTTCCTTCCCATACAGTCAAGAAAACAACAAGACCTGATTTGTAGTATTTGCTGATTTCTTATAAACACACATAACTCAAAATTTAACAATTGGCCTTCATGAGCCAGCATGAGTTGACTCCAGCACAGTCCTGGTTAAATATGCCATCACATGACTGATTAGTCATCCTTCAGTAGAGACTGTAGTATAATTGAAAGAACACTGGATTGAGATTTTTTTTTAAAAAATGAGTTTGTATCTAAGGTCTAATTCTTTTCCATGTCTCTGAGATTAGGCAACTCAATCCTCCTCTATTTTCTCATCTGTAAAAATAGCGATTAGCTTGGATGATTTCTAAAGTTCTTACCAGGTCTTAAATACTACTAGTAGTTTATAGCCTCTCAAGGGCCTTCTATACCAACGAATACAGCATCATTCTGTCTATCCCTAGCTGATCTTCGTTTACCACCCAGACTCTGCTTCTCATAGTAAATAGCACAGGGTGACTCAGCATTTTGCAAGCTAACTTGTCAAAGGATTCAAACAATTTTCCCAGTTGTTCAAAGATATAGTAAACAAAGCTAAATCATCAGAGAAAATCATCTTTAACAAAAGTTAAAAGATAAAAACCCAACATACTTCTTCACTTTTCTCAACCATTCAGATAAGCTTCTAATTTCAGAAGTGGACTCAATGGTATTCAGTACCCACTACAAATTTTTATTTTATTCATGCAAGTTTCAATGCTGTCATTTTCTTTCAGAGGGAGAAAGAGGTAAGCATCAATTTTGAACAAAATGATTCCGTGACTTTCCTCCACATTGATAGAATGATTGGAGTAAAATTCCATTCCATTGATAAAATGCAACAAGATTCTTTTTGCAGACAGCGCAAAGTAAAAAATTTGAGTTCAAAAATTCACTTTTGGGGGCACAGATTAGAAGGGATGGTTTTGACAAAAATGCATTTAGTCTAAGCTTTCACTGACCGCAGAAAAATGTGGAGTGTTTAACCAGATTCAATTTGTTGACATGATGAGATAATGGGCTTAATTAATTTCATTTTATCTCCTGAACCAAGTAAGGCTGTGCCAGGCTGCATTCTGCCCACAAAATGAATTTCTGTTTTCTGACACCCATGCTAATTAACACCAGTGGTCCTTGCCCTAGGGTCAGAAGTTTTATCCAAAGGCAATTCTAGTTGGTTAAATGAGAGGTGGTTTAAATGGGTTTTTTTTGTTTTCCTGAAACCTGATTGAATCAATTAACACAGGCTGGTTTTCTAAGTAAGCACAGCTGTGTCTATAAATGTTAAGTTGTAAATAATATCACCAGAAGAAGTGAATGTCTTATTTTTCACTGGCAACTTTTTTGCTCCCAGACATGAAAACATAGGTTAGTACATAACTAAAAATAAAGTTTTATCTTTTTTTAATAAATAATTTAAACATAATAGAGAAGTAGTGTAACATTACAAGTAGAGGCACAGCCTTGAAATAAAAAAAAACTGTATTCTGCTATTGGTACATATTAGCCTTGAGATCATTAGCAAATAGCTTAACTCACCTTTCCATTCTCCTAGAAAACTCTCAAAGAAAATAAATGGCCAGTCTTTATACTGGAAGTTCCCTATACTTAAATCCTATTTTATAAGATTTAATTCTATACTTAACTCTCTTTTTACTGAATCAGGAACTCTCCTATAAATTCCAAAGATAAAAATCCCATCAATCAGGTCTATTTGTATTAGGAACCAAGATTATCTGATTAATACAAATGAATTCTACAAACTCTGTTCACAAAAGTGACTGCTTACATTGATATAGAACTTTGACAAGGCTCTTTCCTCACAACTCAATGAGGTACGTAGAACAATATTAATTTCCTCCCTTTGAAAGTAAGGAAGCTAAGGCTCTGCTTGGCTAATGTACTTAGCTAAGATCCATCCAATTTTCTGCAATTCAATAAGAATTTGCTATTGAGATAGAGATTCAGTTTGAAAACCAAAAAGACCTGAATTCAAATCCTACCTCTGACATAGACTGACTGTGTTGCCCTGGGTTAATTCACTTAACCTCTTTCTATTCTAGACCAGAGGTATCAAATTCAGGTTGAGTGCAGCTAAAGTGCATTAAAATATAATTGGTAAGTATTTAACAAAATAAATCAAAATTCAATACAACATAGATGATAATTTGTGGTTTTCTAAATCAATATGTGACTAGCACCTGGTCACATTTCTATTTGAGTTTTATACCACTGCTTTAGGCAAGTTTCTAATACTAGAAGTGATAAAGTAAGTTTTCTCCTCCAGGAGTTCAATATATGATTGAAATCACCAGTTCAGTCTTTATCCCAATAAGCCAGGGCATGTTGGAGAGAGATCTAAATACAAAATCTAGGAAAATACAAATTAAGTTCTAGATGTAGGGAGGACAGGTTTAAAAAGGTTTCATCCCCCTCCCTCTCTGATTTTATTTATCAATGTATCTGTATACATATACATATATATGTATATATATATCCATGTCAATTTATCAATATGATTCATATATATGTAGGTAGCATACAATACTTGAGCTTGACTTTGAATGAACCTTATCTTCCAAAAAACAAGAGTGAAGATCAGGCACCATAGGGGTCATCTAATGCAATTCCCTGAGCCTCGAAGAGGTTAAGTGACTCAATCTGATATATATAAAGAGTTAGAACCCAGATTCAGACACAGATCCTTTAAGATCATATCCAACATTTTTTCTACAGTACTATGATTCCTCTGGGTGTTTTTGATGTTCAGTCATTTTCAGTCATGTCCAACTCTTCATGACGTCAATTGTGGTTTTCCTGGCAAAGATACTGATATGGTTTACCATTTTCTTCTCCAGCTTACTTTACAGATGAGGAAATGGTGGTAAACAGGGTTAAGTTGCTTACCAAGGGTCAGATAGCTAGTAAGTATCCAAAGTCAGATTTGAACTAACGAAGATAAATCTTTCTTTCAGGTCTGGTACTCTATCTTTTGCACCACATAGCTGTCCCTTCCACTGGGCATTGGGGATAACTAGTGCAAAAGCTCAGTGGTGAGATATATAATATTGTGTCCATCTTCATTCATTCAACAAATATTTCCAGACTCCTTTACGTGAAGCTTCATAGTAGATTAGTCTGTGGTGAAGACTGAGATGGATAGAATATGGCTTCTGCCCTTGGAGCTAAGAGTCCAAAAGAAGGATAGGTTTCTGTGGTTTTATATATACATCTCATATAATATACCTGGGATTATGATGAGGCTATAGAATAGAGGAGAGTCAAATGAATCCCTCAGAATTAAGCCTTATCCTCATGAATATTCTATGCCCACCAGTAGGTAGGCTCCTACACTGTCAGGACTATAAGGGTGGCAAGACAGAATCTTCATCCACCATAAGATTAACATAATTTGTCAAGTTCTTCCAGCTAAAATATCTTGAGGAAGAAAATAGAACCTAGGTCTTCTAAATACAAAACCAGATTTTTTTCTCCTACTCTAAGAGAATAGGAGAGAACTTCATTTCTCTAAACCTCTGGTTATTATGTTTTCAGAAGTATTATATTCAATCAATGCAGGTGGTCTTGATTAGTGGGAAAAACTGCTTTCATGGAGAAATTACAAGCAAGTAAAAAATAAGATCAAACTCTCATTACATGTACCAGGATTATTGAAATAGCCTCTTATTGATCTCCTCATGGCAGTCTCCCTTCTCATTGATGTTTTTATATCCTCAGGGCCTAGAGCAGTCTCCGGTATATGGTAGGTGCTTAATGTTTAATTGTCAGTTGACTCATTCATGCAGAAATCAATAGATCTTTGACCTTATCAATGTTGGCACTCCCCTTCATAAATACAGCTCACAATCCAACCATGCCTTTTTATCCTATAAGATTCTTGTCCATGTTTTGTCATAGGTGCTTTGAAAATGTTCTTTCCAACGGTTCTGAATGACTTCCTTTAAGTATTTGTTCATAGGTTCAAGGTGACCAGTGCAGCATACTCTATATCATTCATTCCCTTCTTGAGACTTGCCCACCTCCTTTTTCAACTTATGTTTCCTCAATGATGTCTCGCCATCATAGCACAGAAATTTTCACTAGAAATACCCTACAGGTAAATTGTGTCTCCCATGTATCCCTCTCTATAGCCCTTTGAGTAATCCACACCTTTGAGGTTTCATTGATTATCCTGTACCATCATTCACAACCATGGAAAACTTCAGACAGAATATTTTCATTAAAAGGTTTGGTTTCATGCCAGAAAACCATTTGAGATCATAATACAGAGTGTACTGTGCAATTTCCCAAATGAAATTAATCCAGACCTTGTTTTTCCACTGAATTATGGGCCCAGCTCCTTGGCCTTCTGCATTCTCAATCCCAGATAGATGCATTGATGTACTACTAACTCAAAGAACTTGCTATCTAGCTACATGTTATAGTGTGGATGTGTGTTTCCTTAATTTAGTCTTTCCTCCTTAGACTGTTATGCTGGCTGACCTCCTTTAAGTAATCATAGGTCTCATCAGGGAGACCCTGCCATATTCTGAGGCTTGATACAATCAACCCAAGAGTATATGCAAAATGAAGCGTTGAGAGAATCTCAACATCTCCATCTTCCATTTGGACCTTGAACAGAATAACTTTCAGGACAATGGAAAGAACATTTGCAAGGAATGCATCATCCCATTTTATTTGTCACATTATTAATAATCACAAGGTGTGGTGCTGAACGGATTTATCTGTGGTTGCATTTACCAAAGAATCATACTTGATCTTAACACATACATCAGAGACTCCTTGTTGGAGAGATCCTTGGGGGCTACATTTTCCTCTATCAAGTCCACACATACACACACGTGCATATATACATATGTATGTATGTGTTTATTAGACAATAAATACCATTCAATCAATTATAAGGCTACAAAAATATGATCTATTACAGAGATTCATCAATAAAAAAATGCCTCTTCTCATTTTTTCAGCAATACTCCTGGATCCATGTATAAATCATTTCTTATAATGATTTAATAAAGATGAAAAAGAATGCATATGGATCAATTGATATTAATGTTTCTTTGCCTTTGGGGATAATAATGTTATTTTCCTTTGTTTTATTAATATCTTCCCTTTCTTTTTTTCGACATTATGGCTTGACACTTCTAAAATTCTGTAGCCTCCAACTTGTATTTCCTTTGGGTGCAGCTAGTCAAGTCCAGAAGTTTTACTAACTTTATCTTCTTAAATGCCATTTTTAATTCATCACATTGTGTAATAGGAGCTGGGGTACTAGGGTACAAATCTAGTGATTCCACTGTCACTGTTGATGAAAATATAGCTTTTCAGAAATGTTGACAAATTTGCTCCATTTTCCGTATTGTCCTTGCCAATTTCATCTATAAATGCTCTTGAAATGTATTATCTCAGTGGGATTCCATGCCAAACTTTTCACAGGCTGATTTTTACTTCCACTGGTTTCCCCATTTTACAGGAAGCTCTGCTCTTACCCTTCTACCATCCATCATAGTATTTTTACCAGTTCTCTACAATTCTAAACTGGTGTTTCTTTTGATCACCATGTGTTTCTATGTAAACAAGAAGATCAAGTAAGTGTTAGGTAAAGAGACTTGGGGGAGCTCATGTAGAGGTCTCATTTTGGTAACTATACTACATTGACCAAGGTATTACCAAGAAAATAAATTAATCACAGTTAATCTTTTGATTTTTTTCCTATTTCCCATTTTGGGAATATCATCCAAATAACTTATATTTTAACATGCCTTTATATGGAGTTGTATAAGAATTAGCTGACTACATGCAATCAGATTTTGTAATGCAGAGGTCAGAATTATTATCAAATCACAAGGATAAAGATAAAAACAACTGAATAATAGATTTTAACCTGAGCTTTCAAATGAACTGTCAATAATGAAAAAAAAATCCTTCCACACCAATGCCAAAGAATATCCCTAATCTCCGACTCTCATCCTTTTAGTCCCTTGCCCCGAATCTGTTATCCATTTCCTAATAAATCATATCCTTAGCTTGGCATTCAAGTATCTCTATAACCGGACACATCTTTATAATTCCAAACTAATCTCACACAATTCTATCTCTCATGCCATGTGCTCCAATGAGACAGCACTACTAATTGTTCCTTGAAAACTGTCTATACTTTCCAATAACCATGCCTTATTTCACATCATTGTACCTGGAAATCTCCATCTCCACTCACCACTATCTTCACCCATTGAAACCCAGCCCATCCTTCAAGGACCAAGCCCAATACTCAAGATGCTCCTTCTCCTTCTGGAAACATGCTCTAAATGATATGTCTCTCATTTAATGTATCATATCATGTAGCTTTGATTCCTCTTAATTATTCATGTTTGTGAATGTCTTACCATACCTTCCAGATAATAGGATCCATAGTGAGTATCTGCTACTCAAGCAGTGACTCTAGTGTGAACCTATGTCTGACACTTACAAGCTGTGTGACCTTTGGCAAGTCACAACCCTCTAGGACTTAATTTCTTCATCTATAAATTGGAAATCATAATAACCACAGCAACTAGCATACCTTATATGGTTATTATATTTATAAGGTAAAAAATATTTTGATTCCTTTTTTAAAATAACATTTATAAATTTATATATAATATATTTAAATATATACTATAATATAAAATACATATAAAATAACATTTATAAATAACATTTAACATTCATTTTTAAAAAATTTTTCATTTCCAAATTCTCTCCCTCCCTACATCCTCTCCCTCACTCACTGAGAAGAAAAAAAAATACTTGTTGTACATGTGAAGTCACACAAAACTTATTTCCAAATTAGCCAAGTTGCAAAAAAAATAAAACAAGAAAAATAATGTGAAAAAGTACTTTAATCTGCACTCAGAATTCATCTGTTCTCTCTCTAAAAGTGGGTAGCATTTTTCATCATGGGTCCTATGGAATTATCTTGGATAATTGATTACAGTAGCTAAATGGTTCACAATTGATCATCAACAGTGATTTTACCATGTGCATCATTCTCCTGGTTGTACTTTTTCACTTTGTTTCAGTTTATATAAGTCTTCCCAGGTTTTTTTCTGATACCATCCTGCTCATCATTTCTTACTGTATAATAATATTTCATCACAATCATTCACCACCACATGTTCAGTCATTCCCTAATTCATGGTCATCCACTCAATTTGCAATTTTTGCCAACTTAAGAAGAGCTGCTATAATTATTTTATTACGTATTATTACATATTTATATGTAAAATATTACGTATTTTCCTTTTTCTTTGATCCCTTGGGACACAGACCTAGTGGTAATATCTTTGGATCAAAGGGTATGTACAGTTTTATAGTTCTTTGGGCACAGTTCCAAACTATTTTGTGAGGTAAGTGCTATTATATTATTCTCATTTTGAGACAGTCAGAGGTTAAGTGACTCACCCAGGTTCACACAGTCAGTAAAGTGTCTGAGACAGGATTTAGACTCCAATCTTCCTAATTCCAAATGCCTGTACTCTAGCCACTGCTCTACCTAGCTGCCATAATTATTAAGCTTAAATGACATAAATGTAGGTTAACTACCTTGCTAATTTTGAGGTGCTTTAAAGTCAATTGTTTCTCCTCCTCCTCTTTCTTCTCCTTCTTCTTCTTTTTCTTTTTCTTCTTCTTCTTCTTCTCCTTCTCCTTCTCCCAATAAGTATATGAACATGTTATGGGCATTTAATAAATTTTGGTTGAATTAAATTGATGTGTTTAATTGAAGTGCAATGAATGTCATCTTCTAGATCCATGTTTATAAGGGGTTTTTTTTTAAGCACTTCAGTAATTATAGTAATTATGATGATCCCAAATGGACCTTACATGTGATTAATTCTACCATAAAGCAAATAGTTCTGTATGAAAGTTCTAATGTGGATTAAACCATATATCTCTCATATTGTGGTGCTTCAAATAAAGGTAGGGCTCTGGGAGACTGGGGGTGGAGTTGGAAAAAAAGGAATAATAAGCACACAAATGATATTCAGTTTCCTGTTATATTATGAAATGAAATGACAGTTTTTGGTATATCATCTAAGAGCAGAAAACATTCTATTTAACAGTCATGCTACAATAAGAATAGGATCTTAAAAACCTTTCTAACAGTCAACTAGAGTACAGCTTGCCATGAATTTACAAATATGCATTTTATAACCTATTTTGCAGATTATTAAAGAACAAGCCTGGCTTTATCAGGTAATGACTTAATGAATACAAATAGAGAATCTTAAGAGTGAAGCCTCCTCTACAGATGGTGCCAATGTTTGGAGTTGTTTTTCCACAGGCTTCAGGACTTCTCAGAGCAGCTGACAACTTGGTGACTCAGATGAGATCTGATGAATGTCAACTTAGCAGAAACCCAGAATAACAAGCCAAAGTTTAGCTGCCTGAAGCTCCCAGATTCCTCACTCCCCATTTAGAGCATTCCCTTCAGAAGAGCTTAACACTTCCTAAGCCCCATATTTTAAAGAAGTACTTTCTCATAAATTTATATGCTAAGCGGTTAGATGGTAGAAAAAGTATAGATGTAATGGTTTTCATTTTGTTTATTTGCATTCATCCAGCAAACAATAATTAAGCACCTGTTGTGTTCAGAACACTGAAGAAAGTGAAAATTTTATATAAGTAACAATCCCTGCCTTCAAGGAGCTTACAGGCTAATAGGGTATGACACAAATTCAAATAACTCTACTATACAATTCTGCTTCTTACCCTTCTAGCAATGGCAATGCTGTGCTGGTAGTCGGTATTGACAAGCACTCAACCCTCACCTGTTGGCAGATCTGGCCTCATCTAGGACAAAACTGTCTTTCTGGCCACTCTCTTGGATCCTCTTCTCTGAGGAGGATTTTCTTCTCAAATCACTTCCAGGTAAAAAAAAATAGCAGAGGCCCTGTCTTATTACTATCCCAGCCATTTCTGACTAATTCGTTGCCCAGAGGTATTTCAGTATAAATATTCTCTCTCTGCCCCAAAAAGTAAAAATGAATCAATAATTTTCTTCTTCTAATCCTTAAAGTAGTAGATTACTGGCAAAAGTGCCACATCTTCAAAATCTTTCTTTCTCTACCTGGGTGCTTCCCAATTGCCACTCCTCACTTAATTCAACTAATGACACACACACATTAAAATACTGAGGATATCAGCATTTATCATAACAGATTAGTGGTGAATATGCATGTGTATGTGGTTTTGCGTGTGTGTGTGTGGGTGGTTTCCTTTCTTCCTATATGTATAGTTTTACTTTTCCTTCTTTAGAAATTTCTTTCCCTTAGAAATTATTTTTATATACTTTTACATATATATAGTCATGGAGGCAGGAGGAATACACCTAGTAGAACACAAGTCTTTGAAGGCAGTCTCATTGTTGTCTTTATGTATCCCCAGATCTATAAACAGTATCTGCAATCTAGTGGTTGCTCTGTTAATGCTTGCTGAATTAAATTAAAATATAAATGAGAGTGAGGTAAGTGTAAAAGACAGGTGAAGGTAAAATGGTATGAGATATTTCAGGAGAGAGATATCACTTTCACATGGGGCAATCAGGAAAAATTTCATGTAAAAAGTGGTACCTGAACTGGATATTGAAGTAAAGGAGAACCTTCAACAAATGATATATATTTTTTCTAGAGTCCAAAGAATGAATATATCAGAACTAATACAAGTATGTGATACCCCTTAACTCCTTCATAGTTGGTGACCCTGTATATATTTTGAATGTAACTGGAGACTGGCTTATGAGATCCCAATCCTGGAAACATACAGATGGAAGTTTGATTCATTTTTCTGGGCATGAGTAACTCTCTACTTCAGAGCATGTGTAGGTATTCTATTATTCTTTCCAGTCTGTTTTCTGTGTGTCTTTTTGATTGGCTGAAAGTGGAAGTGCACATAAAAGAATCCTAGAGGAGCACATGGTTCTCGTTTCTTCTCTGGAAGTTTTTGAGTGAGGAGTGCAAGCTACCATGGCTTCGGAAATGGGAGACAGCCTTTCCTTGCTGTCATATGAGAGCCATGAGCACATGACTCTGCTGTTGCTGCTATGCCTAATATATCTATTCTACGGTATAATCCTTCAGGGGAGGAAATAGACATTCAATGAAATAGAGGATTTTCAAACATTCTTGATGAAAAGATAAGAGCTGAATAGGAAATTTGACTTTCAAATACAAGACTCAAGAGAAGCATAAAAAGGTAAACAGAAAAGAGAATCATAAAGGACTTAATAAGGTTAAACTATTTACATCTCTACCTGGTAAGATGACACTTGTAACACCTAAGAACTTTCTCATTATTATGGCAGGTGGAAAGAGTATATTTAGGCAGAGGGCACAGGTATGAGTTGAATATGAAGGGATGATGTCTAAAAAAGGTTAAGGGGTGATAGAGGAATTACTAGGAGAAAGGGAGAGGTAGAACAGGGTAAATTATCTGGTCTAAAAGAGGCAAGTAAAAGCTTTTACAGTGGAGAGAGACAAGGGAGAGATGAAGGGGAGTGAGCGAACCTTATTCTCATCAGAATTGGCTCAAAGAGGGAATAACATACACATGTAATTGAGTATAGAAATCTGTTTTATCCTATAGGAAAGTAGGAGGGGAAAGGGATAAAAGAGGAGGGCTGTGATAGAAGAGAAGGCAGAATGGGGGAGGGGACTGTGAGAAGTGAAACACTTTTGAGGAGGGAAAGAGTGAAAGGAGAGAGAAAATAGAATAAATTGGTGATAGCATAGAGTGAAATACAGTTAGCAACAGTAACTGTGAAAAAAAATTTTTGAAACAAGTTTCTCTGATGAAGGCTTCATTTCTCAAACATGTAGAGAACTGAGTCAAATTTGTAAAAGTAAGAGCCATTCCCCAATTGATAAATAATCAAAAGATATGAACAATTTTCATATGAAGTAATCAAAGCTATCTATAGCAATGTAAAAAAAAATGCTTTACTGCACTATTGATTGAAGAAAGGCAAATTAAAGCAATTCTGAGGTACTACTTCATGCCTATTAGATTGGCTAATAGGATAGAAAAGGTAAATGACAAATATTGGAGGGAATGTGGGAAAAATGAGGCATTAATTCAGTATTGGTGGAATTGTGAACTGATTCAACCATTCTATAGAGCACTTTGGAACTATGCCCGAAGGGATATAAAACCATTGACCTTGCAATATTACTATTAAATCTGTATCCCAAACGAGATAAAAAGCAAAAAGAAAAAGGAGTCATATGTACAAAAATATTGATATTAGCTCTTTTTGTGGTGACAAAGAATTGGAGATTAAGTGGATGCCCATCAATTGGGGCATGGTTGAACAAATTGTGATATGTGGTTATAATGGAATATTGTTATGCTATAAGAAATGATGAGCAGGATGCTCTCAGAAAATCTTGGAAAGACTTACAGGAGCTAATATAAAGTGAAATATATTATGTACAAATTAACAGCAATTTTGGAAGATGATCAGCTGTGAATGACTTCAGTTATTCTCAGCAATACAAAGATTCAGGACAATTACGAAGAAATTATGATGAAAAATGTTATCCATCCCCAAAGAAAGAAATGATTATCTCGAATGCAGATTGAAGCATGATTTTGTTTTATTTTTCTCAAGGCTTTATTTTTTGGTCTATGTTTTCTTTCACAACATGACAGATATGAAAATGTTTTACATGACTACACATGTATAACCTAAAAAAAACACAAAAAAGAATTGTCTTGGATTAGTGAATTGCTGAGAATAGCTAAGTCATTCACAGTGATCATTGTACAATGTTGCTGTTAAAGTGTAAAATATTCCCCTGGTTCTTCTCACTTTACTTTGCATCAGTTCATGCAAGTCTTTCCAGGATTTTCTGAACTCTTCCTGCTTGTCATTTCTTATAATACAATAGTATTCCATCACTATCATATTTAACAACTTGTTCAGTCATTCCCCAATTGATAGGCATCCCCTCAATTTCCAATTCTGTGTCACCATAAAGAGCTGCTATAAACATTTTTGTACATGTAAATTCGTTTCCCTTTTTTGTCTCCTTGGGATACAGACCTAGTATTGATAGTGGTGGGTCAAAGTGTATGCACAGTTTTATGGCCATTCGGACATAGTTCCAAATTGCTCTTCAGTATAGTTAAATCAGTTCACAACTCCACCAACAGAACATTACTGTTCTAATTTTTCCACATCCCAACATTAGTCATTTTCCTTTTCTGTTATATTACTCAGTTTGATAATTGTGCAGTGGTATCTCAGAGAAGTTTTAGTTTGAATTTCTCTAATCAATAGTGATTTAGAGCATTTTTTCATATGACTGTAGATAGAGTTGATTTCTTCTTCTGAAAATTATCTTTTCATATCTTTTGAGCATTTATCAATTGGGGAATGATTCATATTCTTATAATCAGTTCTTGATATATTTACAAAATAAGGCCTTTTTCAGAGAAACTTGCTGTAAAACTCTCCCTCCCCCGCCCTCGCCTTTCCTGTTTTCCTTCTAAGCTTGGCTTCATTGGTTTTGTTTGTGCAAAATCTTTTTAATTTAATATAATTAAAATTGTCTATTTTGCTTCCCATAATGCTCTCTATCTCTTGTTTTGTCATAAATTGTTTGCTTATCCATAAATTTAACAGGCAATGTATTCCATTACACATTATTTTCTGGAGCAACTTCATCCATCAACTATGCCACATTTAGAGGTTAATTTGTGGGACAGGATAAATCTTTTGTAGCAAACACTTTAAGTTTGAGCCTACAGTCCCCAGGGACAAAAAGTAGCAAAGAAAAGAGTATGTGCCAAATTAAGGAGGTTAGTTTAATACTTCTGTTCTTGTAATATATTTTCAATAAAAAGTTCTTTATAAAGATCACTGATGCTCATTGTTTAAATTGTAGATTAGTTCAATCAGTGGTATCAATGATATTGAGGAAATCTTTAACTGATTTTGAAGGGATAATTGGCTATTATATTTGGGAGAAAATGCTTGCATGCGAGATGGAATCAATCATATCAGAAAAGGCCAATTGAATTACTCAGGGCTAGCCCTGGAATCCTTGGGTAAGAGTTGCAGTCTTACTCTGGTATCTCAACTTGGCAATACAAGTGAGAATTGGGATAAGGATCTCCAGAGTCTGTAATTGACATCATGGGTAAAATTCTGACCTTTTTGTATATGAATAGTTTGGTTATTGAAAAGGAAGGAAAATAAATGTTTCTATAAAGAAAGATTGAAAGAAAGGTTGAAATCAACTTGTGAAGTAGATGTTTCTGCCTCTTTTATATATGAACATTTTGGTTGCTGAGAAAGTCGGAAAAAAAGCTTTATGAAAAACTGATAAAATACATGGGCAAAGAAACAGGTTTTTTTGGTTAAAATGGGAAAAAAAAAAAGACAGAAAAAATTCCATCCCTCAGATAAATGAACCAAGAGAAACTATTTGAAGGCAGAGAAATGAATGAAACTGCAAGGGCATCAAGAAATGAAACCTTTATTAGAAACACTTGCTGTTAGCAAACTCATTTGCCTGTGAGTGTTTTTCAAGTTTGAGACACTGAAACTTGCAAACTGGCCAGTCAAATAACTATTTGGAAACTATAGGACGATTTAATAAAGCTTGACCAACGACTGACAGAAAGATGAATTTCAGAAGTTCTGCCTTCTAAAAATATCAGTAACCACAGGAGGGCTTTAGTTATATTTGGAACCTGCTAATTGAAAGAGGGGTGTTGCTTTGCAGACTGTCTGAACAAAATACCGTAAGCCTACTGATTGGAAGAGAATCAAATTCCATTGCACATTGAGCTCTTTCCCTTCAGCAAAATCAAAGTGAAACCTCTTAGATAAGATCGTGGTACCCTACTGTGCCCTCGGGTTTGAGATCAAAAGCTTTGCTGTAAACATAGATAATTAGAAGAAACAATGCTTCTGAAGCCTTATTGTCTTACCCAGAGAGCCAACCTAAAGCACTTTGCATTTCTCTAAACTCAAGAGCTTAAGGGAACAGTTAATCATTATAATATTGTAATACCTTTTAGAACTTTTAAAAATACAATTATGAGTTGAAGAAGTTTGACATGGGTTTATCACTTTGAAAGCAGAAGAGGTCTGAATTTGCCCATCAGGAGAGCTGCAAGAATCATAAAATGAGAAACTAGCAGAGAAGTGGCTTTGTGAGGTGTGGGCTTTTCCTGAAGGGACCAAGGACATCAAAACTTGAATTTCAGAGTTCTAAGTTATCCCCAAAACATGAGTTTCCCTCACTTATGTGCCTCTCGGCTAAGTTTCTATGAATGCCTATTCTCCCTAATGGGCACACATATTGATGGGAGAATATGACCCAGGTTTATGTGTGAGTTGTCATGTATTAATTATTACTGTATTTGCTTTATATTGAATAACTCCGTTGCAACTGTTCTTGCTTTTGCCTTATTGTTACACAAATATCCAGTATCTGAGAGTTAATGGTGTCTGTTCTGTGTAGATAATAATCACACTGATGGGGGCTCATGAGCTACAGTGGTAAGTACTAGGAATATACCCTTACACACACACACACACACACACACACACACACACACACGTTACTCCTAGAACCCTGAGTGAATACTGAGTTGTATCTTTGTAGTGATTCTATAATTGATGGTTCATCTCTGAGAACTACCAACCTGCTAGTGTGAGGGAAGGTCAGCATGAATGATCAAGGAAAGGGAGCAAGAAAGGGATACCTGTGCATAGGCTACATATTTATCTTTGGTCATGTTTCTCCCCAATAGAATATAAGCTTCTTTCAGATACAGACTGTTCCATGTTTATCTTTGTATCCCTAGTACCTGATGCATAGTAGGCACTTAATAAATGCTTGATAACAATAACAAACATTTAAATTGTGCTTTAAATTTTGGCAGACACTTTACATACATTATCTCATTTTAGTCCCATTTGAGAGATAAGCAATAATAGGTATGATGACGACGATTGCTACTATGCTTAGTACTTTATGAGTTATCTCACTTGATCCTCAGAACAACCCTGGCAGATAGGTAGTATTATTATCTCCATTTTACAGTTAAGGAACCTGAGTCAGAGATTAAGTGACTTGCCCAGGATCACACAGCAAGTAAAAGTTTGAGATTAGGTTTGAATTTAGGTCAACCTGACTCCAGTTCTTTATTCACTGTGCCACCTTGACACTCAGAGAGAGATTAACTTTCCCAAAATCCTGCAGTCAGGAAATGTGTAAAATATGGTTAGAATCCAGGGCAATTTTTATGAATTTAATTCTAGCACTCTATCCACTGTGTAATATTATATCTTGAATTGAAATGGGTATTCTACCTGTCAAGGTTTATAGAGATACATGGAGTAAGGAGAACCCTACACTCTCACAATTTCTAGAAGTCAATGAGAATTCTTTTAAATATCATTAAAATTTCCCACATACAAGCATATTAGTACAGTGGAGAAATCAATGCAATAAAGTTTCTGAGGAAATCATGAAACAGGTATGGCTTTATATCCTGGGCTAGCATTGGCACTTCCACTTACCCAGAGACTTTCTTCAGCCATAATAACTATGCATGAAAGTCAGTGCCATTTTTACAGTTTCATGTGAGACTGCACCCCTCCAATTCTGCAGAACATTGCAATGAAATAGGAGAAGGGGTAAAATAAGACTTTGCATGTGGTAAAGCAGTGTGACCATAGTTTAGGGTGCCTGGAACATATTTGTGGGTGCATGCATGTGTTCCTATCCTCTGCTGTAATCCCTCCTTATCAGAAAGGAAAAGTATGTCTCCTGTGCCCAGTACACTACACAGGCTGATAGGGAGCTGAGTCATATCTAGCACCATTCAAGATTAGTCTGTGATGATTCTATCACTTCAGGTCACAAAATCTCCTTCCCTACTTTACTTGTGTCCTTGAGTTGTGCTAATTAGAATACTCCTCCTATAGTCACAATTTGTTTTGTAAATTACTATGACTGAATATCATAATATCTGTTATAGTCAGATTAAACAATAGATAAATGAGAATTTGGCTTCCACACGTGAACATGGGAAACTTTAATAGTCTCTCTATTGTCCTCAGGATAAAATAAAACTTCTTCGTCTGACATGTAAGGCTCTCTACAATCTGGCTCTAATCTACCTTTCCAGTCTTTAAAATGTTTTTAATTCTAAGCTTGTGTAACCCATAGTCCATTACTGCATCTCTAAGTTCATCCAGATCAGGTTCAGTCTTGGAAACTTTGCAATAAATGACCTATGTGGTCTGGTTTTTTTTCTTCCACAGAGACTGATTTCTGGGAACATCTGAATTTTATTCATTTCTAATTCTAGTCTAGGGTATTCAGTTCTCCTACAATTACTCTAACAAAGATTAGGACATGGAATACTATAAAGAATATGGAAATGACTCATAATCAAGGCCATAGATAGTCAAGAAAACTTTCCTTCTTTTGATCTTTACTTTGTACAGGGATCTGTATATTCATTTTGGACTCATAGCATCACAGGGAGGATCCACCAAGAGCAGAAATACTGTCCATCACTGAGATCAGCATAATCACCACGACTCACAGTGTAAATGAAGAGCGTGGTTCATGGTTTCCTTTCTAAATTATGGCTTTTTGCCTCATTACTCTGGTTTTGTCCATCCTTGGATCCTTACCATAACAACCTATGTCTGCTATTTAGCACCCACACTCACAATTCACACTAAGGCTTTCTTATAGTCCACAAAACCTCTCTCTCTCTCTCTCTCTCTCTCTCTCTCTCTCTCTCTCTCTCTCTCTCTCTCTCTCTCTCTCTCTCTCTCTCTCTCTCTCTCTCTCTCTTTCCATTTTTCTCTCCCTCTCTCTCTCCCTCTTTTTCTCTCTTCTATAATTTTCCAGCATTCATTTATTTCCTTGTTTACCAGGCCACTAAAGTTTTTTTGCTGCTCTAACGCACTGCCATCATCAATGTCTCTCTCATTATGTCCTCCACTAACACCTGCTTCTCTCTTCATAAGAAATGTTACCACTCCTAGAATGAGTTTCCCAGTATATGACCCATTGCCTCATTCATATTAGGTACTTAATAAATTCTTGTTGACGACTTCTAGGGCTAACTGGAAGTCACTGGACTGATCAATAGATTTCTAACCTTTCTGTTTTCCTCAAACCAACAATTCAGCCTGCCCAGCACACTAAAAGGTCACTTAGGCTAATTCAAAAATCTGATAATGTGACTATCTTGACCCAAAGTCCTTAGCCCTCACTCTGAGGAGTCATGGCAGTCTCCACTCATTTATTCCCTGTATTGGGCTGTAGGCAATGAGATTGCTTTGAGTTTGGAGAAAACCACTTGTATCTCCATTTCCATTCTCTATTCCTATAATTCCTTCCATTCCCCACCTCCATAGAGCAAGCCATGAAAATAACCCAAGTCTTCTGGAACACTCAAGACTGTGGTGGACTTGGAATCAGAGAACCTGGATTTGAATCTCTGGATGACACTAATTGTGTGACCTTCACAACAGTCCCTTAACCTTTCTGGGTCTAATCTCTTTGTCTGAACAATGAGGGGTTTGAATTTAGAGGACCTTACTGGGCTCTTGAAGCTCTAAATGGATCAGCTTACAGCAGTAGGAACACTGGGAAAAAATGAGCAAAGCGTGCAGCCACTGAAGACAACCCTCTTACATTTCGTAAACTCTCAAGAAAAATAAATGTCAAATGAAAGAAAAAGAAAAATAATAATCCATAAAATGACAAACTTGTTATTCAGTCATTTTTTCCATTGTGTCCAACTCTTTGTAACCCCATTTGCTTCTGTTAAAGGCATCTTGGATGTTTAAACTTGGACAAATTACATCTCTGAGGCTATTTGCAAGTCTGTAAAATGGGAATACTATCTGCACAACCTCACTGAATTACTGTGAGGGTCAAATTCAATAATATAATATATTATAATACATGTATTATGTAATATAAGATATTACTTAAGTGTAAATTATTATAGCTATCATTCTACACATTACCACATATTCCACTCATGTAAGGTCAGATTTTGTGTCAAATATAAACTGCAGCACAGGTTAATGTTATTTTAAATACTAGCTAAGAACCTGTGTTTTATACCCTTTTCCATCACCAAAAAGAGATCAGAATAGAATTAGACCACAAAAATAACAAAAAAAAAAAAGAAAAGAAAGGGACAGAGCACCCGTTGACCAGTGAAAACCTTGGAATAACCAGTGCCATAATGGATCAGTTAAAAGTACTCTGACTGTTTTGACTGGATTAGGTAAGACAAGGGAAAAACATGATGACTGTCTTCAGTATTTGACCAGTTTTTATGTAGAAGATCTATTGTGTTTGACTCCAGAGAGCCCCGGGGAAAATGAGATGAGGTTACAGGGAGACAAATTCAGCTCAAGAATTTTATAAGTCCAAGCTAAGATTGCCCTTCTATCCTAATATGAGGACAATTAGATCAGTCCAGCAATAGAATCAATCTCCTCAGGAAGTCAGAAAGGCAGCAGAGTGTAGGTAATAGAACACTATATTGGGAGTCAGAGGACTTATTTTTGAATTCTGCCTATTACTCTGCTACTTACTAGCTGTGTGATCTTGGGCAAGTTTCTTAGCCTCTCTGTGCCTCCATTTTCTTATCATTAAAATGAATTGGACTAATAGCTAAAGACTCTTCCAATTCAAAATCCCGTGGATCCTTATGATTAAAAGTGTTTAATCTGAGGCTGAATGAATGGCCACTCAGGAGGGATGCTGTGCATGATTCAGGTAGGGTTTGGCAGTCCCACACCACTCCAAGCTGCCATGTGGCATCTGATTACTGAGCTCACAGGATGAATAGAACAGGAAAGGAAAATGGTGTGGGCACATAGGGGCCTGCAGTGACTGCATGGAATGTGATCCCAAAACCAAGAAACCTTCCTCCAGCTGTAGCAGAGCGCCCACACACAGGTGTTTCCCAAAGGGCCAAGGCTCAGAATGCCAGTTGGCAAATCAGGGCAATGCTCAAATTTAATTTGGAAAATTAACCTGAACTTCCCATCTCCTCTCCTCCAGGCCCCTGGGAATTCTCAGGCAGGATTGATTCCCATATATTGAAGGGGGGGGGTGAAGGGGAGTAGGGGAAAGGAGCCAGAGAAAAGGTCAGAAAATTAAACAGGATTGTTTTGATAATGGAAAGTCCTTTTCAAGTTTTTTAATTCTTTATTTGGATTCTAGTGAGTGAGTTCGAAGTGGGAAAATCTAAAGGTTAAATCCTCCTATCAGATCTGGCAAAGGATCGCTGAAAATATGCTTAGGGAAAGGATTAACTTGCCAGCAATGTAGAAGTATTAATTCAGGGAACGCCAAACAAGGGGCAGAACTTCTGTACAATGTGTCAGAATAAACTGGCCTCTCAGAGTGGAAATGTGGGCAAGGCAGAACCAGAGGATCACAGCTGGAAGAGACCCCCGGGGCCATCCAATCTGACACCCCCCCCTTATTTAAATAATAGTTAGCATTTATATGGTTAGCACTTTAAGGTCTGCAAAGTACTCAACAATTTATCCTCTAGGCAACCCCGGGAGGTAGGTGCTGTCACTATCTTCCTTTTGTAGATAGGGAAGACCTAGTTAAATAACTTGCCCAGGATTACTCAGCTAGTAAGTAGCTCTGGTTGGCTTAGAATTTAGGTCTTCCTGACTCCCAAGTCCAGTGCTCTATCCACTTTGGCACCAAACTGCCTCGATTTTTAAATGAGATCATTTTACAGATGGGGAAACTGAGGTTGAGTCAGAGGCAGGATGTCTTCTTGACTCCAAGCCCAGTGTTCTACCCACTATATCACTAGTTGCCTGCCACTGAATCCCTAAAAAGGAAAGAGCTCTTTCCCTAAACTTGACTCCTTTCCTACCTTTCCCCTCAGGTGGGGGGGGGGGGGGGGCGAAGTTAAGAGAGAAAACTTGCCTCTACCTAATTCATCTTTAGCATTATCCTACTTTTTTTTTTTTTTTTTTTTTGGCTACTGCTATTTTTGGAACACATTTGCTTCTCAGTCTATCATGGATCAGCTTCCTCTTTAACAAAGATGACCTCCTAAACTCCACTATTTTATAGTTTCAGTTTTATTCAGTTCATCTTTTATTTTCATTTCAGTAAATATTGATTGAACAAATACTCTGGTATGTTCAAAGGCCTGTGTTGGAGTTGAGACAGGTGAAAATGAGTGAGAACCAGTTCCTGCCCATAAGGAGATTACCATCTAGAAGCAGAGGAACAAATAACCCTAATGCAAATTAGAATGTGGAGAAGCTATTTAGTGTTGTTGATTGGGGCCTTGGAGTTAAAAAGACCTGGGTGCCCGTGTGACCTCTGACACATACTTCTGGTTTCTGACAGGTGTTGACTCTTTGACCCTAGGCTTGTAACTGCTCAGTGCCTGCAGGCAACCCTAAAGCCACAAGTTATCAAGTAGATGTTAACCTAACTTGGTAGAGAGAATTTCTTCACTGGGAATACCTTATAGCAATAAAATCATACGCACAGTAAGAAATATTTTTTAACTGAATGTGATCAGTGCATAGTAGAGGTCCAAACAGAGTGCTAAGAGACTGCTGAAAGAGATCTCTTCCAACTCAATAATGCAGGGAATGTTGGACACTCCCAGGCTACTGGAAAATGTAATGGATATAAATTTGTAGTAGAGTACAAAGAACCCTGAATTTGGAATCAGAAGACATGGCTTCAGTTGCTTGCACTTATATTTTCTAGCTATGTTCCCCTTTGGTAAATCAGTTGACATCCCTGAGGCAACTAAGCCTTCCTTTGGAGGTAACAAAGGGTCAAAGTAGTTAACTCTATGTAACCTGGGCACTTCTTATCACTGGATTCACACAGATGAAGAGTTCAGATATAAATGTATTTTATATGACTGTAATTCAACTTCTGGACAAATCACAATTTCCCAGGGCTCTACTAAGCTACAGAGAAGGTGCCAATCAACACTGATAGCGAATGTACTCATTTGGGTGTTCCCAATATCAATATAATCATAGATTCATTCTTGAGCTATATAAATTAACTCAATTAGTTTACTGTAACACACACACACCCACCCACACACACACAAACACACACATCCTTTGGCAAAAGTGAATTTCTAAATTTCCTCAGAACTAAATCATCAGGTGCCAACATGCTGATAGAACACAGAAAAAACCAGGATTGAAATAGTAAAATATTTAATCTGGACCAGAAAAAAAAATACTAAGGTAATGGAAACACTTCTCTCTTTTCCTTCAAAATATTTTGGAAACAATCTGCTCTTATGTAGGGATGGATTCAGGCTGCTAGCGTGGACAGTTTTGAAGTTGCTACTCAAATACTGCTATCATTAATATTAGCTGCCCACTGTCTTGTTTATCATCTCCATGAAATCCTTGGCTTTGCTGGTCTCCAGCATTATTTCCTTCAGTCACGATCATCTCCATGTTGTCCTTTCCTTGGGGCACAACCCCCCCAGCTATGATCACCATCTTTCTCCTTTCCCCTGGAGAAATCACCATGGGTCAAGGGAAGAGTCTCCCATAAAAAGCCCATCAAGACATGCCTTTAGTACCCATTGGAACTGCTTTATGCTATCCATGTAACTAAGGCTGAGTACTTGGTAACCTTAAAATTGTATGTAAATATAAGCTATTGTTTCCATTTGCCTTGTAATTGGCTTGGTATGACCAAGTGTCATTAACTTCTGACACAACCATCATCCAAGAGAAGAAGGAAGTGTTCAGAAAGTGCAGAGACAAAGCTGTCACTGACCTGATGACAAATGACTCATCAAGTTGCTTACGATATAGCCCAGCACGTGAGACTTCTCCAGGCATATGCACAAGGAGACACACAAAATATACACGTAAAATATTCACACATATACACACAAAATAGACACATATATATACACAAAAGAAAATTCCCCTGGAAACCCTAGACTCCCAATATAGCTCATAGAGGTCCAGTTCAGATCACTATTAATTACTTGTAGATCACCATCAATCACTACTTAGCACTAACCACTACTCTTTCCCAGACAATCAGCTCAGCCACAGAAGTAGAATGGAACTATAAAAACAATTGCCCATTGTCTGTCTCTTTCCTGACTTTTATCCACAGCCTTGTATGTGGGACCTCAGAGTGAGAAATAGACTGATGTCTTCTTTGGGTGAGTGGCAAGTTCTTGCTTTCCTACACCCATAGATGAGCAAGTACAGAGAAATCTTTGACTTCAGTGAGTTTACAATCCATCTGGGACAATAAGACTAATAAACGTGAAAAGAAACAAAAAAAAAATGATGCTATACATGCAAAGGTTAGTGGTGGTAATAGAAATGATGATTAGGATAAATAATTCCATTTATCATGATCTCATGTAACTCTGACACACCCCCGTGAGGAAAGCAGCATATATAAATATTATTATCACCATTTCATAGATGAGGAAACTAAGGCTCCAAGAGGCAAAATAACTAACTCAAGTTTACAAAGCTAGGAAGTATTTAGAGCCAGAATTCAAACATGTCTTCTAGTGCTAAACCTTGTAACTTCCTATTGTACCATACTACCTCTCTGAGAACTACCTTTATTTGTTCTAGAATAGAAAGAGGTTAAGAAACCATCCACACACCCTCCTGCCTACCTTGGACAGTTGCATCTGCCTCTTAAGTATCAACCTTTCAAGGTTCCTCGATCTTACTTAGGGAAACAGAAGCTACTCCACATACCCTTTCTGATACCTTAGACTTGCATTTGACCTCTTGGAAATTTCAGATTCCTAGGATGAACCCCCACTAGCTACATCCCTTAGGAAAGTCATGGGGAGTGCTGATATGTGGACCTTGCTATCCTGACAGAGAAGGTAAGTCCAGTCATACATCCAGCTGGCTAAACATCGTGGACTATTCTGTGTTTCTGTGTGAGCAAGATGTGTGTATGCGTGTGAAAACATTTGGGGTTTGGAAAAACCAAAACACCCCCTGCCAAGTATTTTTCCCATTAATTTTTAAGCCTGTGTGTGTTTTAAAGGAAATTTAATCCATATGTTTCTGATGTACTTACTCTTAATACATCCAAATGTTTCGTAATGTTTGTTTGCTATCCAAGCTTTGGGAGCCTGGTTGACAGTCTTAAGCTTTTCCATTGGAAACAGGAAGCCCATATTCTTTTTCCAGAAGTAAACAGATCAGTAAGCCTGCTGAAAGATGATTATAGTTTGGAGCAAAACTCAAGAATCATGAGAAGAAACTGGGGGAGGAGGAGGGAACAAGGATTTAATGCTGAAAGGAACTTTAGAAATCATCCAGTCCAATGATCTTATTTTACAGATGAGCTAACTGAGGCTCAGGGAACAAAAGCAACTTACCTAAGGTTATACAAGTTGTATCAGACTTATAGTGCAGGAACAAATTATAACAATTCAAACAGAAGGAATAAACTGCAACGAATAAAAATCAAGTGCTATGTAATTATGATGATTAAGCTCAAGCCCTGAAAAAGAGATCTAAGAGTGCACCTCTGTCTTCTTTGTGGTAGAGGACTTATGGGTGTGGGACACCGCATATACTGCTGGCCTTGATCAATGCATTGGTTAATTCTGAACTCTTCCCCCTCACTCCTTTTCCTTTTATTCTTTGTTTCTACTGGAAAGTTAAGATGATATAAAATACAAAAGATATCAATAAAATTAAAAGTATTCAAACCTAACTATTCTGACTCCAAATTGAGTGTTATTTTTTACTGCTCTATGAACTCATACCCATTAAACTCCTTTGTAGCTGAAGGGCAACCAACATCTGCTCCATGAAGACTTGCTTGATTCCCACCCCTAGGTGAGCTCTTCCTTCTTAGAATTCTCATTGTCTAGGCTTTTCCTATATACTTTTACATTCTAATTTAAGATTCTATATAACTGCATCTGTTTCTTCTCTCTCCCCTCCTAGAATGTGGGTTCCATCTTAGAGAAGTTATATCCTATCTTTCTTTGTATCTCCTCCATCTTTCAGGGATATTTAGAATGATCCTGTATATACTAGAACCTTAATGAATACAGACAGCTCTACTATAATATGTGTTTTGAAAATGGAAATTTGTTCCAGTGCCACTGATATATTAAGGAATATTTTGCACGTTATTCAAATTTCAAGTTTGACGATACACTATTTCTTCCATGAGAAACTGAGAATGAAGAAAATTGTACTATTTCACAGGAAGTCAGAAGCTGCAACCTTGTGGGGCACTCACTTCCCTAAGCAAACTAAAGGTTTTTTTCAAGGCAAAGAACCATATTTATTGTTTATCTTCTGATGTAGTAGGAGTACTCACTTCCCTAAGCAAACTACAGATCTTTTTCAAGGTTAAGTACCATATTTATTGTATATTTTCTGGTATAGTAGAGGTGAGAGCATACCCACCATCCTCCCCCATTTCCTTCAACTTGAGGCACAGAGTCGTGGTAGAGGGGCTGCCTAACTTGCTTGTGTAGGCCTGGGACCCAGGCCAAGCAACAGCCCCAGGCCATGGACTTGGTCATTCTTTATTGTGTATTTATACATTTCTTAACCATTTTACATGTGTGAAACTTTCATCATTTTTATTAGGTTACTTTCTTTTTTATGTGTCATTGATAAAGTGGGTTTTTTTTTGAGGCAACCAGAGTTAAGTGACTTGCCCAGGGTCATACAGCTAGTAAGTGTAAGCTAGTAACCTCAGGGTTGGATTTTGACTCAGGTCTTCCTGACTCCAGGGCTGGTACTCTATCCACTGTATCACCTACCTGCCCCCATTGAGGAAGTTTATATCACTGACCTCATTTTCTTCATATGCTCTGTGGTTTTTGTCTGATTTTGAATAGCACAGTGACTTGGGGGTAATATATGTCAAATTATAGGAGATCTGCTCGTACTTACCAAAATTGCTGCAGGAGGGTGGGCTGGGCTGCGGTAGAGTTAAATGGTGCAGGTACACTGCTGTAAGCCCAAGCAAAGTGGGATTTTTATTGTTTCCCTTTTGGAGTTCAGTTTCCCAGGCTCAGGATAAATTGTGAACATCTGAGAGATTGATTTCCTTTGAACCCTGATAATTCACAGCTGTGTTGAATCATAGGTTTCATGCCTTCTGGCTCTAAGCCTATCAGGGCAACTCTTTGTTACATATCCTGGGAGGCTGGCATTTTGCTTTGGGGGCTTGTTCATGAGCAGGATCCTTTGATTCCCTGGATGGGACTCTGAGTAGCTATTTGTTAAGAACTCCTTCTCCCACTACTCTGAGGACTGTGTTCTCTTGGTCTGGTGGTGTGTGTAGGTGGCTGTATTACTTTGTTCAAACAGTAGGAGCCCTGTCTGTTGAAACTCTGTGCTAATTTCTCTGCTTGTATTTTCTATACTTACTTCTGTACTAACTTTTATGCTTACTGCTTTCTACTGTTGGCCTGTTTAAAGCTGTCTTGCCTTTAAAAAATCAGATCAAAGAACTTGTGCTAGCAGCCTTACCCTGTGTGTTAGTGTGGTTGCTACTACAACTGCCCACTAACAGAGTTCCTTGGGTACCAGAAACTTCAAATAGGTTGCATTGCCTTTTCTGCTTTCACCCTCTTAAGATCTCTAAAAGCTAGTATTTGCTCTGACCCTGTACGGATGCTGATGATACTGTTAGAGTTTCTGGTCTCTTACTGCAGAGCAATATAGTATTCTCTTATCATAAAAGCTCAGGGTTAGAGTTGGAGCCTTTCCCATATCTATGACTTTCTTTACTCTCTTCCCTCTACTTGGAATAACTTCTCTCCCTCCTAGACAGACAGATAAATCAGACAGATGAATAGATATACACAGAAATAGACAGGATAGCTACATAGGGAAAGAGATAGAAATAGAAATAGGTAGAGAGACATAAAAATAGAGAGAAAAGAAACAGAAATAGACTAGATAAATTTTACTAACCACCTCCCATGAGTCAGGCACTGTGCTAACTGCTGGGAATAAAAGTAAACAAGACATTCCCCTGTCCTCAAAGAGGGTACTTTCAAATGGAGAACAACAACACTCAAGGGAGTGGAGGAAGGAACAGAGGGAGGCAACTGCAGGAAGCAGAGTCCTGATTTCTGGCAAGATCAAATAAGGTGCTGAGCTATGAAAGCCTGGCACAGCCAGGAGCAGAGCCTGACTTTCTCCACCCAACTTCTTGAATACCTAGTCATCTTTCAAATATACAGAGAATTTATGGAAACTCCCTCTACCTTCTCTGCGTGTTAAGGTATTAGGGAGTTTCCTAGATCAGTGGTGACAAAGTCAGATAGAATCAGGGGCCATTAATTCTCCTCCCATAAAGCTCCAAATTGATTTGGTTTTGAAATGCCACCTTATGTGTGTTTTATTATATTTTTATTTATTTTGTTCAGTTTCTCCTGATCACATCTGAATCTGCTTCTGGCTATACTCCTGCATGGTGATGGCCAAGGAAGGCAGGATGTCTGACCATTCTGGCAGAAAACACTGAGAGGTTAAGATGACTTGACCAGAGTCACATAGAAGTAGACTTGAATTCAGGTCATCATGACTTGGAGAGCAGCTCTCTATCCACTAGTCATGTTGCTCCTCCACTTTTACTCACAATATGGAGGTTTCTCTTTGTTATCATGAGGAGATACTAGGCTTTTCCCATGGCTTTCCCCCTCTTAGATACTGCTTCTGTGACACTTAATGGCTATGCACCTGAGAGCAAGTCACTGTTCTTCTAAACCTCAGTTTTCTTACCTATCAAATGGGGATAATAATACTTGAAAAGAGCTGTTTTGTTGAAAACTTCTGGTAAACATAAAACCCTCATATCAATGATGTTTATCCAGAGAATAGTAGCACTTTACATAGCTATTTACATAGCACTTTAATATTTTCAAGGTGCTTTATATATCATTTGATCTTTGGCACCGTCATGTGATGTAAATTCTATTATTTTGGTTTTATAGATGAGGAAAACAAGGCTCAGAGATGGAAATTATCTTGCCCATAATCACACAGAAAATAAGTATCCAAGGTCTTCCTGCCTAAATCCAGTCTTCTAGTCATTATTCCATGCTTGCTTTCGTGTCATTACCTTGTCTTATTTTATATTGGAATAATTTATATGTGGGTGTTTGTGGGTCATATACCCCTATTAGACTGTCAATTTCATAAGATTACAAATGTCATGCTTCCTCTAGCACCATGTTTTGCCCAAAGTTGGTGCTTAACCAGTGTTTCCCAAATTGAAACTGATTAGAAAGGAATCCAAGACAGTTTTTTTAAAATTAAGTGAATGAGGGAGGGAAAAAAACAAGGACAGTCAATTCCTTCCAGTTAAGTTTTTAACATTATTTGTGAACCTCAGAGCATCACTTCTTTCTCCTTTTCTTCTTCCTTCTCCTCTGTAGATGACTAGTGTTCTCATGTCCATATGTCTAGATGTGGGTTTCCCAGTTGACCTCTGATGAAGTGACCTATGCCAAATTAGACATTGTTCCCTCCATCTTGAACAAATTTTTGAAGAGTAATGCAAAGGAATTGGGTGCATTCTAAAAATATCAGAAACAATAAAAATCAGATCAGCCCTCATTAAGAAATAAAAATACCACAGAAACACATAATTATGCATAATTATGTGTTCTGTAGAATCCCCATTACTTGTAAATATTTTTACACTGAACATCCCATCATGTAGATGAAAATTCACAATCACTGAAGCTACATTACTGAGTCACGCATTTACCATCATCCTATGTATTCCTACCTATTCCAGCCCTCATACTCACCAAAAACCTGTGAGGAAGACTGTCCTAGGTTCTAGCTAACTGTAGTGTATCTTCCTACTCTTTCATTTCTCTGAGCATAGGAAAACCCTAAATCTACCCTCCAAATCTTGAATTCTTCCATGGCTATAAGTATGACTGATATGACATATAGGCAAAAGCATGTAATGACCTAAATAATGTGATTTGAGAGACATTGAAAGGGTCCCAGTTTTCTTTCTAGTAATTGTTCCTAAAATTCTGCCTGGCCACTAGCCAATTATTGACATTTTAGTTAAAAGTTACCTTCTCTAAGAGTCTTTTTTAAAAGCTCCCAGATCACACATACACAGTCCTTAAAAAAAAAATTCCTTTCTCTTTTTTCCTTTTTTTCCTTCTTTTTTTCTTTCTTTTCCTTTTTTTTTTCACTCTTGGAAGGTGAACACCTGAAAATAAATGAGGCCATCAGATCTATTTTCCTAGTCAGCATGATCTCGTTGGATAACCAAAGATGGAGAAGTGTTTTAAGTATTATGTACTATCACATAAGGGTGATCTGAGAGACTGATGAAATCCTAATGCAACCATTGCTTACCTCACAACAATAGATGTACACATAGAGTAGGGCTGAATACCTGGTCCTTACTCTACCCAAATCTATTATCACAACTGTGCTCATATGACATTAAAATGTAAACTCCCATAGAGTTTAATTAATTAATATATAATTTTATTGTCATATGACAATAAAATGTAAACTCCCATAGAGTTTAATTAATTAATATATAATTTTATTGTCATATGACAATAAAATGTAAACTCCCAATAAAACATGTTTCTTAAGGACAGAGATTTTTTTTGTCTTAGTGTCCCCCATACTTAGCCTAGTATCTTGTTCATAGTTGGTATAACACGGTTTAATCATGAATAATCTGTGATTTTATATATCTCACATTCTAAGGTTCTATAAAAATACAGTTTCAAAATTCTACAATGGAATCTTTGGATAAGTATAATTATCCCTGCTTATAACACTAAATCACTCTGTCTGGGGAAGAAGTGATATTTCCATTCAGCATTCCACTCTTTTCATATATAGTAGGGACTAATAGTTGATCTCTCATGCATGACTTCTTCATTTGAGCATGAAATGTTGTATTAAGGAGCTCCCTTATATGAATGGGCTGCACTGATTCCTCTCTAACATGGATTTGCAGCATAATCTAATCAGCCTGTAACTAGGGGAGGTGGGTCATGGTAGAGAAAAGTAGTCAACTCTCAATTATCAATGTGGGGGGTGCAGAGAGGGGGCAGCAATCTACCCTGTGGATTTAATAGGCACTACTTTGAACTGTAAGTTGTGTTGCTTTCTGCTACCTATCCTGCTTTGGTACCACTTTCTTCAGATTGTGTGTGTGTGTGTGTGTGTGTGTGTATGTGTGTGATTCAGTTGTGCATTATCTTACCCCAAAGAAGAATTAGAAAAGAAAATGTCTGATAAAGGAAAAGAAAATCCACTCATTCAAAATCCAAATAGAAAATGCACTTGGATGAAGAACTGCTTTGACTTTGAACTATTCACCTTTTATCTCTCTGAGGTACTAAAATTAGCTTACTAAGGGGTCCTCTCCAGCTCCCACATTTTCAGGGTGTGTGTAGGACACACATTTGTTTGTAAAACAAAGGCCACCACTTTTGATGGAAAATTTGAGTTAACTGAATCTAGCAAAGACTGGGAGTGACAGCACCATTTACCTCCACTTGACACACCATCTTCTACAGTTTATGGCATCTAAATGATAGGTGGAGTGCTGGTCTTGGAGAAAGGAATGCCTGAATACAAATCCTGCCACAAATACTTTTCTTTATGACCCAAGTAACTTACTCTTTCACAGCCTCAAATGCTCCCCTGCAAGACAGGAATTATAATAGCACCTACCAAGGAGTGTGCTGATAAATGTTTAACAAGCAGCTCTCAAGAAAAATAAACATATAGATGATATACTTTACATTTAACCTATATTATTTGCACTTTCTACATCATTTTATCAAATTTTTGTCATCAACAAAACAAGCCTTGATTTGTAACAGTTGCTGATTTCCAAGGTGTAAATGCTCATACTGAAAATTTAACAATCTATTCTCTTCCAGTGCACCTCTTTACGTACCTTAAAGGGCTCTTGTGAGGATCAAATGAGATAGTATGTAAAGCACTCTATAAATGCTAGCTATAATAATAGTAGAATTATCATTATTAATTATTATACTTTATTGAAGTAGGGCTCACTATTGCTAAAGGATTTGCTTTTGCAGAGAAAAGCTAATGATAACAGAACATTGATTCTTCTAGTTCAAGAATCATTAATTCATTTTGCATCTGTATAGAACTTAATTTTTTTATCAACATATTTACAACTAATAGTTGTAAGTCGGCTTGCTTGATAGACATGTGATGAGAACCCCAAACTAGAAGTCAGAAAAGTCAAGTTTCTTTGCAGCTCTACTATTAACTAGCTCAGTGGCCTTATATAGGTTGATTTATTTCTCTGGATATTAGTTTTCTCACCTAAAATGCCAACATGGAGCTAGTTCTTATATTAGCTCTAGAAATTTATGAATCACTGGCACTTGGATTCCAAGAGGTTGAGGGGCTTTCTTAAGGTTACATAGCTAATTAGAGGTGCAGCTAGGACTGAAGTCCGTAGAATCCTGGGCCTGGAGTTAAGGAGGCTCATCTTCCTGAGTTCAAATTTGGCCTCAGACATTTACCAGTTGCGAGACCCTGGGCAAGTCATTTAACCCTATTTGCTCCAGTTCCTCATCTGTGAAATGAGCTGGAGATGGAAATGGCAAACCATTCCAGTATCTTTGCCAAGAAAACTCCAAAGGAGGTCATGAAGAATTGGACAGGACTGACACAACTGAACAACAAGAACCTAGATAACTGTAGCATGGGTTGAAATACAGTAAGTACAAAGGATAAGTACAGATGAAATACCATGCAACTGATGAGAAGAGAGTGAGGAATCAGAGAAGGATTTATGGGGAAGTAGCACTTGATCTGGGTCAAGAAGGGCAAGGAAAAACTTCAACAGGGGTAGAGAAGAATGCTTTCTAGACCTAGGGAGGTGATGACAGCAAAAATATAGAAACAGGATAATTGCAGAGAAGATCAGCAAGTGTTATCAACACAGTCTGGCTGCAATATGGAATGAATTTAATTGAATGGTGCATCACAAAGATTACAATAATGTAAATAAAGTCAACACGGAAAGGCAACAAAACTGTTGTCAAATACAATGGCCAATAATAATTGATAAACCGATGGCAGGAAATGTATGTATTACATCAGGAAATTGCTTATTGGAAAGTATTTATAGCACAAAACCCAAATGAATCAATTTAGCAGCCAAAGACCCCTCACACATGGGCCTCCATATAACCAGCATAAATTCAAGACATTTTGTGATTCTGAAGTCATACAAGAAGGTCCCTACTGATGAGTTTACTTTTACTTGGCCAACCAGAGGACACCTGAATTCAGTATAAAAGAGACTAGCTGCTGACGTCCTATGGTGATGTGATTGGGACACACATTTTATCAGCTTAAGTAAAGGTCTTCTGCTGCTCTATCCTGTCTTCCATAATGTTCGATGCTGGATATCTCCACTGAGCTGCTCTCTCTAACTATCCGCTTACCATGGGCTGGTCTTCAGCTGCATTTTACTGCCATCTGCTGGACTGTAACTTCCATGTGGTTTCCTCCCCTTAGGGCATGGGACCTATCACCGCTTTCATTTATAACCCTAGGACTATCTTTAACTCTTTTTGATACTGTGAGATAGGAAGGACAGATCTAGTTAATCCCAGACATAATTATTGTAGATAGGTAAACTGAGGCTCTGAAGGATGAACTGAATTACCTAAAATAACCTAACTAGTTAATAGTACAACTCACCCTAGCCCCCAGATCTTGTGATTCATGGTCTTAGGCTTGGCATGCACCACACTGTCTCTTCTACAGGGCTTCTGATGCTGTGGGTCCCTCACTTCAGAGGCCCACTTGGACTTCCCTTTCTTGGGCTCTGAATCTTTCCTGACTCTTCTTCCATCAAAAACATCCTGTCCTGAAATTCACCTGCCCACCCTCACCTTTCCTTTCTCACCTCGATGAAAGTGATCTCTCTCTCTTCTTAAATTTCTCCTAAATCTTTTTCCCTAGATTTCTTCATTGAACTTACTTCATTTTCCTTAGTATCATAATCATCTGTGCATCTATCCACCCTGCCCCAATTAGATGATAAGCTTCCTGAGAGCAGGGCCAATTTATATTTATCATCCAAGTTCCCTCTGGAGCCCCAGGGCCTAAAACAATGTTACAGCTTGGGGATGGAGTTGCGTGTACAAACTTTAAGCCCGATTGAGTTGACCAAGACAGAGAAGTGGTATGCTATCAGTGACTAGCACTGAGTTTAAATCCCAGGTCAGCCACTTGCCATCTGTGTATTGCTTTACTTACAAAATAAAATTAATAGTATTTGCTGATCTACCTCACAAGATCCTTGTGAGAATAACAGTGTCTGTAAACAGCACATTGTCATTTAAGCATGTGCTGTCATTATATGGGTGGCTAGTTGATGCAGGGAATAGAGAGTTGTGGAGTCAGAAGGACCTGAGTTCAAATCCAACATTAGATACTTACTAGCTGTGTGTCCCTGGATAAGTCACATGGTCTCTATGTCTCAGTTTCTTCATCTGTAAAATAAGGGTAATAATAGCATGTATCACAGGGTTATGAGGATTGATGGGGTTGCAATATGAACCCCCAAAAGGAAAAGACCATGTCTTTGGGTTCTGGACCTCAAAAAGGAAAAGCCCCTGGACTTTCCTATGCGGCCCAGGTCCCTGGCATTCTCCTGGGGAAATCAGCCCTTCCAAGTTAATTAACTTCCTTTTCATTGTCTGGACCTAGTCCCATTCTAGACCTCTATCCCTTTAATTCCATTTAGACCTGTTCTCTGTTCCCACAGTCCTCTGTACAAGAGATCCATCTTGCCTTCATTAAAATGCTCAGTTTCCTTAAGAATCTGGCCAATATGATGAATTTTTAGAATCATACCCACCATCTATTGGTATTTTAATAAATCTTGTTTTTGGCTAAAAGAAAGCTTGGGTCAAATTCATTTGGGCAGGATCTGTGTGTCACTATTTTGGGGTCCCAGCATACCTAAACCTTAACAAGGGTAAAGAGATATCTGTAAAGTGCCTTGCAACAGCTTCTGGTACACAGTAAGCACTATATAAGTATTATCTATTGTTAATCGTAATAAGATGGGCCAATTATTGGGATCAGAAGGTAGATGAATAAAAGCAATGTGTCAAAAACCTTCTAGAGCATCTATCTCAACTCCCTTAATTTTACTTATAAGGAAACAACTTCCAAGAAGTGAAGTTACTTGTTCATCTACCAGATAGTGATGGTAGGAACCTCTGATTTCATTCCCAGTACCCTTTCTTTAAGGATGTGAAGAGGGGAAAGACAGACAAGGACGCTTAAGAAGTTAGGGAGTTGGCATTATCCAATATCACTTTCAACTTCTCTTCAGTCAGCAAATCCATGAACATGTATTGAACACACAGGGCTCTAGGTGGCTACGCAGGAAACGAGAGATTAAAGACACCTCTGACCTTGAACAATTTAGTCTTATTGGCGAGAAAAATAGGTAGACTATAAATTACTGACCATTAGAGCTAGAAGGGATTGGAGAAGTCATTTAGCATGGCTTCCTCACTTTACAGAGAAAGAAACTGAGATCCGCAGAGACGGCATGACTTCCCTGAGGTTTTCAGTAGGTCCTGAAGTAGCCCTCGTCTCTGCTACGTACCAGGCTGGAGTTGTGCCTATCACCTCATACCTCTCCAGGACACCTAAAGGGAACTTCACATTAGAAGAAAAGTAACAGGCCCATGAAAACAGCATGGTCTAACTGGAAGAGGAAGCCTTGGATTGGAAACCAGGCTCCTGGGGATACTATTCCTGGTTTTTCTGACTATAATAATTAGCTGAATTCCTGTGGATTATATATTTTGCCTTTCTGAGACTCAGTTTTCTAATTCATGAGGGTGGAGGTGGAATGGGGTGAGGTAGGATAAGAGCCATGGTTGCCTTGTCCCTCAGATCTCTAGAATTTTATAATTCTGTTACCTGACTGATAACCAATGAAGAACACAAAGTCAGAAAAAGGAGAGGTCTCAGTGAGCAGGAGTGGTCTCTGAAGTCTTCTCAGAAAAGGACATTACCATTTTCCTTGTATGGGCAAGGAACTTGGATATAGTAGTTGGAGAGGGCAGGAAATAATCTCCTTTCTTTTTCAATAAAATGGGGATCGTAATATTTGCCACCCACCTTGCTGGGATCTGGGGAGGATTAATGAGACACAATGTATAGAAAGTCTGTGAACCATTTCAGTTTAAGGGGGAAAAATTCTATTGTTGCCAAAGAAACAACGCTGACAATTTGATTAGGTGTGAATATTTTTAGTGTAACACTGTGTAAACATTGAATTTCTCATCAGAGTCATCACTCAGCCTATTAGCATAGCCTTATGCATTTTATGGTGCATTTCTATGTGGCTGTAAATATTACAAGTTTGCCCTTTTCTGCAACCTCCTAGAATGTGCTGACCCAGTGACCTGGCCAAACTTCTGAGACCATTGCAAAAGCATAGCATTTTACTGGAAGAAATGTTAATAGGTACATTCACATTTTATGCCAATGTATAGATTCTGCCTCTGGCTTATATGAGATGAATCATGGCTAGGAGAAGGAAGGAGAGGGTGCTTGTTAAAAAACACCAGAGACTGGAGGCATATGTCCAACATTTATCAACTCTCCTTTACTTGTCCCAAAGTCCAAATGAGTTTGAGTCTCTAAGTTTTTGGTCAGCCAACCAGAGGTAACATCTTACACTAGCGAGTTAGCTTTAGCATTTCAAAGTGCTCCCCTTACAATTATGGAGGGAGCAGTGTGTGTGTTATTATCCCCATTACACAGATGAGAAAATTAAAGTTACCCAGGGGCACCCACCTTATTAAAGCATCAAAATTGAGACTAAAACCCAGGTCTTCTTATTCCAGGGTCAGTGGTCTCTTCACTACAGTAGGACTGGCCACTTGGTCATTTCATAAGTGCCTTCTAGACATGGAGGATAGCTTATTCCAATGCATAGAGGGGGAGATAGTACGTGGAATTTGGGGAACACTTAATAGAACAGTTTGAATTGGGAGAATAGTACACAAAAAGGAATGTGAATACTGGAATATTATGAAAGATTATGGAAAAAATTAGATATCAAGCTAATGAGGTAATGAAGAAATAGGAGGAAGGCTTGTACGCAAGGAAGCTACAAGGTTGGATTGATGTTTTAGAAATCAGTGGACAAGTATTTATGAATCACCCATCATGTGCCAGATCATAGAGATACAAATACAATTAATGAAACAATTCTACTCATAGAGATATTCTGATGGGGAAAGAAACAAATACATCTCTAAGTATATGTAGAATAAGTATACAAAAAGAACAAATAAAAGATACAAAGCAAATACATAATCAGCCAGTTGGAGATGGAGCATTAAACAGTTGAGAAAAGGATTCGCTTAGTAATTGGGGTTTGTTACATGTTAAAGGAAGAGGGGGCTATATTTGTTTGCATGTCGCCTTTTCTGTTAAATTGCAAGATGCTAAAGGGAACGGGGGTCAGAAAAAGTTGTACCTGACTGAAATAACTGAAGTAATGGCAAGAAGACAGCATGAATTCTCTTTTGCCTCTTTCTGTATCCCCAGCTCTTGGAATAGTGCGTGGCACATAGTAGGTGCTCAATAAATGTCTCTTGTGGATTGATTCTATGAGTTTGAGGTAGGAAAGGAATGAATTTCAGAAATAGGGAATGGCCATTACAAAGGCACAAAATGAAAAATGGAATGTGGATTCAGGGGAACAGGGGAAAAAGGGGAAATTTGGCTGACCCCAATTACAGAGGTGTGTAGAGGGGAGTTGTATTCAATGAGGCTGAATAGATAGGTCTAGGTTTCAAAGCATTTTAAAACCTAAGAAAGGAAAGTTTATATGTTATCTTGGATGCAATAGGGAGCCATTGAAGTTGATTGAATAAGATAGGACTGCATGGTCATACACAGTCAGCAAATATGAGAGACAGGACTTCAAACTGGGTCTTTCTGACTCCCAATCTCGTTCTATTCCTCATATATACCTTTTGTATCTTTTTTTCCCATAAAAAGATTATAAGCAATTCTTCATCAAGAGACTAGTATGTGATGGAAAAAAAAATGAAAAAGGCTCAGGAACTAATTTACAGTCTGCTTCAGCAACGAGCTCTCTGAGACCTTGAATAACATAAGAATGCAAAGATTCTCACCAGACGCATAGAAAATCATATTCAGCTAGATTTTATGGGCAGAGAGGACCAGATCCTGGAACTGGCTCTTCTACTTGGAAGTAAAACACATTCTAAGGGCCATATGAAATCATTTCTGTGTCTATGATGCCCAGAGAGCTGTGAATTTATTCTGGATATAATTCCTCAAGTAAAAGAAACATTTTCATAGTCAGAAACTGTCACTACCTGGAAGGAAAGCAATGTTAAGTGCTTTTATCCTCAAATTTTACATAAAGAGACCTCAATTCAGAAAAGTTAAGTTACTTGACCATGGTCACACAGTTAAGATGTTTCTGAGGTAGAATTCAAGCCCAGGTCTATCGATTTTGTTTCAGAGCATTTTCTATTTCATTGCAAATCCAATGACCTGGAACACACATAGCCAAAGTTAAGTATAACATAATGACATTAAAATTATTCACATTTACAGATGTGCCTTAAGCTTCATAAAAGCCTCACAACCACCTAAATGCAATTCCTGAATTTTGTTTAGGGACTTCAAAGACTGTGTACTTCAGTCACCAGAAAAGCCAGCTGGGATACTCGCCTTTGGACCAGACCTAATTAGATTTTTCAGTAATTAGAATCAGCAAATGTTGCTTGTGGAATGGATTATTAATTAACTTGCCTGTACTTCTGATTGTCTTGTTTCAATGAACTTTGATATTTAGACTGAGATTAGCCATGTCAAAGGTGTGTCTCTTACACCATAACAATGGCTATTGATCCTTATCCAGAAGCAAATTGAAGGTCTCTCATGGATATTTGATTGATAGGGTTGATATTTGCGTTCCGTAAGCTCACTCAAAAGAATGTATGTTAGCCAGACATAGCCTCAAAGAGTACTAAAACTCTGGATGCTGCAACTAACGTTCTGGCCTGATCTCATGATCTCTAGCCATGTCTAGACAACTAGCACATGGTTCATGTAATATATAGCTGCGCAGAGGACAGACCTAGTTAGATCTTTGGAAGCCTAGACAACTTGGAAAGACAGAGTCTGTTTCATGCCTGAGATATTCATTTGCCATTTTGTCAGACCTCATAACCCTGGACTTATTTCTTCTGGGTTTTTGCACAATCCAAATGTCCACCTCTGATTCTCATTGGTTAGCTTGGATAAGCTTACCCCTAGTTGATCCTGCTTAGTGCTTGATCTCCACTGGGCCATCTCTGGTACTGTGAACTTGTTGATGTACATCTTTGTATTGATGACAAAGTGTGTCTTCTTTTATAAAAAGCCTTTGCTCACTCTCACTGGTCACATCAATCAGGATTGCTTGTCCTTTGTTGCACTCAGTTGTTTCAGTTGCATCCTATCCTCCAAGACCCCATTTGGAGGTTTTCTTGGCAAAGTTAATAAAGTGGTTTGCCATTTCCTTCTCCAGTTCATTCTACAGATGAGGAAACTAAGGTAGATAGGGATTAAGTGACTCTCCCAGAGTCACACAGCTAGTAAGTGTCTGAGGCCAAATTTGAACTAAGAAGAGGAGTCTTCCTGACTTCAGGCCTGGTGCTCTGTCCACTGTGTCACCTATCTGCCCTTGCTCCTCTTTAATGGTGCCTAGCTCCACCTTCCACAATCACTCAATCAGTAATCAGTCTTAAGTATTTAAGACATTGCTCGTCATTGGAGATATAATCCATAAGGGAAACAAGGCCAGACCTCAGAGTTTACATTCTGTAATAGGGAGAGAAAGGAAGGGAGGAGATGCGATAGTATTGTACCATGTGTGTCCCTGTGTATCTTAGAGCTTTTTCTGGATAGGGTTGTATCCTACCTTCACTTAAAAAGCTGTTTAATTTGAATGGTTACTCATGATACTGACAATCCATTTCTTGAATCAACTAATGTTGGAGAGTCCTTCATGCATTCATTCTCGAATGTCCTATGGCATAATTTTTAAAACCCCAGAGAGATATAGACGAGTTCTGCATGAACTACTTTGTGATCAGCAGCATCACTGACCAATAAGGGGGAGAGGCAGCATTAGCTAGGTCACTTAAGGACAAGGAAGGGTGTTTCCAGATGACACTGGTGGTTAATGGGACAGTTGCTTCATTGACTTTAGATTTAATTGTCTTTCAAGCAGTGGGGCCCAGGCAGGGTTTGATTTCAATGTCTAGTTTTTATCTTTGTTTTATTTTTGTCTTTATAACCTTAGAGACCAACACACGGTGGTGACATGTAGTAAACAGCAGCTAGCTGGATGGGACGTGAAGCGTGATTGGGGGCTAGCTACGTATAGTGGTTTATATGAGTTAACACTAAGGTGTATTCCAGAACTGAGTAAATTAATTCCCTCAGGGAAAAGGAGTAGAAGGATAGTTTCTAGATATCAAAAACACATAGACATCCTTCTATTTACATTTAAACCCTGCATTCTGCTTTAAAAAAAAAAAAAGACCTCTGCCCCTAGACCCATATCTCAACGTAGGAGGGGGAAGACCCCTTAGCATACATGCTCATTAAGTTTGAAGTTTACTGCAGTTCATTTTGTGACCAATTCCCTCCCTCTGAAGCCCAATCCCTTTATCCCACAGTAATAATAGTAATAGCAGACATTTATATAGTGCTTACAAGTTTTCAGTGGGTATGATTCTTTTTTAAGTCACCTTTTTTCAAAGCATCCTCCTTCTCTTTCCTTGAGGCCAGTCTGATATAATCTCAGAAAATGTCATCAATCCCTGAATGTCTCCATGTGTTACAATAGAAAGACCGCAGGAGGAAGAGGACCTGAGTTCAAATACCTCTTAATTCTAGTGCCTTCCCTCCATTAATTATTTCCTTTTTATCCTGCACATAGCTTATTTGCCCATATTTGTTTGCCTTTTATCTCATGATTACATAGTGAGTTCCTTGCTATCTTTTTGCCTTTCTTGGTATTCTCAATTCTTAGCATAGTGCCTACTACCCAGTAGACCCTCAATCAATGTTTATTGATTGACTGCTTAATAGTGGTGTTCCTTTGGGCCTCAGAAATCCTCCTCTGAGAAATGAGATCATTGGACTAAATGGCCTCTTTCCTTTTGGCTCCTGGTCTAAGACCCTACAATGTTCTTAAGCTAGCAAGAGTTAGGAAAAGAATGGAAAAATTCATAATCTTCCTTAGCCTCCAGCTGTGTTTTCAGAATTTTTCTCTTTGGAACTGAGCTGGTTCTGAAGTGGTAGGACCTGCTCTTTTATCTTCTGCCTACAACATTTTTAATCTCTTATGTCACTCAGTGTTGCATAGCAATGGTGTTGACCCATGAGCATCACATGTCCATGCATCAAAGATAGTCATGGGAGACTCTTATTTACATCAATTGTGAATCAATCTTTTCTCCTCCCCCCTCCATCAAAGGTTTTAAGCCTACTCAAGAGGGATTTTCAATTGCGAAAATTATCTGTAGACATTTAAATGTCTGATTTGAGTTGTGTGATATTATGTTTTTATGCTTATATTCTAAGTCTGAGTAGTGAAATATTATAGTTTCTATGCTACTATTATATGCTATGCTATCCTATCTGCCTCTTAATTTTTATTAATGAGAAGCTAAAGTTTAAATTGCTCACTATTGGTGGCCTCAGAATTATTTCTATTTTTTGTAACAAGCTATGATTCCTCCCCCACCCCGCCCACTCTTAGTATCAGTAGTCAATGACGAATTGTCCAAAAGCTTTTTAAAACTTTCTGCTTTTTTTTTTCTTATGACCTTGCCTGGCAATCACATTTAAATTTCTTTTAATGGTTCCCATTTGCCAGAAATTTCCAAGTTGTCCTATGAGATGTAGTTTACTATCATGTAGATTTATGCCACTGCATAAATCTAAAGCAAGGGAAATATTACCCATAGTGCCACATAGACTATTGCTTAAATGCCAATGACTTACTTGGTTTTCAATACTTCAATGCATCTATGGTTTCAGCAATATGAGCACTCCCTTTATCTCACCATGCTATATCATCACTTTGGCAATATTAATTTTAAATGACTGATGATATCTTAAAGTGCTGCCACTTGCTTCCCAGAGTGATAAGTTTTTCAACAGGTATGAAACCTTTCAGTGAAAGGCATGAAGATCCAGGAGTGGGAACTAGGGTATCAACCCTAATATGGAATCTAATATCAACCCTATCAACTGTCAGATGAGGGAGGTCTCTGTGGCCATGGGAATCAGTAATCTGTAACCACTCACTGGGGGAGAAAAAATGAAGGGGAAACTGCTTCTGCGTGTAGAAAATCTTAAGGAGTTGCCTTTTCCCTCAGAATACAAATTGGAATAGGAATAAGAAAATGACCATCACCATAGTTTGCTGATCTCTCATCAGGAAGGTTGTTTTATTTGGCCACTTCAGAACTACTCTGGTACAAAAAAGTGAAAATGAAAAGAAGGGAGAAATGAGCAAATTAAGTGGAACCTGAGACTGTGCTGAGTTTGTAAATACCTATCCCCAAACTCTTGCATCCTCTTAATTTTTTTAAAATGAAGAAACTCACTTAAGAAATGAGAAAGTAACCCACATACCCCTGTGGGGGAGAGTGGTAGGGGGAAGGCAAAGGAGTCTCAGAACTCAGATATGCAGCCTCGGCTAAATCTGAATTGTAGTATTATCACAGGCTCCCTTCTACGCCCTTCCAGTGAACTGACTCCATACTAAAATGCACATTTTAGGAAGTTTATGGGTAAATTGGACAACCTCTAACTAGGGTTAGATCTTGCCATATGATCATTTGAAGGAATAAGAGTCTGATATTAAGAATTAATAGACTACTTAAGGAGAACCTGGGGAGCTTCTTCAAGCATCTGAGAACTGTCATGGTGAAAAAAGAATAGACATCCTGCATGACCTTTTAGGGGTAGAACTAGAACAGTGAAGATTGTATAGAGGTAAGGGGAAAAAATTTAAATCATTTTATAAGGGGAGTTAGCTACTTCCAGAGGAAGTAGATTTGCCTTCACAGGAAGTCTTTAAGTAAAGGCTAAATGATAACTTGGGTCAACCAGGTGACTCAGTGGATAGAGTGCTGGCCTGAAATCAGGAAGACTCATCTTCCTGAGTTAAAATTTGGCCTGAGATGCTTACTTACCTGTGTGGGCCTGGGCAAGTCACTTAACCCTGTTTACCTCCATTTCCTTACCTGTAAAATAAGCTGGAGACGCAAATGGCAAAGCACTCCAGTATCTTTGCCAAAAAAAAAAAAAAACCAAACCCAAGTGGAGCACTGAAGAGTCAGACGTAACTGAAAATGACTGATCAACAACCAATGACAACTTACCTGATAAGTTGCAGAAGGCATTATTGTTATGTGTTGTCTATTTTATTGGCTAGTGCTCAGCTCCAAATGAATTGTTATTGATACGCTAATTTCTATGTGTAGAATTAAGGCTAAATGATAAACCTAGCCTCTCAGTGGGATTGAAACCATTTACTATTTACTGTTTACTCAACCTTATAAAACAACTGTTTTTGGAGAGACTCCTTTCCTGAGTAGAAGAAACTTTGGTACTAAGTATAGTTTATTGGAAATCCTTTTTGTCTGCATGTTGAGCTGATAGTTTTCTTTCGACTTTAGTAAACTCATAGTTTGCATGATGGAAATTCAACAGGTTTTTTTTCTTCTTTATAACTTTTGTAAAAAGTCTCACTGAGTTTTATCCCTTCCTGAGGTTGTTCTCTGAATAAGTATTAAAGTATTAAAGGTGAGTCATTCTTGGGCTAATTATGAGAAGCTGCCTAGGAAAGAACTACATGAATATAACAGTCACCTGTGCCAAAAGAGGTCAAAGATTTTTATTACGTTTCAAGACTAAGTTATTCAAAAGATCAATCTTGAATTCAAAAAGGATGTCCAGAATTTCAGGTATGCACATACTGGCCAATCAAAAGTTCTCCTCATACTTTCAAAACCATATCTTGGAACAAAAAAATGCCATGATAAACAGTTTTTTTCTCTTCATAAAAAAGAATAATTTAACCTCGAATTGTATGTCTGCCAAAGTTTTGTCCTATTACTCTCACATGGAATATGTTGCTTCTACCAGCATAATTATTTCAAACATAGGTAGTCTAGAAGATTTCAACTTTTAGCTAGAAATACCCAAAGGGATGTTGGCAACATTTATTTTCCCTGTATTCACTAGGTATCCGAGATACAAGCAGCCATAGCATATCCTTTAACAAACTTCAATGGACATTGAGTTCTCTGTTGAGTTTTGCTTTAATTCACGGTGGTTATGTTTACCACGTAACTGTCCATTTACTGAACATTTTTTGCTAAATGTTGAGGAATGGGAATGAAACTTCTCCAATCCTTGGAATTAATCCTTCAAACCTAGTACACTTGTTCAAGTGTCAGTTGGATTAGATAACCTTCCCAATTTTGAGATTCTGTGATTCTATGAGAAACGGAGACAAATAAAAGATAATCCTTGCCCTCAAGGACATTGTAATCTACAATGGAGCATAAAGGCATGCAAAATAACCACATAATAATAATAATATGACATTTCTATAGACCTTTAAAATTATCAAAGCACTTTGTTAAAAAAAAAAACCACTGAAACAGGTTGTGCAAATATTACTTTTTCATTTTACAAATAAGGGAAGTGAGGCTGAGAAAGATGAAAGAGTTTGTTCAAGATCACACAACTAGTAGTTGTCCAAGTTGTAATTCAAATGCAAATCTATAGACTCCCAAGTTCAAAGTACTTATCAATTCACCAAGGCACATATCTACAGACTGTGGATGAACCAGCTGGGAGAATAGGGTGACAATGACAGGATCCACTTTCTAATTGGCTAGGAATGCCCTCTCCAGAATCCAGACTGAGTAGGTTTGGGGAAAATGACCATTTGGAAGATCAGTCTCAATTAGTGATATTCATAAAGGCTTTAGGGTTATCAAGAAAGAAAACCAATTAAAGCAATAAACAGTATTATCATTTTTTCCTACTGACAGTAAAGTTATTTGACGCAGTCCTTCTCTGTAAGAAGTTCAGTCTAAATGTAACCATCAAATTAATAATAATATTTCACACAATAACAATAGTTCACAAAATTCCTTGAAATTTATCATGGGCTTTACTTCCAATAATGCTGCTTGGTAAGTATTAAAAAAGTTATTATGCTCATTTTTTATAGACAGAGTCAAGATATTATTTCTTCAGACAGCAAATCTACTTCAACCCTATCAGCATATAAGTTAGAAAATTGAAGCTCAGGACAATTGTAGTTTAGAATCATAGGAACTTAAGGTAGAAGAGACTTTAGACTATCTACACCACTTCTACCAGTTTACAGAATAGGAAACTGAGTCTTGGGAAAGTTAAATGACAATCACAGAATTAGGGAGTATGTGAGTTAAAATTTAAGCCCATCCCCTCTGACACCTTCTTCTTTTCCAATCTGTCATGCTTTCTAGCACAGACAATGAAAACTGTTGCAGCTGAGAAAAGGGAGAGATTCCTTCTGTCTTGGTAGTAATAATTAATAGAAATAAGAATGCAACAACTGCATTTATATAGTACCTACTATGTGCCAGGTGCAATGTTAAGGGCTTTACAAATATCTCTTTGGATCCGCACAGCAATTCTGGGAGATGCATGCTATTATCACCCTATTTTACAGTTAAGGAAACTGTCGCAAACAGATTAAGTGACTTGTTCAAGGTCAAGCAAGGTCAAACCTAGTAAATGGATCTGGATCCAGTGTTCTATCCATTGATCTAACCTAACTGTCCTGTTCAAGGGAAGACACTCAAAGGAAAACCATATATGGGCATACCACCAGTACAGGTAGAATGAAGAGCCAAAATTATTGTGATTCTAAAACATCAAAAACCTGGGCACAAACATACCTCATTGACACCCTGAAGGAATATCCTCTTCAGGAAACAGGATCTCTGTGAACTACCATTCCCCAGTGAATACGGACTTGACTTGACTTAGAAGGGGCCAAGGTCAGGACAAAACATTGCCCATTTATTGTTATGATGCCTTATTCTCTCCTGATAACCAGCAGAGACTGAAAAAGAATGAATTGAGTTCTGTCATAAGAGGCCAGATTAGAAAAAGTCTGTCTGGACTATTTGGCATCACCATGGGATGCTTTGCCTCTGAGGTATTACTTCATAGTCTGGCAAAGCTCACTGTCCTCTTCATGGGAAGTAATCATCTACAATCCTTTGCCAGGTCAGACCACATCTAGAGTATTGTGTTTGCTTCTGGGTACCATATTTAAAAGAGCATAAGCAAACTAAAGATCATCATGACATGGTCATGGAAGGACCTGGGTTCAAGTCCCAGCTGTGAGATATATGTACACACACACACACACACACACACAATGTTGGCTAACCTTTCAATATCCCCAGGCCATTCTCTAAGAATGCAGGAAAAGTGCTACCCTGCATCAATAGAAACTCCTCACCAAAATCTCCCTATACCAACGAAATCATAAGTCTAGTTTAAAATAAAAATGGCAAACCAGATGGCTTCCAGAGAAGGCTGACCAATGGTAAAAGGACCAGGAGCCACATTGTATGAGTCATGCTTGAAGGAAATATAGATAGGACAGTTGGTTTCAAAAATAGAAAAGCGTTGCCACATGAAAGAAGGAGGCTTATTCTGTGTAATAATAGCTAACAGGCAAACAATACTTGAAGGTTGGCAAGGTACTTCACAAGTTTTATATCATTTGATCCTCATAACAACCCCTGAGGTAGATACTGTTGTTTTCTCTCATTTTTCACACGAGGAAACTGAGACAAACAAGTGAAGTGATTTGCACAGGGTCATATTACTAGTAAGGGCCTGATTGGGTCTTCCTGGTTTCAAGTCCAGCACTCTATCCACTGAGCTATCCACCTACCTGCCTCTGTGGTCTGAGGGGGCATAACTTGGATCATTGATTGGAAATTTATTTCAGCACAAAGTGATCTCACCAATTTCAGACCAAAGTGATCTCACAAATGTTATAGAAGAGTTTCTCACATGTAGTAGACAATAGGACATCTAAAGTCCCTCCCAATGGTGAAATTCCATAAATTCAGTTAATCTAACAAGAAAACTTTCAGCGTTGATCAGTTGAATATACCTTTTTAATCAATGCAACTTTACCCATAGTGGTGCAGTAGATAGGTTGCTGCATCTGCAATCAGGAAGACATCTTTCTGAGTTCAAATCTAGCCTCTGAAAATTTACTCAATCTTACTTATTTAATCCTGCTTGTCTCAATTTCTTCATCAGTAAAATGATCTGGAGAAGGAAATGGCAAACCACTCAGTATTTTTGCCAAAAACCCCACAAAAGCAACCCACTAAGGTCACAAAGTCAGATATAACTAAAATGACTCACCAACAACTTTAACCATTACATCCCCAATACCTAGAATGTGTTTTTCTTCCACCCCACTAAGTTTACCTCTAGCTATTGATGTTTTCCCTGTCATCAAAGGCCAACCCAAATGTATTCTTCTCTGGGAAGCCTTCTATGATTCCTGAATGGCATACTAGGACCTGAGACAATAGCCTCAGAGAAGAATGATTTTTCCCAGAGAACAGAAAGTGAATGAAGAAATGGAAAGGTGTGAGTTTGGGAAAGGGGGGAGATGTGTTTTGATTAAGGGATAAGACAGTGCAAGTGATGGAAGAGAAGAATAGAAAAAAGAAAAGAAAAATGACGGCATAATTTGGACTGGAAGAAAGAATAAAGGTGAAAGGGGATATCAGTGGCACAAGAGATACAATAGTAATTCAGGGTAATTTGTCTTCCTTTTATTGCCAGGAAGATTTCTATATAGCATCCTTCATTATAGAGAAGGGATAATGTAGCTGAATAATAATCATTTTCACTTCTATAGGATTGTAATGGTTCCAATGCAATTTCATCCTAATAACTCTATGAGCTACATATAACTTGAGCCAAATAGAGGTTAAGTGATCTACCCAAGGTCACTTAACTTGGGTATTACAAGATCATGGAGCTAGAGCTCTCAGGAGGCATCTAGCTCAAATTCCTCATTTTATAGATGAGGAAAGTTGAAGTCAGGGTAAGTTAAAGCATTTGTTCATGGTCATATAGGTAGCCAGCCTCAGAGTTGGAATTTGAATTCAGTTCCTCTCACTCCATAACCAGTGTTGTTTTTTTTTCCACCTTATTCCACTGCCTCTGATCCCTATTTTACAGAAAAAGAATCTGAGCTTCAGAGAGGTAAAGTGACTTGCCCAAAATAATATTTACTGACAATAATGCTCATACTAAGGATAATAAAGACTTTTCCATCATGCCAGTTCCAGCTGGCTTTCTCCATTCTAACTTCAAAACCTATACAGAGGCGATGATTCCCTTTAGAGAATATTAAATAATGTTTGTTCATTCACATTCTCAAAGAGGTTTTAAAGCAAGGGTGTGGTTTCTAAAAAATGAGCTGACTGTGTTTCCAAAGAGGGGAAGGGCCTAGAGGGTCTTTGGTGGAGCCCACTAAGCATGTAAATCACAAACAGATGCCTAATACCAGTGTAATTGGCCTGCTTGAAAGTATCCACTTTCATCTTGCCACCACCCAGAGTGAGATATTAATGGTTTTTATTTTTATTTTATTTTATTTTTTTTGCTCTATCCTTTATCACTCTGTGACATGCCTTTAACAGAATAAATAAAAAAAGAAAGCTTTAGGAGACAGTGGTGCAGTGGAATAGGCACTGACTGTAGGATCTATGTTTAAATTCCACCTCTGAAACTTGCTACCTATTTGATCTTGAGGGAAAGTTATTTAACATACCTAGATCTCAATTTCCTGATCTGTAAAATGAGAATATATATATATGTATATATATATGTATATATATGTGTATATATATAATGTGTGTATATGCATATGCGCATATGTATTTGCATATGTGTATGTATGTGTGTGTGTCTGTGTATGTGCAAAGAACTTCTTTGGTATCCTTTCACTCAACAAACATGGGGTTCATTTGAACATAGAAATTCCTTTGTCATACAAATTCAAAGTATTCTTTGGGCATCATGTACAAATTTATCATCAACTTAACCCACTTCTGAGAGAAACACTTAGAGGCCAGGGGGATATATATATATATGTTCTTTTTAGTATTATACTATTCCAGAGCTAGAAAGGGACCTTTGGGATCATAGGATTTAGAGTTAGGAAAAACTTTAGAGATCAATGGTCTAACCCCCTTCCCTGTATAGAGGAAGAAACATCCCCAGAGAAGAGAGTGGATTTGCCTAGGATCACACACAAGAAGAAACCAAAAAAGCATTAGATGAGGAGATTGAAAACCTGGATCCGGCATTTAACTAATTCTATGACCCTGGGCAAATCAACTAACTTCTCAATCTCAGTTTCTCCATCTGTAAAATGAAAAAAGTAATGTTTATACTGTCACAATTTTATGGGGAATGGTATTTTCTCATCCTTAAACCACTCTGGGAATAAGTTCTTGTCATTAGCAGTAGTGACAGGGCAAACCTAATTTTCCAACTCCAAGCTCTGCACTACAGAGGAAATGTGTCATAGTACAGGGCTTTAAAAATATACTTTGACTCTGAAAGTCAGTCCCAAGATAAAGAAGTAAGAAGAATTCTGCAACTTTCATGACCACATGTCTGCTGTGCCACCAGTTACTTATATAAGTTAAGTTTAATGTAGAACCAGACACAGAAATAACCAACTCATGTTTCATAAAATAACATGTTCCGAAATGAGCATCACGTGTTTCTGTACTAATGTTGCTCTTTGAGATTCTTGAGTCCATTCATTTACTTTATAGTTTTGATCCTAAAGTACTACTAATACATACCAGTGAAAATTAATACCACATGACCACAGTCCTGGTCCTTTCTCTACCCAGTTCCTTCAGGCCTTGTAATGCCTCAAGCCCTATACCATTTTACCTTATCCCTATCTCTAATTCATTTTACACTCTCTTCTGTGTACCCTTCTCACTCATTTTTTGAGCCTATTACCCTCCTCCTACTCCATTTATGTCCTACCCCGTGTGTGTTTCCCCACAGCCTGCCATGATTACTTCTCAGTTGCCTTATCTGCTCACCCTTGCTATATTTCCCAGACTCCTTTTAACCTGGATATCTCCATTTCCTGAAGAGTAGGAAAATAATCTACCCATTCCTGAGAAGGGACCAGACTCAGAGTGCTTACTCTGAGCCCCTTAGTTTTGAGGTTTCCTTCCTCCTTGTTTACCCTCCTACTTCTGATATCAGAATTAAAATTAAAAAACACTGAATCATTGAGATAGGAGTCTTAGATGCCATCCTGTAAAATTCCTCTAAAACAACCCTGATAAGTGATTATACAGCTTCCACCAAAGGGTATCCAGTTGATAGAAGACCTAGGACTCCTGTTGACCAAAAATTATGCCTGTGCAATCAGTAAACATTTAGTAAGCACCTACTATGTGCCAGATTCAACCCAATCCTTCTAGTTCTGCCCTCTGGGACCAAGCAGGGTAAGTATGATCATTTTTCTACATGATTGATCTTCAAGTATTCTAAGAAGGCTTTCTCTTTGCAGACCAAACATCACCAGTTTTTCCATCTGATTTTTGGGTACTATGGTTTATGCCTTCACCCATCCTCATTGACTTCCTGTAGATACAGTCAAGTCTGTCAAACTATTTCCTAAAATGTTGCATCTAGAACTTAAACACATTATTCCAAGTGTGGTCTGATTAAGGAATAGAAGTGCAGCTACATCATCTCTATCATTGTGGACGCTATCTTTTTAACAAAAGCTAAAATTGCTTAAGCTTATTTGGCTATAATTGTTGACATACCTTGGGCTTAAAGTTTGCCAATATATCTCCGGTGTTTTTTCCATATATCTGTTGTCTATCCATATCTCCCCTTTTTTGTCCTAAGGCAGACTTTACATTTACATTTGTTTATTACATTTCATTGTATTAGATTCAACTTCTCAATTGTAGCCAGCTGAGATCTCTTGAATACTTATTTCATCACTGAATGTGTTAGCTATCCTTCCTACCATATTTGATAAGCATTCCTTCTTGTTCTCATCATATCAGGTCATAGATAAAAATATTGAACAGGACCAAGGACAGAGTCTCATGGCTCTCCAAGGAGACTGCAACCTAGGTAGGCATTATATTATTGGGTTCTTACTTTGGAAATCTAGTCATTTTACTACTTTTGAATTTACCTACCTAGTACATAATTGTTTAAGCCACATCTCTTCACTTTCTGCAGTAGGATTGGATGAGAGACTTTCTCTAATCTGCTGAAATTCAGGTGTGCTTTGTTTAAGCATTCCAATCCAGAGAGAATAGGGAAGGTGATGTTAGAAGTGCATATACATACACACATACATGTGTAAAAAGTTTGAATATACATATATGTATATATACATACACGTGTGTGTGTGTATATATATATATATATATTTATATATATTTATCTTATATACAGCTACTTATTTACATGTAGTCTCCCTCATCAAACTATGAACTTCCTGAAGGTGGGAACTGTTTTTGATTTTCATTGCATCCCCAGATCTTAGCATAGAGTATGTGCTGACTCCTGTGATAGGATCCACTGGTCTTAGTCACCAGATAACTACAGGACCTAGTATGAGTTAACTAAAAGCAGGTCATTTTCCACTAATCTGATTTTTTTGGGGGGAGGAAGTTTCTGGGGCCAAGCAAAACAATTCTGATCACTTTTCTCTATATGCTTAGCACAACATTAAGCACTTCAGGGAATACAGGGGAAGAATAAGACATTATATTTGCCTTAAAGAAGCTTTCTATCTAATTGGGGAAAGAAGTCAGGGACTTATGAAACAAACAATCAGCAAGAACTATGTAATTTAACGCCCACGCTACACCAGGCACCATGGATTCAAAGACAAAGAGATGAAGCGATCTCTGTGTTAAGTTACAAAGCTAGGTAACAATATCTACATACATTAGTATGCACAGACTAAATATAAAATAAGGATAAGGTAGTAACATATAAGGTCGTTTGGGAAGTAAACAAGCAACTGAGGACAAGGGGAGAACAGGAAAGGCTTTGAGTAAAGGGATTACTCAAGATGGTTCTTGAAGGAAAAGAGGAATTCTGAGGCTGAGATGAGAAGAAAATGTATGAAACAGGGGACAACCTCTGCAAAGGTTATGAATGAGGAACAGAGAGAAGGTTAGTCTGGCTTGGGGACAAAGATAGACAGAGACAGAGATGAGAAAGAAAGCAGGGGAGAGAGAGAGACAAAGGAGAGAAAAAGAGATGGGGGGAATAGAGAGAATAAATATGGAAGATAATCTCTGAGGCATAAAGTACAGGAAGAAGACTGATTTATAATGACTGAAAAGATAATTGAGAGTCAGAGAAAGTCAGAGAACTTTTAAAAGCAAAGTGGGAGTTTGGATTTTATCCTAGTTAGAATGGAGAGTCACTGGAGTTGGCTGAGTAGGAAAATGACATGGTCAGATTTGCCCTGAAGGAAAATGACTTTGGCAGCTGTGTGGAGGATGGATTCGAGTGGGAAGAGACTTGAGCCAAGGAACCCAATTAGGTGGCCATAGCAATAGTCTGGGCAAGAACTAATGAGCACCTTAACGGGGGTGGTAGCTGTGTAAATTGAGAAAGGGGGTAGGGTGGGAGAAGTGGTGTGGAGATAGAAATGACAAGATTTGGCAACTAATTGGTTGAGGGACAGTGAGAAGTTAAGGATAATGATGGCGCCAGGAATCTGGGTGATCAGAAGCATGGCAGTACCTTCTACTGAAATAGAAAAATTTGGAAGAGGGGTGGGTTTGGGAGAAAGATAATAAGTCCCATTTCGAATACATTGAGGACAAGGTCCCTCTGGGACACCCAGTTTGAAATGTCCAGTGGGGATCTGGTGATGCACAATTAAAATTCCAGGTAGATACTGAGGATACTTTTTTAAGTTTATTTAGATGATGTTGCACCTGGAAGGAACTTTAGAGTGTAGGAAATTCTAAAGAGGTAAGAGGTGCTTTAGAAAATAGAATGTAAAATGTTAAAGCTGGAGGAAAAATTAGAAAATATAAAATGTTGGAGTTAAAAGGGCTATTAGAACCTAGGATATAAGAGCTGAAAAGGTCATCTAGTTCACATTTAGTTTGTGGAACTTAAGACCCAGGAAGATGAGTCTTGGGCAAGTAGCTAGTAAGATATCTTTAGAATTTAAAGTCAGAGCTAAATTAAACTAGCTTGTGATGTTCAGTCAATGAAAGAATAGATCACTATAAGAAATTCACAGTGTTGCTCAGGAAAGAAAAGCCAAAGGAGCCAGGGGAGAGAGATGTGGATGTTTTCTTCTCATTAGAAAGGGGCATCATGTAGAACCTAGAGTTTGAGGTGGGTTCTCATGGGTTACTAGGTAGAAAAGTGAGCAGGAACATTGCGGGTGGCGAGGATAGCTTGAGTAGAGGAAAGGGGCCAGTGAGAGCAGTGAAGTAAGCAGGGGAAGAGTGAACTGAGCAACCAGACTGGAGCAAAGGGTTCCTTTGAGGGCCTAGGGAGATTAAATTGGATGAATTTCAGTTCTCAAAGCCAAAGGAGTTTAGAAAAATGCCTTCTTGAAATGCCTGCATACCCTTTCACTTTCTATTAATTTTTATTCTACTTCAGAAGACACCCACAAGAACAGTTTAGGCTTCCTGATTTAAGGGTAATTTTATGTTTTATAAAGTCTGTGATTGGGGCCCATCTACATTAGAGATTCTCAGTGCTATGTAGAGGAATCCCTACAACTCCCCCAGGGAACAGTCCAGCCACACACACACACACACACACACACACACACACACACACACACACACACACACACACACACACACACATCTTGGCTCTGGGCCCAGGGCCTCTCATCCTGCAGCTCTCAAACACACCACAGTGACTCAGCAAGAAGACCAGAGGAAAATGCTGTGAACCAAGAAGATGTTTTCTTTTCTTAGTGCTGGGACGGATTTATGGTTGCACATTAAATGTTAACACCTTCACTCCATCGCCTGATCCTTATTTATGGTTGTTAAACACTATAACCATCAGCCCTCATCACTAGAAAGCTTTGTGAAAGACATAATTATCAAGTATCACAAGACAGTTGTCTAATTAGAAACATAATATTCCAGCTCATTTGTGCATTTGGAAGTCGCTGCCACAGAATGTTGACAAGCAAGCTGTCCCCAGATCCAGGCATGTGATGCAGCTTCTGTGTTCTCATTCTGGGGTTTTCCGCCATTCTTACATCGGATAAAGGGACTCAGGAATTCCTCATTTTGGACACTTACTCCACTTACGTAGCTGGAAGGCCCTCCTTGCCCTCCTCATGCCAATTAAATCTGATCTTTCCTTCCCTGTGAATAACTCCTACAGAATCTACCCCTTCCCTGGAGACCTTTCTCATCTTCCTTTTATATCTCATGAATAGCAGTTTGCCACTCAGACTGTCCACCTGCCAAGGTTTATCCACACTGAAGTCAATCAAGAAACATGTATTAAACACCCACTATTTGCCATCACCTCTGATAGTTACTGAGACTATAAAGATATAAATCAAACCATCCATGGTCTCAAGGATCTTTCATTCTAATGGATAATCAGTATATCCATATACAAATAGACCCAGAATATATATATATATAAAAGAAATTGGTGAAGAGGCCACTCCCGGCCGGAGGAGTAAGAAAAGGACTCTTTTTGAGAACTGCATTTAAAGTGAACTGTGAAGGAAACTAAGGATTCCAGAACGCTTCCAGGGTGATAAAGGAGTGCCCCTAGGCATGGTAGGAGTCAGTGCAAAGGGGCATGAAGACATGAGAAGAAATAAGAAATGTCACCATAGACTGTGTGAAGGGGAGTAATGTGTAATAGGGGCAGCTAGGTGGTGCTGCGGATAGAGTGCCCTCCCTGGTGTCAGGAAGGCCTAAATGCAACACTTACTACCTGTGTGACCCTAGGCAAGTCACTTAACCCTGTTTGCCTCGTTTCCTCATCTGTACAGTGAGCTGGAGAAGGAAATGGCAAACCACTGCAGTATCTTTGCTAAGAAAACCAGTTAACCCTGTTTGCCTCAGTCTACTCATCTGTAAAATGAGCTGGAGAAGGAAATGGCAACTCACTGCAGCATCTTTGCCAAGGAAACTCCAAATGAGGCCACAAAGGGTTACACATGATGAAAAGAATGACTGAACAACCGCTGTTGTATTTATCCTTCATTCTCGAAGAGGGCCACGACATCAAGAAATGACATGACTTGCAGCTGAATTTGATTTTAGTGAAGGAGGGCTGTGCAAGGTCACCAACCTCACTTTCTCCTCCAGAGACATCTGAGTCTATGGGCTGATATTCTTCAGGATGGCTGCAGATGGCCCAGGATGCAATGGGAGACCCTCGCCCTTTCAGGATAAGGTTTATCACATTCTCACTTTGAGTGAGATACACCCATTCAATGAATAGGCTTCTTTAAGTAATTACTCAAAGGATGGCCCCTTTAATTAAAAAACAAAAACAAGGAGGGGAAGACCCTCAGAATTTCTGGGTAAAAGAGGAACAGTAACTATTCTGTGCTAGCTGGGCGGGGCCCTGTTTTCCAGTCTATTAGTTCCACAGTGAATGGGTTTAAGTCTTGGTCTTTGAGCAAGAAATCTAACCAGTACACCCAAAGGAAAAAGGCAGCTTTCCTCTGAGGAGATAGGAGAGGAGCTGCTACTCAACAGCTACGATAACAAGAAGTGTGCCTGTCAAGGTAGCCAGCCCTCTTCTCTGCTCATATGTGTCTTCAGTGATGAACTTTAATGGCAGTTTTGTACTTCTGAAGGTACAGGGCAACTCTCCCTGAAGCTTTATTCTAATTCATCTTCATGGTGTGGAGATAACCCCAACCACCATAAGGCAAGCTATGGCAGATTCGATCCAAGTTGGGAAGACTTCAAGCCTTGAATTATGTGTCGACCACCCAAGGACCACCCTAGTGAAGTTGGGAAGGTTCATTACCAAAACGAGGGAAACTCAGTAGTGAATTGGGGAGAGGAGTGGGGCACAGCAATTCAAGAAGTTAGTCTACTTAGTTGTAGCAGCTCAGTGTTCTATGTTCATGGACAGAGCAACCTTTCAGATGACACCATGGATCTTTGAAGTGCAGTGACATTTTGAGTTCTAAATAAAGATTCTTCTTCTCATCCATTTACTAGGAGGGCTCTATCTAGGGTTCTAGAACTTAAAAACCTAAACAATGACAACCATATTTCAATTTGAGAAATTTCCTCTGTAATGCCATTTCTAAAAATTTTGTTTTATGCATTTAGAAATATTTCCATAGGAGAAATATAGGTTTTGCCAAAATGACAAATCTTTAACACAAAAAAATATTAAGAATCCCTGGTTTATACATAAACAACAAGATAACTTCTAAACATCAATTTATTTCTGATTTTGTTTGGAACCTTTTATTTTTTTATTGGATTTAATTATCTCACCCCCTCATTTCCCCATTTTCCTCTATTCTATCTATTATCCCCAAAGCCAAAGACTATGTATTCTATTTCTTATTCACTGTAGATAATCTATTAAAGAGATCTAGTGCAGTGTTTCTTATTCTGTACCTACTCTCTAGATTACATGTGCTCCCCAAAGGGACAAACTGTGAGAAAGGCAGTCTGTTGGCATACTCCTGGGCATGTCAATCAACTCCTGTCTCTTGAATAGTCACAGGAAGCATAATGGACTAGAAACTGGGGGGTTGGGGAGGGTAATTGGATTCTAATCCCAGCTCCACCATTTTCTACCAAGGACAGAATATCCATCTTCTCATTTGTCAAATGGGTCTTATGGTACAAAGAGGAATAAACTAAGGAAAAAATGAGAAAAATGGGAAATAACTCAACAAACTGTGGTATAATAATATAATGGAGTATTACTGTGCCTTTAGAGATGACAAATATGAGTAATTCAGAGAAAAATGGGAATAAATATGAAATAATGCATCTTGAAATAAACAAGGACCAGAATAATTTGCTCAATAACTAAAATAACATAAATGAAACACTAAAAGGAAGGTCAACTTAGCTTCATTATGGTGACCAATTTTGGTCTTATGAAAGAGAAGAAAAAGCATACTTTCCTCTGTTAGTAAAGAGGTGGGGCACCAAGGGGACAGAATGTTGCATACTGCGTCAGATACAAACATTTTGTCTTTTGTCTTTGCTTAACTGTTTTGTTTTGTTTTGTTTTTTTGTTCACTGGGTTGAGTATACCGGAAAACAGGTGACTCTTGAAAAACAAAAGATGTGAACAAAACTTACAAATAAAAATACAGCTAATAATCCCCATCCTGTCTGCCTCACTCAGTTGGTATGAGATTCAAGGATATAATTTAGTATATTACATCAGTATAATATATTGTTTTTCCCATACAGACTTTGGTGTCATTTGGCTAGACAAGCCATCCAATTGTGTCTCGGGTGTGGCTCAACCATTCTCCTAACCAGAGAGTCAAAAAATGCTTAGATAATAAACTCATGTAAAAAGCAGAAATAGGGTAGGACATATGCCACCAAGAAGGTCAAAAACAAAACAAAACAAAAACATAAAAAAGGTCTATGCAAAACAAAATATTAGTGGCAAACTATATTTATTGATATTAGTGGTAAAGAATTGAAAACAAAGGGAATGCCCATTTATTTATCCAAGAGTGACAAAAGAAATTATGATATATGTATCCAATAGTCATATTACACCATGAGAAAGGAATATGAAAAATTCAAAGAAATTTTTGATGAACATATACAGAAAGAAGTGTATAGAATCTGGAAAACAATCTATACAATGACAACAATAACAAAAATGAGAAGAAAACTAACAGAAAGCCTAAGGTATGCACTTGTTGACCAATCTTGACTCTGTAGAAAAGAAATCACGATGTCCTTTACTTTTATACAAGATGTAGTACTCAGACTATAGCGTAATACATTCACAGCCACACACGTTCACTGTGTGCGTTGGTTTTACTGCTGTTTATCTGAATCTAACTCTTTGTGACCCAGTAGAATACTGTCCTTGGAGTTTTCTTCTTAGTTTGCCAATTACTTGTCCAGAGAATTAAGGTAATGGAGGTTAAGTGACTTGCCTAGGTTCATACAGCTAATAAGTGTCTGAGGCTATATTTGAACTCAGGTCTTCCTGAATTTAGGCCCAGTGTTCTATTCTCTGAGTCATTTTGGTTGGTTTTACTATGCTTCATCACAAATGGATGACCCACTAAAAGGTATGGATGCATGTGGAAATAAATGTAATGAAAAACAAAAGGAAATCAATATAATTTTTTAATATGAAGGGGCAGAATGTTACATAAACTACCATACAAACCTAATGTGTGTGTCAATTTTGCTGAACTTTTATTTTCCTCTTGCCTTTTTAACCTGCATTACAAGGGATGGTTTGCTAGATATGGGAAGAATATGTTCAGAAAAGAATGTGATTCAATAACAAAAGTAATAAACAATAATAATATAAATTTCTAAGAAAGAAACATTGAGACAGTAGAAATATCTTTAGAAGCATACCTCGAAGATATTGCAGGTTTGGCTCCAGACTACCACAATAAAACAAACATCACAAGAAAGTAAGTCACATGAATTGTTTGATTTCCTGTGCATATGCAAGTTACATTTACACCATACTGCAGTCTGTTAAGTGAGTTACACCATTATATCTTTAAAACAATGTACACATGTTTATTTAAAAAAAATACTTCATTGCTAAAAATTGCTATCATCTGAACCTTTAGCAAGTTACAATCTCTTTGCTAGTGAAGGGTCTGGCCTTAATGCTGATGGCTGCTGACAGGGTGATGGCTGCTGAAGGTTGGAGTGGCAATAGCAATTTCTTAAAATAAGACAATGATGAAGTTTGCCACATCTATTGACTCTTCCTTTCAATTGAACACTAAGAGGCCATTGTTAGGATTACGAATTGACCTGATTTCAGTCTTGTGTTTCAGGGAATAGAAAGGTCTAAGGAGAGGAAGACAGATTGGGGAATAGTAGATTGGTGGAGCAGTCAGAACACACATAACATCTATGGCTAAGGTTTGCCATCTTATGTGGGTATGATTTGTGGTGTCCTAAAACAAAATAGATCACAGATCACTCTAAAATATTATAATAATGAAAAAGTTTGAAATATTACTTGAAATATCACCAAAAGGTGACCCAGAGATGCAGTGTGAACACATACTGTTGAAAAAATGGTACCAGTTGATTTGCTCAATGCAGGGTTTCCACAAACCATCAATTTGTAAAAAAACCAAACAAAAAACCCAGAATATCTGCAAAGCACAATAAAGCAAAGTGCAATTAAATCGGGAATGCTGTAGCTTCAGAGACACTTTTCAAAAAGTAGGTTGATATTGACTGGGAAGGTCATGGGGAGGGTCAAGTCACAAATAAATATAGGCATAAAGTTTGACATGGAACCTGATAGAATCACATTTAGGGCATTTTAGGGTTAACCCTAACCCTAAATGAAGGGGTAGCTCTTTGCAGGAAAGCACTGAGAGTCAACCTGGTATCTAAGAGACAAGGTAACATATAGCCATCCCTGGACTCCACATTCAACACCCAGTTCTTCAAATAGTGAGTGTAGTCACAAGGCCCAGGTCAAAGTTAGTGGATGTGGACTGGGAAAATGGCTCATCTTCATGTGATGGAAGTGATGCATAACAATGGTATGTACTATCAATGCCTGTCTTCACTTATTTGTTTTGGTGTTTTACTTCTCTGAACATGAGGAATTCTCTTTCTTCACTGAGGGTGTTTGACAAGGGGACCAATCCTGGCTGAGGTAGAATAGGAGTGAGCTATTTTACATGACCTGAGGGAGAATAGGAAATCACTCTCCTCAAAAGTCACGTCTCAACCCCTACCCTGATGGGGGAGTCCAGAAGGCCTGAAATTAATGGGAGACTAACCAGCAGGACAGACCATGAAGCAAATGCTTGGAAACTTTCTCAGGAGTAGCATGGTCCAAGCACAGTGACCCATCCCAAAGACCAACAAATGACACTGTCTAAAGACCAGAGCCAGGAATCTACCAGAGGAGGTGAGAGATCCAGGGGATAGGTCCAAAAATGTAATTGCTGGAATTCAGAAAGAAGAACAACAGGTTCAAGGTGGGGCTGGCACACAGATCCAACTTGGTTCATCCCTAACAGTAGCAGGTACTGGGCAGAGTAGAAGGATGGACCTCCTCTAGCTCTCCCCCATAGCCTATGAAATAGTGTAAAAAATGACTCTAAGCAAATTATAGAGCAGCAGAATCCACAAAACAACAGATTGAAACAGATTTCCAGCCCAAGACAGCTTGGAAAGTGAACAGAAAAGGTCCATCACAAAAGGCTCAGAGAAGAATGCCGCTCAGATAGGGCCACATGGCATGGACAGGACTGGAGCAGGCTTCAGGGTGCAGAATCATGGGCAGCAGCTGTGGTCCCCAAATTTCTCAATCCAGAAATGCCAAAGACAGCGTCAAAGGTCAGAAAAAGGGCTCTTTAATCTGGGTGAGAGGGGAGTGTGGTCTGGCTCCAGCCCCGGCCCCAGGGTGGCAGCAGCATCCACTTTTGGAGCCCTTGGTCTAAATACCCTGGGGTAATTGAGCAGCTGATCTGGATCTCGGGCCTTAGTGGCAGTCCTTGGATGAGGAGGAGCACTGGCATGGTAGAGCTGGTTGTGGCTATGGAGAGGGAATCCTACTCACAGAGAAAAGAGTGTTTGTGGTTGCTCACAGACCAGAGCACAGGCCAGGAGAGGAGTAAACTCTCCTCCCTTGATTGTGCCACCTTGGAGGAACTGAGAACTTACAGGTCACTAGAGTATATCCTCCACTTGACAAAGGACTCCAAAAGTCAAGTAACTGGCTGGGAAAATGTCCACACTTTTTTGGTGAAAAGCTACTTTCTTCCATCCTTTCAGATGAGGAAGAACAAAACATACCATCAGAAAACGACATCAAAGTCAAGACTTCTACATCCAAAACCTCCGAAAAAAATATACAATGGTCTCAGGCTATGGAAGGGCTCAAAAAAGATTTTGAAAATCAAGTGAGGGAGGTAGACCAAAAATTGGGAAGAGAAATGAGAGCAATGCAAGAAAATCATGAAAAGAGAGTTAAAAGCTTGCCAAAGGAGACCCAAAAATGCTGAAGAAAATAGTACCTTTAAAAATAGACTAACCCAAATGGCAAAAGAGGTCCAAAAAGTCAATGAGGAGAAGAATGCTTTAAAAAAGCAGATTGGCCAAATGCAAAAGGAAGTTCCAAAGCTCACTGAAGAAAATGGTTCTTTAAAAAAATTAGAATGGAGCAGATGGAAGTTAATCACTTTATGAGAAACCAAGAAATTATAAAACAAAACCAAAAGAATGGAAAAAATAGAAGACAATGTGAAATATCTCATGGGGAAAATCACTGACCTAGAAAATAGATCCAGGAGAGATAATTTAAAAATTATTGGTCTACCTTCAAACTATGATGAAAAAAAGAGCCTAGACATCATCTTCCAAGAAATTATCAAGGAAATCTGCCCTGATATTTTAGACCCAGAGGGTAAAAGAGAAATGGAAAGAATTCACAGATCACTTCCTGAAAAAGATCTCAAAAGGAAAACGTCTGGGAATATTGCAGCCAAATTCCTGAGTTTCCAGGTCAAGGAGAAAATATATTACAAGCAGCCAGAAAGAAATAATGCAAGTATTGTGGAAATACAATCAGGATAATACAGGATTTAGCAGCTTACACTTAGGGATCAAAGGGCTTAGAATATGATATTCCAGAGGTCAAAGGAGATAGGATTAAAGAATCACCTACCCAGAAAAACTGAGTATAATAATTCAGGGGAAAAAATGGTATTTCAATGAAATATAGGACTTCCAAGCATTCTTGTTGAAAAGACCAGAGCTGAATAGAAAATTTGACTCTCAAATACAAGAATCAAGAGAAACATGAAAAGGTAAACAGGAAAGAGAGGCCTTAAGGAACTCATTAAAGTTGAACTGTTCACATTCCTACACAGAAAGACGGTTTTTTTGACTCATGACATATTTTTCAATGTTAGGGTAGTTAGAGGGAATACACACACACACACACGTGTGGGGGGATATGTATGTGTATATTATATGTGGGTAGGTATGTATGTGTACATGGGTGTGTGCATGTATGTAATGTGTATATATACACATATGTGTGTACATATGTGTACATGTGTGTATATATATACACACACACATAGACAGAGGGCACAGGGTGAGCTGAATATGAAGGGAGAATGCCTAAAAAATAAAATTTACTGTTGAGTGGAATGCACTAGGAGTTAGAGAAAGAGAGAGGTATAATGTATCAAATCATCTCAAATAAAAGAAGAAAGAAAGAGCTTTTACAACAGAGGTGAAGAGGGGAAAGATGAAAGGAAATAATTGAGCCTTACTCTCATGGCATTTGGCTTAAAGAAGAAATAACACACACTCAGTTGGATATGGAAATCTATTTTTACCCTGCAGGAAGGCAGGGGGGAAGGGAATAGGAGAGGGAAGATAATAGAAGGGAAAGCAAATTGGGGAATGGGATAATCAGAAGCAAACACTATTGTGGGAGGACAGGACAAGAGAGAGAATGGAATAAATGAAGGGCAGAATAAGACAGAGGGAAATGTGGTTAGTCTTTTACAACATGACTAGTATGGAAGTGCTTTGCATTGTTACACATGTATGACCTGTGTCGAATTGCTTGTTTTCTCAATGAGGCTGGGTGGGAGGGAGAGAATATGGAACTCAAAGTTTTAAGAATGAGTGCTAAAAATTGTTTTAGCATGCAACTGGAAATTAAGCTATACAGACAATGGAGTGTAGAAATCTATTTTGCCCTACAGAAAAATAGAGGGAAAGGAGGATGGAAAAAGGATGAGTAACAGAAGGAAGGACAGACTGGAGGAAGAGGTGGATGGGGGTGCATGCTGTCCTCGGGTGGTGGGGTGGGAGAGATGGGGAGAAAATTTTGAATTCAAATTCTTCTGGAAGTGAATGTTGAGAACTGAAAAAAAATATGTTATATATTTTAAAAAAACAGCAGAAGGTATTTCAGTTCTAATTCCCAGCATCTTGTGCAGGGACTCTTAATCTGAGGTCCCTGAGTTTGTGTGTATGTATATGTATGTTTAAACACATATGTTTTTTATATTTCTATGTTTACACACATATTTCCTTCATGCTCCTATATATGTTCTGTGTACACATATATTTCCTTTGTAATCATGTATTTTATTTAAATATTTTAAAATATTATTTTGAGAAGGGGTCCATAGGTTTCACCATACTCCCATAGTGGTCCATGACACCAAAAATGTTAACAATCTCTGTTGCAAGGTGCCTGAAAGGTGACCATTAGTGATCTGTTTCCTTCTTTAAACATCCCCCTTCTGGGAGACATTTTCAAGTATAGTCTTAGTGGTTACCCATCATTAACACATCAAGTCTCTAACACTTCAGTGGTTTCTTTCCTAGGTGAAGGGTAAGGGAAGGCTGGGAAGTCAGTGTAACCCTTTCCCAAGGTCCACATTTTGCCCTCCCCTTGTCTTGCTCACCAGGCCAGCCTTGGATCAGGGACTTCATGAGGAAAAAAGGTGGAAGAACTTTTCACAGGCATCAGGCTGTTAGTTACAGCCAAGAAGTTAGACCTCAAGATATATATATATAGTAGATTTAGAGCTAAAAGGGACCTTATAGTCCAACCCCTTTATTTTATAAATGAGGAAACTGAGACCCAGAGAGGTTAAAAGATTTGGTCAAAGTCACATGGGTAGTAAAGGATCTCATCCAGAATCCACTTTCACTTTAACTCTAAAGTCAATAGCCTTTCCACTATCCCACATGGCTTCTAAAAGACAGCGTGTTCCTCTCCTATTGTAAATGACCTTTAACCATCCAGTTCTAGTTGGGAAAAGATTCTTCTTCTCCTTCCTCTTACCAATCCTATATAATGTTAGGGCTGGAAGTGAGCTAAGAGATCATCTAGTTCAGAAGTTCAGGAGTTTGAAATTTTTTTTTGTAATGTGCACCTTTGACAATCTGGTAAAGTTTATGAACCCCTTCTCAGAAGGTTATAAAATAAAAAGCATAGGGTTACAAAGGAAATTAATTATATTGAAAGAGTGATCCAATTTTTTTTAATGTTTACAGACTCCCACACTAAGATCCTCTGATCTAGTCCAATTTCCTCATATTGTAAATGAGGAAGTTAATACCAGGAGGAGTAAAACTGACTAAGCCACAATCACCCAGTCAGTAAGTAACAGAGCTTGGATTTAATGCATGTCCCCTGTCTCAGAACTATTGCCATGAAACTATTTTGAGATTAAAGCACAAATGTGACTGAAAGAATTCCATCTAGGTCCTTAAGAGAATACCACATAACCCAATAGCTCAGGAGTCAGTGGTATCTCTCTCCAGATAGTAAAGCACACCATGTGCATAAAATATTTACTCAATAACTGAATAGTTTTTAATTAATTAATATTTAATTCAATAATTAAATAAATATTTGATTGATTTGATATTCAGCTCAGTCCTTAATATCCCTTAATGATGGGGGCTTGGAGAAATATGGTTGAAGAGGTTACAGTTGGACCTGCATATTTATTTTTTCTAATTTAATGAACTCAGCAAACAATGAATAGAATCATATGCTGATAGGGTTTCCCCTTACTCTGTGGTCTTTAACAAACATATTTAATTCCTTACCAAGAGCTCAAATATGGGATATTAATGCTACTTATTAAGAAGACTAATTTCTATATTAGTAGTATAGCACACCTTCAGCATTCATAGCAGATATATTATGTAAAGATCTCTTCATATTGGGAAAGCCAAGAACACAAATGAGATCTAGACCCAAATTCTAAAGACCTCTAAGATTCTTAGAGAAGACCTTTAGGAACCTCCAGGTGGCTGCTTAGCCAACCTGGTTAGGCTTTAGGGCTAGAACAGACAGTACAATGCTCTTAGAGGAAGTTTTGAACTTAGGTCTTCTTACTCCAAATCCAATGTTCTCTCTATTATACGCTGTCTGTCTTTTTTCTTCTCAATCCTCATGTCCAACCAATGTTCTCTATTTACTTTACACCAGGGAATCAATGTGAAAGAGTCCACATATTCTAACAGTCCCCTGCGGTTTTCCCTAAACTAACCATTAGCTTGGATAGTGGGAACCAGGAAAGGATACATACCTACAGGTACAAGTGCAAGCACAGTGCGCGTACACATATACACACACACATACACATGCTATTCAAAACTGGTAATATGTAAATAATAAGTGTTACCTAAAACCATAGTCTTAGAACTGAAAGGGACTTTAGACACTGTGAAGATCTACTTCCTCTTTTGAGGTTGGGGATGAAGTGATTTGCTCATAGTGGTATACTCTGACAGAATTAGGATCAAACCCATGCCATCTGCTCCTGCTCCATGGATTTTACCACTAAACCAGACTGCTTCCCTCTGTACTATCATGTTGAGCCTTTAGAAGATTGCCTTTTCATCCCTCCTATGACCCTAATACCCTATTAATGGCACTGGTTCATTAAAAAAAAATTGACAAGGCAAAATTGTGGAAAGTACTAAAGCAAGGGAAGAACCTTGAAAAGGAAAAGGAATCTATCTTCCAAGCCCCAGTTCTCCACTTATTTATATCTGTAAATTCCAAAATCTTCAAAATATTTCTACTACTATCATAGTTGTGGCCAACATATCAACACCAATGTTGATAAAAAAAATCATCTGGTACTGCAGTGGCAATATATCGCAAACCCAACCTGATGTCAGGAATAAGAAATCAGTTTAACCTCACTTTTTGATTCAGGGACAGTGATGTTCTGAATTGGAATCATAAGATTATTGCTGGAATTGCTTAGAAATTATCTAGTCATGAAATCATATATTTAGATAGAGGAATAGAGAAATAGATGAGAGGTAGAGATTATAGAGCTAGAGCTAGACAGAAATAATATGTATTAAGTGCTTACTATATACATGACTCTACACTAAGTGCTGAGAATACAAATGCAAGCAAACAAGACAGTCCCTGCTGTTCTCAAGGAAATTACACTCTATTTGGGGAAGACAAAACATAAAGAGATAATGAAAAGGTTTTAGGGAGGGAAGATACATACTGCAATATGGTAGGGAGTCAACAAGTAGCATGACCATTAAGAAAGTCAAAAGATACTTGGTTGGAATCCAAGATTCTGGAGGGAAAAACAAGGGGATGATGATCGGAGAGCAAACAAAAGGAGACTTCTAGAAAGTTGCTCTAGAGTCGACTCTAGGACGGAGGCTGATTCTCAGAACGAGATAATGCAGGAACAGAATCAATAGTTAATAAGTATTTAATAAGCACCTACTATGTGTCAGGTGCAATGCTAGTTTTTGATGAAGCCCAAAAATCACTTACAATCTACTGGGGGAAAGAATATACAAAAGGAAGCTGAAAAGAGGTTGGGAAAGTGCCAGAGAGTACTTGGCAAGGTCATTGATGTTTATGGAGTAGAAACCAAGCAGAGTAGTTGATAGGAAATAAAGTCTTGAGTTCCAGTGGGATCAGTGCTTAAGGATGATATTTATAGTTAGAAGGGACTTTTGAGGAAGTCTAGTTCAACCTCCTCATCATTTTATAGATGAAGAAATGGAAGCCCCAAAAGGTTAAATGATTTGTCCAAGGTCACAAAAATTATTTAAAAAATTTATAAGCTAAGATTTGAACCCAAGCCTTCTGGAACCAAATCTAATGTTTTCCCACTGCACTGTATAGAAATGGAAGTTGGATATTTCATATAGTACTTTCAACAGAATCCAGAAGGTAAGGAAATTTCCAGTTTAGAAATAAGAAGCAGCCCATGATAGAATGCCAAGCTTTGAGGCCAAAGACCAGGAGAGACCACGAGAAAAATAATCATCTTTGAAAGAAAGAAGGAAAACCTATACCAATATCAATAGAAGTAGATATCCTGGCAGTTGAGTGGTGGGTAGATAGAAAGCTGGGATCAGAACCAGGAAAATATGTGTTCAAGTTTCATTTCTGGTCTACACTGACTGAGTTACCCCAAACAAGTCTTTTAGCTAATCAATGTTTCAGGAAACTCTCTGAGACTGCACCTTGCAGAAAGGTGTCCACCTGCATTGATAGAGGGGGTTTTTTCATACGAGAGTTCCTTATATCAATGAAATTACAAATCTAATTTCTATCTCAATCCAGAATATTGTATTTCATATATGTATATATAAGTTTATGTGTGTGCATACATGTATGCATATTGAGAATGAAGAACAAACACAAAAATTATATACATATACATAACTATATTAATATATGCATATGTGATATAAAACTTAAAACTGTGCTAAGACTTTGACACACCCTGTATATTACACACACGCATACACACACACACACACAAACATCTAGAGATCAATACAGTAAAACAGCTGCTTTAAAAAAGTTATGAATTGCAATTGTTAGCAGAAGGGATATATTCCAACTCACATACTTAATCACTAATAGAGTCAAGATTTTTTTATTTCTATTATACTAGAGAAGGTACTATGTTTGTGTGTGCATGCGTGTGTGTGTGTATTTGTCCCTAGAGCCTCCATAAAAGACACCTGTTTCATTAGAAAACATTTTATAACTGCCTATAAGTTACCAGTACCCTAGATGTAATTCAGTCTTTGACCAGTGCCCTTTTCTTGAATTGCCGCAAGTAAGACTCTAATCCCTTCCCTGGACAGAAATAAAATTCCTTTGTATCAATGCCGTGTACTCAAAATGCGGTGGTAATCCTTCCTCCCCAACACTCTGCCTTCCTAGGTATGAAATTACAGAAGCTCTTTCAATAGACTCTGTGTTTATAATGTCTAGATATGTGTGTGCTAAGAAAATGAATAATTCTGCTGATATTTTACTAATCATTTCGGGGAAGAATTTATTTGATCCTGGAAATGATGGGAGTCTATTGAGTGTGGAGATGGTACGGTCAGCCTCAGACTGTAGGAAAATCATTTTGATATCTGAGCATAATGATCAGAGTAGGGAGAGATTTGAGGATGGGGACTTATCGGAAGGTTATTGAGATAGTTTAGGCAAGAGGTGATGAGGACCTACAATAGAGGCTCTGTGAGTGGGGAGAAAGGAACATATACATAAAAAGTGTTCTGACAGTAGAAATCTGGCTAGGATTAGGGGTGGGGAATCTGCAGCCTTGAGGGCACATGTGGCCTTCTAGGTGGTCAAGTGTGATCTTTTGACTGAATCCAAGCAATTCCCCAAAGGATTTGTTCTGTGAAATTTGGATTCATTCAAAGAGCCACACTTGAGGACCTGGAGGACCCCATGTAACCTCAAGGGTGAAAGTTCCCCACCCCTGTATGATGTGAGTAAGGACAAACAAGGATGAAACTCAGCTTGCAAACCTAGATGACTGGGAGGGTAGTGATGCCCTCAAAAGAAGTAAGGGAGTTAGAAGGGGGAAAGTTTAAGTGGAAAAATAGTGATCTCTGTTCTGGAAAGACAGAGTCCAATAAGCCTATGGGACATCCAATTTGAGATGTTCAAAAGGCAATGGATGCTGTGGGAATAGAGCTCAGGAGAGTCTGGGGCTAGCGATTTAGATCTGGGAATCATCTGCTTAGAGATGAAAAATAAACTCCTGGGAGGTAATGAGATTGCCAAGTTAAATAGTGTAGGGTAGGGTTCTTAACCTAGAATCTGTGAAATTTTTCAATTCACATATATTTTGGAAATAATATTTCAGTATAATTTGATTCCTTTTAAAGCCTATGGATTTTATTTCAAACATTTAAACGGCATTTTTTTTTCCTGAGAAAGGAGTCCATAGGCTTTACTTTTACTGCCAAAGGGGTTCATGACATGAAAAAAGTTTAAGAACCTCAAAGATGAAAAAGGGAAGAGAGGGTCCAGGCAAGCCTTGAGGAGGCATGCATAGTTAGAGAGTCTAAGATGTATGAAGATCCCCAAAAAGATACTGAGAAAGAGTGGGCTGATAGGAAGCCAGAAAACTAGTAGTCAGCAAGTCCCAAAGAAACTAGAGAAAAGAGAATATTCAGAAGGAGAGGATGGTCTACAACGTAAAAGCTTGCCAGGGGTCAAAAGGATGAAAACTGAGAGAAGACCTCGGCAATAAAGAGATCTTTGGCAACTTTGGAGAAGATATTTTCAGTTGAATGATGAGGTCAAAGTCAGATTGCGTGGGGTTAGGAAGAGAAAGAGAGAAGTGGAAACACCAATTCTAAGTGGCGTTTTCAAAGAATTTAGCCCTGAAGGGAGGAGTGATAAAGGAGTACAGCCAGCAGGAATGGTCAGATCAACTGAGGATTTAAAAAAAATACAGAAGACGTGCACCCCGTTCTCTTCAAACCTGGGATATTATTTTATGTTTGAAGGTCTATGTTGATGCCTGGGATGGTATGGAATTTCAGCTGTAAGGGAATCAAAGTTACTTTGACTTCTCATAGATAAGTCCTTACTGTTTCATGTTTTCATGAGGTTAAATAAAGCTCATGCTATATTTGATGCATTATTAGTTTGAGTACTTGCGCAGGGGCTGAGGATCTCTTATCTTTTTCCATAGAGATCTAGACCTGAGTTATATTCTTATGTTGTATCATGGATGAGTTTATCCCAGAAGGGGATGAGAGCTACTTGAAATGACCAGGAGATGACAGTGGTATATTTGTAGACAAAAGGAATGTGACCAGGAGAGAGGGAGAGATCACAGATTAGCCAGATAGTAGGAATGCTAGTGGGGTTCTGAACACTTTGCTTCTGGAGGAGAAAAAAAAATAATCCATCTGCTTACTCCATTGCTCTCAGGAGTATTTTGTCTTTTCCCTTTTGTGATCTTCCCCACACATTAGTTACTCTGAAAGTAAATTCTTTCACAATTCACCTACAGAGTCATTGAATTCTAGACCCATGAGGGACTAACTTTTTTTTCCTCCACTGCAAGGAAAGGAAGACCCAGAGAGGGAAATAATTTGCTTAAAGTCACACAGCTAATCAATGGTAGAACATGAATTAGAATCTAGGTCTATATTAATTGGTCTTCGCTATCCAAGTCCCAGGGTAAAAAAAAAAAATGGGGAAAATGAGGTAGAAGTTAAAAGTTAGTCCCTACCATGGAGCCCAAATAAAGTTTCCCCTCACCACCCATCCACCCCCAGTAAACACATACATTCTTTCTCATGTCTCCTCTGCTCGTTCAATCTTATCCCCCACTTGACTTCTGAAATGCCAGGGAAGGAGAATAGGCAGGTTTGATGACAATGTAAGGAAGAGGAAGAATGCTGTTATTATTATGACTGCTGTATTTAAAATAGAACGTGTTGTCTCATAAGGAAATGGCACCCTGTCCCTGAAAGTAGTCAAACAGAGACTGCCAACCTGTCCTCCACATCAAAGAGAGAAGTATTGAATTAGGTGGGAGGTGGTACTAGATGACCTAATTCTAATATTCTAGCATTCTAATTAGAGATTCTTTGGAGTTAACAAGCTTCTCTGAAAAATGCAAATATCCACCCACTAGAGGAGATTAAGTCTCATTCACACTTTAGTGTGAATTATTTTACTCCAGTAATTGACTAACAGCTAGCTGACTCAAACTGAGAACTCAGCTGGAAGGCTCTTAGAAATCAAGTTAGTCCAGCCCCCTCATTTTACAGATGGTGAAACTGACACACACAGGTGGCAGGTAATTCAGTTCAACAAATATGTCAGACACTGTCCGAAGTGCTGACATCACGATAACATGTAGATACATATACACACATCTCTATCTCTTAGGAACTTATATTCTTTTGTGGGGGGAGGAAAAAATTGGGAAGTGTTATGGATGGGAGAAACAATATGTCTACATATAAGAAAACGCACACAACATATAGTTATCCCTTCCACATCGAGGGCATTACCATGTAAAATTTTTTGGCCCTCCCCTTCCTGCCACAGAATAAGTGTGAATTATTATGGTATTAAAAGATAAAATATGTTGATATTATGCAATACTATACATCTATTTTATGTATTTCTGAGTTTCAAAACTTTTTCTGTGTCATCTGCTGGCTTCCATGAGTTGCCTGAGGCTTCTGCAAAACTTCCCCAAAATTCCCATTTAATTTCTTATGTTGACTAGAGATATGTAGAAATCGGGGTGGGGAAAGTCAAAATATGGAAGAGATAACTGTATGCACAAAGTAATTGGGAAGACCTCACAGGTCTAATATGAAGGACAAGGCGATAAGAAGCATTCCAGAAAGGATAATGGATAGAATCATGAGAATGATGGGGTTGACACAGATTGATAGAAAGGGAGTAGGCCAAGTTAGGGGGTCTGGAAAGGGAGATTTCATCTAAACAGCCCACAACTCAGGAACACAGGGACGATGAATATAGCCAAAGAGCAGTAGCAGCTAAAGCTATGTTGATTTCATTCTCAGTCCCTGAAAAAGGAGTTAAAAGACAAGAAGGGGTTTTGATAGTGGGGCAAGAGACGACACGTAGTCACTGGTCCTCCCCAGCAATCAAGGCAGGGATATCTGAAGTCCTGGATCTAGGCTAGTTATAGAGGGATGAGACATGTTTGAGGTATTCACCCTCACTGAGTCATTCAAAAAACATTTATTAAATACTCTGTGCCAGGACTTTGCTAAGAGATGGAGACAGAAAGAAAGGCCAAAAAACAACCTGGTGCACTTGAGAAGTGTACGTTCTAATTGTACTAATTGTAAGTGCGAGCATGTTAATAACTAGGTACATAGAAGATGCAAGCAGTGTAAATGAGACATCATCTCAGAGGAAAAGAGGGAACAAGGAGAGGCCTTCTGGGATCTGAGGTGAGGCTTGAAGGAACTCAGAGAAACTGGAAGACAGAGGGAAGGGGGAAAGCATAAAAGGTGACTGACAAGGCAAAGAGAAAGAAGAATAACAAGAAAGTCAGGATTGCTGAATCCCAGTGCATAAAGAGGAAGAAGTTGGATGAGAGCTGGAAAGGTAGGAAAGGGCCAGGCTTATGAGGAGCTTTAAATGCAGGAGAACTTTATATTTGATTGGGGAAGTGATCTACTGGAACTACTGGAGCTCAAAGAGCGGGCAGGGATGCCATATTCAGAACTACACTTTAGAAAACTCTCATTGGTAATGAAGAGGAGAAGGGATCTAGATCTCCAGACATGAGTTATATTCTGATGCTCCCAGGGAAACCTGGGTAGGGACAGTAGTTAAGGCCTGTCTCAGACATCCCCCAGTGATAGATCACCTGGAACAGCAAACAGGACTCACAGAGAACTAAGAATTTTAGTTCTTAGCAATAATGGAGGGCTTAAGCTCCTGTTCTAATGACTGAGAAAACCTATGTGCTGTGTTCATACTTCTTATGGTACTGAGTTCAATGATATGGCACAAAACATTGGGTGATCTCCCTGTTGAGTAATAAAATGAAAATACTGAAGAAATAACTCTTTTCTAAGAGAAGGGAAAAGACCAAAAAAAAAAAAAAGTCCAAGGAGTCAGAGGGCAATTTGAACCTATTTTAGCTAACTGTAGGGTAGAAGAATATGGGGAAGGAAAAGAAAAGTGAAAGAGACACACGGACAGAGACAGAGAGAGGAGGGAGAGGGAGAGAGAGAGAGAAGACCAGTAAATGTGGCAAGAACATTCCACACAATAAATCCATGAGGTGGATGATATAAGTATTCTTTTCTCTATTTTATATATGAAAAATAAAAGATTGAAGGGTTAGTAACCAGTCCATGGTACATCATTACCATCAGTCAAGATTAGACCCCAAGACTCCTCATGCCAACCATGTCCAACACTCTTTCCACCCAACTGCTCCCAAGCATTGAAGACATGCTTATTCAGTTTGAAGATGGGACAAAAGTAGGAAGGCTAGCCAATACTTTGTATAACAAGAACTCAGTATGGTATATTGGAAAGATGTGGGTTCAAGTTCTGCCACTACAAAATATGTGACCATAAGTCATTTAACCTTCATTTGTCAAATGAATATAATAAAACCTGCATTGTAGTATCCACCTCATCAGGATGATGCAAAAATCAGAGCTAAGCTATGTAAAGTACATTATAAACAAGTAACATGTCAGTTTGTGGTAGTGGTTTACTATTACTATAACTGCTAAAGACAGGTATAACATTATTTCTATGAGAAATTACATTTTCACTTCTTCTTTCCTTGAGCCAGAGCTAGAGACTCCATGACTTGAAGTAGAAAGGAGGGAGGAGAAGGGAAAGGAGAGGGAAGATAAGGAAATAAGTATTAAGTACCTACTATGTGCCTGACACTGTGCTAAGCCCTTCATAAATATTATATGATCCTGCCAGCAATCCTGGAAGACATGTGCTATTATTATTTTCATTTTATAGTTGAGAAAATTGAGGCAGTGGGAGGTGAAATGACTTGCCCAGGGTCACACAGCTATTAAATGTCCAAGTTCAGATTTCAACTCAGGTCTTCCTGACTCCAGGTCTAGCACTCTGTCCACTGTGCCATCTAACTACTCCTCAGTACTGCTACATGAAAGTTATTCTACATATCTCTCTGCCTGTACAGGAGAACATTCCTCTCCACACAGGATTATCAGATCACAGATTTAGAGCCACAAGGGACCTTAGAGGTCATTCCAACATGTTCTGAAGAAAAAAATACAGATCAATTTCTTGCAGAGTGTTCCATATTGAGAGAACAAAGGATAACGACTCCCTTAGGGACTTTAGACATTCTCACAGTCTATTGAAGTGCATCAACCTTTAATAAGTCAAGTGAGACTTGGGGAGTGACTGCCCATGACCTTGGGCAAGTCATTTCTGTCTCATGGACTCAGCTTCTTATTTATAAAATGAAGAGCTTGGTATGGATGATCCCTAAGGATCCTCCAACTTTTTTCTCTATCATTTTTTAAAATTTAACATTTAATTTTTTTCTGATTTGAAGACTTTTTTGGTCAAGTTTCAGTTCCATTCAGAATTCATGATTCTGGAGTTCAGCCCTAAAACGGAATCTTTTGGTATTTGAAAAAGTCATGCAATTTTGATTGTAGAAAAGAAGAATGTTTAAAAGTCATTAAACAAGGCAAGAAAGCCTTATTGGATGCCAACTGACTCTTAATTGATATTATAATGATCTGAGCATAAGTGGAAATAACTTAAAATATGATTTTAAATATTAAGGGGAGAATACTTAGCAAAATGCGCTTTGTGTTTTGAGGCATTTAAAGGAAGAGTGAGACTTTTGTTCATCTCAAAATATAGTTGCAGATAGTTTTAAATCTTCTGTTAGAACTGTGTGATTCAGCAATCAGTAGCACCCCAAGAATCCTGCATCACCTCAGGAAAAAGCCCATATCCACAAGCCTTATCTACCATCACCAGGAAGTAAGCTTCCAAAATCAACTCTCGTCTAACATTATGCTTTCATTTTCAATCTCTCCCTTTCTACTGACTGCTAATTTGCTGCAAAAATGCTTAGGTGTAAACTATCTCTTAACTCCGCCATTCTCTCAATATTTCTCTCCACTTTTATAGTTAGACTTCAAGAAAAAGTCATGCAAACTTGTTCCACTCCTTTCTTTTTCAACCCCTTGCAGTCTGGCTTTGTTCAGGTACTAACTGGTATCCCATGATTGGGTTAATTTGGGAGCCTATCTGATCTGTATGCTCAGTTCCCAATTTCTGGGTCCAAAGAGTTTCATGGTTAGTTCATGTGTAACTTGAGTCCCAAATCCTAAAGGGTGTGACTCTAACAAAATAGATGGTAAGAGTTAAGGTTAAGGGACTAAAATACAGTTGGGGGACACTGGAAAGGTCTCACCCTTTAAACCCATGGGCTGAGGAAGGAGTACTGTACTTTGATTTTCAATCTCTCTAGTAACTGAATCTTTCCCTACTGCCTACATATATATTTTAGGTGAATGAATGAAGCTTTTATTAAACACTTATATTTAAAACACTGTGATAAGTACAAATAGAAAAGTAAGACACTCCCTGTTCTCAAGAGTTCATCTTCTCATGAGTGAGAGAATACATATGGAAGGTTCCAGAAGCAAGTCAGGTGGAAAGGTCCCATTGTCCATAGGATGGACACAGTGGCAAAGCAAATTACAATTAATGTCATTTTCACTGCTAAAAATTCTATCAGTTTCTAATATTGAACCATTTGACAGTGACATGGGTTTTAATGACAAGAATTTCCTTTTCTAGTTCTTCAAAGATGCTATAGCATATGTAGGAGCAGCTGTATCTCCACAGAAATTGTTTCCCAGAATATTGCACAGACTCTGGGCTTTTGAAGCCTTCATATTCCCAAGGCTCTTGTTTCAGGGTACTGGGCTGTTTTCATCAGAATCTGAGGTGAGATGGTGGTCAAAGTGGTGGTAGTAATTTGACTTGCTTGCCACATGCTACCTTCTGTCTGTACCTCAGTATACACTGCTGCTTCAGCTAGACTGGTTTGCCTCCACTTTGAGTGGCAATTGATGGACTTGCCTTCCTGGATGATCCTGGAAGGGGGGTGAAGGAAGAGTGGGGAGGATGCCACTTCCAGAGCTCTTGGACTCAACTACCTGCTCATAGCTGCTGGTCAGCAATCACTTCTGGTGGTGATGAAGAAGGTAGGTCCTTTCTCCAGAATGGTTTTTCCCCTCAATGATAATCTAATACAGTCTTCGGAAACTTTTTCTTGACCTTTCCATGCCTTCAAGTTGTCATCCCATATTTTTTCTCCCTTTGACAAACTCCTAGAAAAACTGTCATACGCTCGATGTCTCCACTCATTTCCCAACCCCTTGACATCTGGCTTCTGATCTCAATGCACTTGAATTTGCTCTTTTCAAAGTTACCAGTGCTCTCTTTGCCACTTTATCTTATTGCCTTTCCTAAGTCTACATCTTCTTCGACCTCTCTGCAGCATTTAATTCTGTTGAACATTACCTCCTCCTGGACACCCTTCCCTCAGGAATCTCATTGGGATGTTTCCAAGCAATTTTTTCCAAGAGTTATTAGTTAGTCATTTTACATTTTACCTCTACTAAGAATAGTCAGAATACCCAGTGGACAATTTTTCTTTCTAATTGTATCTTTCTCTCTGTGAGCAATATTGTTATTATTCTTATTACAGGACTATACACATCATACTGACCATTATAGTGACCTTCTTACCATCTCTTTAAAAGGTTGTCCCTGCTGATGGACATGATAGGGATGGTTAGCATGGGGTAAGGAAATTTCAGGGATACTGGAAAAGATCCCTTCCATATACCCTGAATTCTGCCCCAACTACTGACTGATGTCTGAAATCTGAGACATCATCTAACTATATTTTATTTGTAGTTAATATAAATCCTTAGGAATGGTATGCTGTATCTTGGTGTGACTAAGAGATGAAAGAGATTATAGAAGCATAGGGGGTGTGTGTGTGTGTGCATGTGTGTGTGCGTGCGTGTGTGTGTAGGAGGGAGGGAAATTCTGTGTTAGTGAAGAAATTAGGAGAGCAAATTCTTAGTCCCTAGCAATATTCAAGCACAACCTAAATAACCACTTGCTTAGGATGTTTTAAAGGAGATTTGGGCATTGGATAAGAAGTTGAAGGAGATAACTTCTGAGATTGTCTTCAATGCTGAGACCTTACAATTCCAAAATTCTATGGAAACCTAAAGCCACCTTTGCCTGATAAACTTTTGCTTAAAGTATACTCTGTTCCCTTGCCTTTATTTTGCATGAAGCAATTAAGGAAATAAATGTATTAACTATTTATCATAAATAAAAATAATTAAATAGCAATCATTGAATTGATTTAATTAATTGAGCTGATTAGATCAAATAAATAAAGGGTAATAAAATCAACGAATAATGATAAGTTATTTATCGTTTAGGCTCTGAGCCTACATATACTGGATTTTTTTTTATTGTAACTTGTACATTGTCTAAGGTGGCTGGGCTTCAATACTTCCAAAACTCTGTAATGTCATCAGTGTGATCAGTCCTACATATGTATGCATATTTCACCTCTTCTGCATCTTGGAAGACCCTTTGCCATGCACCACAAAATTCATAACAATGTGACCACGCTACTGGTGATGTGCCTTACAACCCTTAGGCAGGGAGTTCTTAGTTAATCATTCAACTCTGGGCAGATACTGAAGCTTTTCCAGTCTGGTAGGACCTGCTAAAGCATGTGCTCCTTTGATAAATCCCTTGAGAATATAAGATTATAATGGAGCATCAGAGGATGGATTTATTGGATGTACTGCATGTAAAAGTAGGCTTGCATTGTGGAATAAATCCCAAACAATTTTGGTAGTAGAGAAAATGCCCAATTAAGATAAAGGGTGAGGAAGCTCAGTACTTAACAACTCTTGGCTCTTTGAGGTTTCATTCACCTGCTGACTCAGGGGTTCAGTGGAACAGGGCACTCCCAACTATTTAGTAACATTTGAGTCACATACTGAATTGCCAGAAGTAAAATAAAAATGAATAGTAAAGTGGGTAGGAAGATGGGAGATGAGGGGGAGCTAGAAAATAAAATCTTTTATGCACATATATTTTAAAAGACAGCTCATAAGAAATGACATGTGAAATTTGCACAGTAGCATGGGAAGACCTGTGTAATCTGATGAAGAGTAAAGTAAGCTGAATCATGAAGGCATAATAAACAATGACTACACTAATGTGAACAAAAACAACTCTAAAAGGCATCCAAACTCTGGATAATTGTAATGACCTATTTTGGCCCCAGACGACAGATGATGAAATACACTTATCCCTAGAGGAGAGATATGGGATTGAGAATGTGGAATTCTGCATATGGGGTCAGACATTCATTTTCTTGGTTGTTTTTTTTATACCTCTTTTCTTTTATAAAAGATTATTCAACTGAGCATGGGTATGACAAGAAACACTGTGATACAAAACTAGAAGGCATCAATAAAGCCTAAAACATGAAATAAGAACATTCTGCTTCCTTCTACGCTGCAAGAAAGAAATACAGAAATCCTCCACCTCTAGTCTCCCCCTTTATGCACCCTCTCTTTCTGCATTTTAATCCTGCAAAATAAATTGATTCATCTGAAAAACATTGGTCCATGGTATTTCAGGCTTGGTCTTCCACCATCATTTTTCCTATTTCTTTAAATTCTGTTTTTACCTTTATTCCCTTCTGTACTTAATTCTTTTAATAAAAAAAAAGTTGATATATCTTTCTCTAGAGATGATGAAAATTATTTCATTACTATTCTCTTCTTGGTAATTGTACTTATTTTTTTATGTTTGAGGTATTTGAAAGTAGAACAATTTGCTCATATGTGAGTGAGGGGTTGTTTATTTTGTTTTGTTTTATAGGTTTCTTCAGAAACCTTTATTTTTGATTGCCATTTCTAACTGATGATTAAACTCAGGTTTGGAAGGTGTATCATTTATACATACCCATCGCATCTGTACCATCAGCTCGTTTAATATTTGGAATACATCATTCTATTTCTGAATAGATTTTCTGATAGAGTCAGAATAATCTTGTAGCATTCAAATATCCTTTCTTTTACATTTGAAAGTCTTTTTCTTGGCCATCTATGAAGTTTACTGTTTGTTACTGGAATTTTTTAATTTAGTCACTTCATGTCTTGAAATTTGAAAACTAGTAGTTTTTTGTTCTTCCAGAGGTGATATGTGGGCTCTTTTAATTAATGTTTTGTCTTCTGTACTCAAAAGTTCTAGGACAGATTTCTTGTTTATTTCCTACATTGTGGTCTTCAAGTTTTTTGATTTGTTATATTCTCCTGGGAGGCCTACAATCCTGAAACTGCCTCTACTCAACCTGTCTTCAAGATCAATGATTTTTGTTTTTACAAAGACCATGTGTTCATGTGGCATAATTGCCTTTTGCTTTCCTTCTTCTAGACCATCTTTCCCTTCAGAATTCCCAATCTATTTTTCACTCTTTGGCTTCTTTAGAGAAACTTGCCACTAGGAATTCAGGTTCTTCTACCTACTAATTATTTGTCCTTTGAAGGTCATGAATTCTACCAGTTCCATTTAAACTTCTCTCAACATTCCCATTTCTCTTTTGAACCTTTCTGGAACTCTTGGTTGTGGTTCCATCCTCTCTTGGGAATCCATAGGGTTCAGTGTTTCACCGGTTCAATTCCCTTCATCTTGCAATACTTAGAGAACTTTGTCACATTATATATATTTTGATACTCATCCTCCCACTTAATTTTGATATTTTCTCTTTTGATTTACCTGGGTTTCAAAAGATTGTTATTTCTCTTGAGAATTTCGTGGTTTTGGCCTTTATTCTAATATTTTGTTATCCATTCACTCTTATGACTTCTTTTCCTTTGAAAAGGGCCAAATTGCAAAGCTGTCATCACTCCTCCCACTTTGGGGAACTTAACTTTTCACCAGCTTCAAATTCTAAATAGCTTCTAGAGGACAGGACAAGACCCAGCTGGATCACAATCCCCTTTCCATCATGTCCAGCATACCTATGCACACTACACTCCTGCCCTGATTTTCTTCATTCTTTAAATTTCTGACAGGGCTTAATAAGCATCTTGTGTTTTGGTGGGGTTGGGAAAGATGACCTCTAAATCCTAGGGGCTCCCTAATGTAGGAGCCAACCCAGGCAGTGGCAAATCTATTTCACTACTTCTAAACTTTCTGCTCCTTACTTGACTGGCTCAAGTCACTGTCTGATGCTGGCTGGAATAAAATAATGAGAGAAGAAGAGCAGGGTTGGTTAGGATTTCTTCAGCAGAGTCTTTATAGCAGGAGAGAAATCCCTGAGACTCAAAGTAAAGTCTGTTTGTGTGCACTAGGAGAACATTAAAATTAATGGTGGAGATTTGCTGAGCAAGTGAAATCTGCACTCACGTTCTCCACTATTAATTAGTAAAGTTTTAGTGCTAAGTTTTTTGTCTTTCGAGGACAGCTATAATTCTCAACCTTGGGTACATATCTCCTTTTTGACTATTCATTGTTTTGGGGATTTTGAGACTCAGAGAGGAGAAAATATCTAGTTCTCCATCTTGTTAGTGATGTGATAATACTATTTCTACTGATAAATCTGTCTCTGAAGTGGCTGCATGCCTTCAACCGATCCTCTCAGTCCTATCATGCTAAGCTCCCCTAGATGGACACCAACTGTCTATGTCTTCCTTTAAATGTGGTACCCAGATCTTAATACTGTAAATCAGTGTTAATCTGTCAGGTTTTTTCATTGCAACTGCCATCCTTCAGACCACTTTAATACAATTGGACTGCCTCTGAGGTCTGCAACCTGTTTTGTCACTCCCCTCTTAGCTGAAAGACATCCTGGACAAGGAGCAGGGACACTGTCAGTGGTATAAAATTTAATATTTCATGAAGGCAGCACAGGCAAGGATGAGCACCAGACCCAGAATTCTTACTTTTAATCTCAGCTTCTCAACTGACAAGCTGAATGACCTTGAGAAAGTATTAAGTCTCTCCCTCCCTCAATTTTTCATCTGCAAAATGATTGTGATGGGGTGGGGCAATGTGTGAAGTGTTGGGAGAAGCACCAGATTTCAAATCAGGGGGCCTGGGTTCAAATCCCACCTTTTCCTGGACTACATGTGTGATATAAAACTTGATGGCTTTCTCTGGGCTTCAGTTTCTTTATATATTAAGGAAAATAGGTTAGATGGGATGATTTCTATAATGTCTTCTTACCCTAGATCTCTATCCATGCTGTGTGACCATGAATATGATTGCATGCTATCTTCAAAGTCACTTCACAGACAAAAAAAATCATTTTTATTCCTTTGTAACAAGACCTCATTTGTTTTTATAGTTTTCCAAGTACAACAGTAAGTGAGGTTTATATGGTGATTAAATGTCTGACATGTATTATCTCATCTGAGTCTTCTCAATAATCCTAAAAGGTAGAACCTACAGATATTACTACTCCCTATTACTACTACTCTACAAATGCAAAAGTGAGAAGTTTCTCCCCTCAAAAAGCTTTACAGATAAGAAAATTACACTCAGAGACGATGAAATGAGTTCAGAGCAAAACAGAATGTTAGAGCTGGGAGGGACCATTAGAGACCATGTAATCCAAGTTCCCCACTTTAAAATAGGGGGAATTAAAAAGTATAAAGGTAAAATAAATTGTCCAGTCACATAGCTAGTAAATGAAATATGTGGAACTCAATTCTGGGGCTTCCTTTTTTACTGACCAAACATGGCTGCAAATTTCACTGAATTATCTTCAAAAATCAAATACCCAACCCCTCAAAAGGTGAAGACTGAACACATTGAGATGATGTAGAAGAAAGTCCAGCAAATGAGGGTTCAAGGTAGGAAACAGGATAGAAATATTAGGAAATGTCTATGGTGTGAAAAACAATGAATCAATAATGTTTTTTTGATTAACCTAAAGGATGGTAGTAGACTAAACACCCCTGCTAACTTTAACATTGTAAATTGGTTTTCCCAGCTTTGGTAGAGATAGATTGCACTGAGGCATTCCCAGTCCCTACTCTGAACCTTCACAGTGAACTGTTGCAAAGAAAACAAGTGTCAGATGCCAAATTGTGTGAATACAGTCAGTGCATGTAAAAAACAAAAATTTCTTTATATTATGGAATAATACAAACATTTTCATAACATAATATAATAAAAAAGATCATTGCACATGAAACTGAAAATCTATTACATACAACTTGCTATTCTTATATAATAAAGTTGTGTAAATTTTTTTTCTTTCTTTTCCTTTTTTTCTTCCCTTTCCCTATTCCTGCCCCAGAGATGGCTGCCATTAGACACAAATAGGCATACACACACACACACACACACACACACACACACACACACACACACACATATATATATACACAAACATATATACACACATACATATATATGTATACGTATTTGTGTGTAAAATTATTCTACACATTTTTCTATTCATCAGTTCTTTCTCTGGATGTAGATAGTGTCTTTCTTCATAAGTTCTTTATAGTTCATTTGAGTATTTATAATAGTCTAAAGGACTTATTCACTCAAAGTCATTCTTAAAATAATATTGTTGTTGCTATATACCATGTATTCTTGGTTGCACTCATGTAGCTTTTCATTATTTTTGTGCATGTCTTTCCATGTTTTCCTAAGACCATCGAGCACATCAGTTCTCATAATACAGAATTTTTCTTCCATTAGTAGGGGGTAAGGTTATTATAGTAATAGAATTTGTGACCTTTGCTTCATTAACACAATGGTTTAGGGAGGTTGGCTAACTGGACTACGTAGGGCAAGAGCCAAAGATGAGTAACATAGTCTGAAAGGACATAAAATCAGAAGACCTGAGTTCAAATCCCAGCTATGAACTTTACTTGCATTATGTCCATGAGTAAATCAATTCAGTTCTTGACTCTTTTTTATCATGTGCAGGACGCTAACACAATGAGTTTTCATGAAATATAAATAAAATAATGGTTCTAAAGTTCATCCTGGCTCTGACACATCCTTGCTACATGTAAGACCCTTAACCTCTGTATATCTCCACAAAACTCAAGTTACAGTAGAATTACCAGGTTGTTAGAGGAGGGAATTCCTACACTAGAACCTCCCTCCTCCAATGAAATCACAGGTTTACACACACAAAAAAAAGGAAAGAATATTTCTGATGTTCACGACAGAGCTTGTGGTTCTGAAAAACGAAATCATATTTCCCCTTTAGCATCTAACTAAGTAGCTAAACTTCTCTGAGCCTAACCAAATTCTCCGTTTCCAGGTTTTTCTCCTTTTTAAGAAAAACAGCAAGTGTTACAGCAACATTTCCAGTTCAGCTTTGCCTACATTCTCCACTTTAAGCCAGATGAAACAGCAATGAATGGTGAGCATAAAAGACTAACCTATAAACCAAACTGCTTCAATGAATGAAATGTCAAGAGAAATACCTGACAAATGGAATTTGGCCTTCCTTTCTTGTACACTGTGTCCTAGCCAGTTTGTTGGTTTAGGATATATTGTGTTACCTGCTTCTTGGTTTTCAAGTTTGATCCCCACTCAGTCTCTTCTGATTCTGAGACAATTAGCTCTTTCAAAAAGGGAAACATAGATATGATTTGAAGACTAAATGACCCAAAGCATGCCCAGTTCTGTTTATTATAATCTGAGTATTGGCACATGGGAAGTGACTGGCATGAAACTCAGAGACCAGCTGGGGAGCTGCCTTGTAATGTCAGGAATTTCTTACTTATTGCTAAAGAAAGTGGTTAAAAGAAGTGACTTTATAACTCACAGGTTGCAAAATATTTGACAAAAATTGAAGGACTGAGGCCCTTTCCAAGAGAACAATCCCACCAGATTTTTCTCCTGGATTTTATTCTGATCTCTACTGTTTACTAAAAGGTAGCCCGGATATGTCACTGCCAAGAAAACAAACCTTCATGTCTCTTTTCCTCTTTTTCTTCTCAGGCACAAACTCCCTTTGCAAAGAGTGTTACTGCATGGTAGACTAGAAGTGTTACTTTAAACAGGGATGGAATGTGAAGGCTGGTTCAGAACTTCAAATGCAGGATGTTATTTTCGGGGCTGTAACTCAGCCATGAAATTTTGCTCCAGGCTGAATTTAACATGCCAGGTCTGGGCTGAGAGATGAATTTTTCATGCATTTATTTCATTTCAGAATTAGATGCATGTTTTTTTTCATAAAAAATGATTTTGCACATGAAAGCTGAGAAAAGAACATTCACCCACAAGGTTGTCTGGAGACAGCTGAGCCCAAAAGGCAAAATCTTGAGTTAATATCATTTGAGATCACACAGGGTTTTAGATATGGCACTTGGGGTGGGTAGGATGATCCAGCTAGGTGACAATGTAAATAGAGTGTGGGGCCTAGGGTCAGGAAGACTTCTCCTTTGTTCAAATCTGGCATTAGCTGTGTGACCTTGGACAAGTCATTTAACCTTGTTTGCCTCAGTTTCCACATCTGTAAAATGGACTGGAGAAGGAAATGGCAAACCACTCCAGTATCTTTGCCAAGTAAACCCCAAATGGGGCCACAGGGAGTCAAACATGGCTAAAACAATTGAACAATAATAGAAATTATACATATCCATGTCCATATAGGGGAAGAGAGGAAAAAGATAGAAAAACAATAAAATTTTTATCTTTTATGAAAAATTAACTAAATCAGTAAAGCCAAACCTCAAATTTGTGTTATGCATCCCTTAGGCAGTTGTTTAAGACTACAAACCCTTCTCAGAATTACATTTTTGAATCCATAAAATACAACACATAGGAATACAAAGGAAACCAATCATATCAAAATACAGTGATCAAAATACGCTTCAAAAAAAGTTCACAGATCTCAAGTTAAGAACTCTTACAGTAAAAAATTTTTTCAGGTAAATAAAAAAAATCAATAAATTACAAGTTTCTTCATAGCAGGTACTGTCTTTTGCTTATTTTTGTATCCTAAACACAGTGTCTGATACATAATACTTAATAAATGTTAATTGATTGATTGATTAAAAATCAAATGCTAAGTTCCCAAGTAAAATTTCCAAAATTAAAAATTTTATGACCCATGTCATGCTTAAATCTGTGTACCCATTTCCCACCCTTTGATCATATGCATTCCTTGTGCACAATTTCTGCTTACTCTTTTCAATTCCTTCTGCCTATGTCAATGCAACTCCATCCTTCAAACCCAGTTCAGTTCTCATCTTCTTCCTGAAACCTGCAATTCAGCTTCTATGTATTAAGCACCTACTATGAGTGTCTACTCTACTATCCTTACAGATGATAAGTCCCCTGTTTGAGGCAGTTTTCAGACAAAGAAATCAAAGCTATTTATAGTCGTATAAAAAATGCCTTAAATCATTATTTCTTAGGGAAATGCAAATTAAAAAAACTCTGATGAACCACCTCACACTTATCATATTGGCTAACATGGAAAAAATAGGAAAATGATAAATGTTGGAGGGAATGTGAAAAAACTGGAACATTAATGCACTATTGGTGGAGTTGTGAACTGATCCAATCATTCTGGAGAGCAATTTGAAACTATGTTCAAAGGGAAACCAAGGTGTACAAACCCTTTGATTCCACAACACCACTGCTAGATCTGTATTCCAGAGATTAAAAATAAAGGAGAAAGGATGTATTTGTACAAAAATATTTGTAGCAACTCTTTTTATGGTGGCTAAGAACTGGATATAGAAAGGATGTCTATCGATCAAGGAATGGTTGAATAAGCTGTGGTATATAATTGCGGTGGAATATTATTGTGCTATAAGAAATGACGAGCGGGATGACTTCAGATAAACCTGGAAAGATTTACATGAACTGATGCAAAATGAAGTGAGCAGAACCAGGAGAACATTGTATATAGTAATAGCAATACTGGACAATGAAGAACTGTGAATGACTTAGTCTCAGCAACACAATGATCTAAAATAATCCCGAAGGACCCAAGATGAAACCTGCTGTCTGCCTCCAGAGAAAGAATGGATATTATCTGAATACAGACTGAAGCAGGCTGCTTTTCACTTTCTTCCAATGGTTTTGTTTTTTTTTTATTCAGGTCTTCTTGTGCAAAACGACTAATATGGAAATGTTTTACATGATTGCACATGTATAACTTATATTGGACTATTTATTGTTAGAGTGAAGGGACCAGGATAGAATTTGGAACTCAAAACTTTTGAAAAATGTTAAAAATTTGTTTTATCATGCAATTGGAGGGAAATAAAATATGGTAAGTCTAAAACAAAAAGAGAATCCTCTGAGGGTGACACTGTGCTGATTGGTCATAAAATCATAGATTTAGAATTCACTGGGACCTGAGAGACTATTGCATTTAATCCTCATTTGGAAACTGAGGCCTAAAGAAATTTAATTAGTAAGTAACTAATTTACACAATTATTAAGTAACTGAGGCAGGCTTCTAATTCAGTTCTTCCCAACCAGCTAGCTAAAACTCTATCCCCTGAGCCTCCTAGCTTTCTAGGATATTGCAGAGTCTCTTAAATGAAACCTCTAATCACCTGGAAGATTTCAGCCTCACTATTTACAGAATGGAAAGGAAAATAAGAAGGTCTATCATCCAGACTATGATATATATGTGGGAGGACATCCCATAGAGTTAGTTCACCAGTGCCCACATGTTAGACAGATGCTGTGGATGGACAATGAACTGGGCCTAGAATCAGAGAGGAGGAGGAGAGTGAAGTGTATAACATTCAGAAAATAACACAGGGTTCTCAGTAGCCCGGTGGATCTGCCTTAAGCAAAGGCCCATTTTTTAAAACATAGATATCTTTCCATCTATATCTATTTGAATGCAAGTCATGGAATCCCATTGTCTCTGAAGATTGAAAGTTGAATGTTTAAACAAAGGGCAATGCAGGGTTGTGTGAACAAACTACAGCATTTTACCAATGAAAAACTGCCCAAGAGATGGGATCCCACACATTATCGTGCATGTGTAGTGAGCCAGTCCCATAGCTGGCCTACCTACTCCACTGGTGTCCGTGAAATGACAAGGGAGTTGGCACAGTGAGAAGACCCTGTCTGCAGACATGCAGGAAGATATGGACAGGGGTCTCATTAGATGAGAACACATGGGTGGATTGTGACCTGCCCCTTTGAAGGGAGGACCTGCTGCATCAGTTAGATCACAGATCGTCACAGTGCATAAAAATATATTGCTCTAGGCAGAGGAGGTGCAGAAGTGGTAATAGAGTCCTTGCGTTGGGAGGAGGGGTGGATTGCAATGCAGCAGTATGTGAGTGGGGAGGTGGGCAGGGATGACGAAGCATGCACTAGTAAGGTAGAACATGGCAAGATCTAAAAAAACCAGAGGGCTGAGAAATTTGAAGGAGAGATGGTGTTTACGTGTGTAATTGGAGTGAGGGGAAGGGGAATCATGAGGAAGTTAAGGAAGGTTTCATATAGGAGGTGTCATCCGAAAAGGGCCTACCTTGAAGAAAGGGAGGGATTGAAGCAGTCAAAGATGGGGGAGAAGGGGTAGGATCTCCAGTCCCAAAATGGGGGCTGGTGGGAACAACGCCACTGAAATAGGACTGGGCAGGATGAGAACTGGGAATCAAGATGTTAGTATGGAAAGCATATGATGGGGAGCAGTTTGAAAATTTAAAAATACTCTGGACAAGTAGAGGGAGCCAGATTGTGGAGGGTTTTGAATGCCTGAGTCAGGAAGTTAAACTTTATTTCATAGGGCAGTGGTAAGCTAGTGAAAGTTTTGGAACAAAGAGTGGTGGGATATGAGGAAGACTATTTCAGTCCTCATTGATCTCCCCTTCTCTTCGAATTCCTGTAGCACATAGAGTGTGCATAGGCAGATCTCACTTTTATGTACAGTGGGAAAAGCATCTTAAAACAGTAGAAGTCAAAAGTCTCCCTACATATGAGTTTGTTTGAATACGAGTGGGAACTATCAAATAGGTAAATAAAGCCAATAAAAATAAGGCAACATCAAGTGAATGGACCGGTCAAAATTCAATGTAGGAAAAAGCTAAGAGAGCACACAATTTATCATTGAGGATCATAGAATGTTAGGCCTAGAAGGAACTTCGATTATAGAAGGTTAGAGCCGAACAAAACCTCCAAATATCATGTGGTTCTTTTCCCTCATTTTACAAAAGAAGAAGGTGAAGGTTGAGTAGAGAGACGGAAAGGCCTGCTTAAGACTATTAAGTCACACAGCTGAACCTTGCTGAGCCTAGAGTCAGGAAGGCCTGAATTCAAATCCAGCCTCAGCTATTTATTAGCTGGGTGACCCTGGGCAACTCACTCTGTTTGTCTCAGTTTCTCAAATGTAAAGTGCGGATAATAATAACACCAACGTCCCAGGATTATTGTGAGAGTCACATGAGATCATGTTGGTACATAGTAGATACCCTATAAAGCTAGCTGGTGGTCGTGGTGGTACCGGCTCCAACACAACCCCACAGATAATCCAGAAGGAGATGACTGGACAGCTAGTGACTCAGAAAGCCCGTGCCTCATGGAAACAGAATTTTTCCACAAAAACCTCAAGCAAAATCACAACTTCCCTAAACAAGGCAGCAAAGTTCTAGACCTGCCCTCACTTCCATTCTGGCCAGTCAATCCTCCCTCTTCTATATACATGCTCCTAACCCTGCACTTTTATGAAAATGTTTTCCCTTCTAACCTCCCCTTTAACCTCACTCCCTTCCATTAAACCTGAATTTGCCTACTAAAAAAAAAAAGAGTAAACAGATGGAAGAGGATGCAACAGGACATACATCTGGTCCCACCTATATTCCCTACAGATGATTTTGGCCTTGACCTTACTTCCATGGCTTTTACTTACAGACATGAAATCCAGAGATGGAGCAGAAGATACAGAAATTTACAAGGAGAAAACAACCAGGAAAACCTCCTGCTCCCCACATTGTCTTTTTCAGAGGGCTTTCACAAGTCCTGCTTGTGACCATTGGCCCTCTTATTCCAAGCCTAGCTGGAGCTGGGGCTCTCACCTGTGGTCACAAAAGGGCCATTCCTCCTTACTTCTATTATCAGGATTCCAAATGCACAAAGCAGGTGAAAGAAGGTGCTAATTTGTATGATCAGCAAGCTCTCTCCTCATCAAAGGGTTTTAGTATTTCCAAAAAGCAATTAACTCCTAATTCACAATTGCTTGTCTCTCCCTAAATAATGCTTTAGACTTGACATCTCTATAACTGCTATTTATCCCTTCTTGGCAGCTTCCCTGAAAATCATGCGTGTTTGGGGTGAGTTCCAGCCCCTTTCCGTTTTTAATTTTTTTTTCCCTCTGAGATATCTTCTTAAACCTTTCCAACAGCGTCTTGTGAGAATCTTTCCAGACTGCTGTATTTCCTGTTTTAAGAAGTCAGGAGGATGTTCCTCTTCTTTATCCCCTCCCCCAATCCCCTGCCAAAATTGCTATTAAAGTCGTCTGTCTAATATGATAAGACATGGTTTAGCTTTGGAAACATCAGCTTGGTCATAGGTTCTTCTGGGATACCTCAATGGATCTATAATTGGGCCAGGTGAGAAGCAGTATAGTAATGGGATGTATAGATCCCCAGATTGGATGTCAGGAGAGAGGGTTTAGACTCCAACCTCAGATACATCCTAGCTGTGGAATCAAGGGTGGGTCACCCTCCCCAGCTTCCGTTTTCATCTTCTGCAAAATGGGTATGATATAATACCAGTACTATTAAACCCACAGGATTGCTTCAAAGTTGCTGAACTTTGCAAACTTTGAAATGAGAATAATTCTAAATAGCGATTAGTAGGAGTGGTATCAATCACATGGCATACAACCCTTCCTTGACCTCTTATCCTGAGTGATTCTTGTTTCTGTGCTCCAGGGGAAGTCCTGGGGAGGTGGGGGGAACAGGGAGGGTAAAAATGAATAAAACCAGGGACACAACTGTAAGCCACTCTGAGGTTTTATATAAACCAGACACGGAGGGGACAGGGTGGATTATTTCATCAAATGTTTTAAAATGTAAGAAATAAAGAGACTTTCCAATCCTTCCTTCCTCCCCCCAAAAAAGAAAAAGATAAAAAAGAATACCATTGAGTAAAAAAATAATAAAAAAATAAATAAATCAGAAATAGAGAACAATTTCAGAAAAAAAAATCCTATCAATGTTTCCAGTGACAACTTTTTAACATCTTATTTTGTTTCAGTTTCAAATCTTTCCCTCCCTCCACACATCCTTTACCCATTGAGAAAGTAAGGAATATGAAACCCATTATATGTAGGAAGTCATGCAAAACATGTTTCCCCATTAGCTATGTTTGGGGAAAAAAATAAAGTAGGAGAAAAAAAATAAGCTTCAGTCTGTGCTCAGAATCTGACAGTTCTCTCTCTGGAAAGAGTGTTTTTCATCATGAGTCCTTTGTAATTGTCATGGATCATTGTATTGATCAGAGTTGTTAAGTGACATAAATTTTAAGTTTTTTTATTAAATAATTTTTAAGTTATTAAGGAAATTTGTGGTCTCAAACTACTCTGTTACTCAAGAGACTGAATACCACAAATGCTTGACAAAGTATTCCTTGAGATTATCACCAACAGGGAAGATGAGAGACATCTGGAAGAAAGAAAAAAGGAAAGAAATAGCATTTATTAGCATCTACCATATGCCAGGCATTGTGCTAAGCATTTTAAAATATTGTCTGATTTGATCCTCATAACAACAATGGGAAATAGATGCTATTATTGTCACCATTTTATAGTTGAGGAAACAGGCAGACAGAGGTTAAATGACTTGCCTAGGGACACACAGTTTGAAAGAGTCTGAGGTTGGATTTGAACTCAGGTCCTCCTGACTCCAAGTCCAGCATTCTCACCTACTGTATAGCCTGGCTACCTAAGAGAAGGTAAACAAGCACTCATTTTCTCAAGGCAGTCCTGAGATTCTCTTAGGTAGTCCTAACTCAAGGGATGAGAGAGGGTTAATAAATATTTATTAAGCACCTACCATGTGTCAAGTACCAAGTTATGGGGCAGACAAACATGGACATTTAGCCTAATGGAATGAGATTTGGCAACCTAGTCACGGAGACCTAAAGACAAGTCCTATCTCTTACACATGTTGGCTATATGCTAGTCAAAATTCCCTTTACCTTTCTGTGGTTCATCTTCTGAGAACTGTAATTGTAGAACATGTTCTGATTTGCATTGGTGCAGTGGTATTCTTCATAGGGAGTTCTTTACAAGGAAATCACATATCCATATACATACAAACATAAGCACGTACACAAATATACACACACATAAATATACATGCATGCATATGCACACACACATCCACAAAGACCGCCCCCCACCACACACACAGACAGAATGTGCCAGCCAAAGTCATACCTCCCTAATCAATGACCTTTCTTCCTACAGGCGTAAATGTATCCCTCCCTATAGGTCATGCTTTTAGTTTGCTGCCAACTAATCTCTTCTAAGGTATTCCATTGATAATGAAGGCGCTCACTTTTGAGGACCCATCCCAGGGGTGTCTGACTTTTTGAAGTCGTTCTTCCGAGATACAGAAGGAGATGGTACAGAATAGCAACCCAAAGACATGAAATCAAAAGGGGAGACTGACAGGAAATGAGCCTGCATGGCTCATGGAAACAGCGGTGGATATGAAATCCAGACACCTGGATTTCAGATGTTACCTCCAACACTTACTAATTGTGTAACTTTCAACAAATCGCATCAGCTTCCTGAGCCTGCTTTCCTCATTTGTAAAATGGCCACCAGAACACATATTACTGATGATACAGGTTTACTGTGAGGAAATCACTTTATAAACTGTAAAATGCTGTGTAATTGTGAGTTGTTATATTTTTCCTTGGAGAAGTCCCTGTCCAGTACAGCCTCTGACCCAGCTGTGCAGGCAGTCACCTCTTCTGCCTACTCATGAGGCCCATTCTACCCAAAATGATGGTTTCGTTTATACAGAGGGTGGGAACAAATGCCATGATCTCATGAGCTTGGGGAAGGGAAACATCTGAAAAGGGATGTGCAAACAGGTCACGCAACAGTACCAGAAGTAGAAACTGGTGATAGAAGGGACTATCCCCAAAGGAGGGGCAAGTGCTAAAAGCATGTAGGCCTCAATGAGAATATGACTGGAGAGATGCCTCAAAACCCTACCAGCCTCAAAATAGGTCACCCACTGAGCTGCCAATGTTTCGTTTCCTCCTCCTCCTTGACCTCAAATTCCTCCTGTTAGTAATGTGTTGTCTAGGTTGCAGACCTACTTCTTGCGCTGTTAGCTAATCATCCATTACACTAGAATCTATTGAGAATCTAAGCCCCTTAATAAAAATTCTCACCTAGCTCCTTTAGGTTAACTAAATCATTAACAGCAATGACCAGTGAGGTAAGTCATACAGCATCAGTCCGATTTGAAAACCAAGTGCTTTGCCAGAGATCTCACAGCCCATCTGATAAGTGTCAGAAGCCAGATTCAAATTCATGTGCCAAAATGCAATAGAATTTCTATAATAAGGGAAAGTGTGTGGGGACAAATAAAGGTATTATTCTAGATTGTAGGGATGGGGAAGCTGCAGCCTCAAGGCCACTTGTGGCCCTCTAGGTCCTCAAGCTCAGAGTGGAGAGAAAGGAACTTAGAAGAGAAATGTTATAAAGACAGAAAGATTAAGATTTGGGAAGGAATTAGATATAGGAAATGAGCGTGAGTGAGTAGTTTAAAATAACACCAGAATGGTGAGTCTGGTTGACTGGCAGGAAGACAGTACCCTTGACAGTAACAACAAAGTTGGGAACAGGGGAGGGTGTAGGAGAAAGGTAATGAACTATTTACTATTTTGGACATGTTGAGTTTGAGATGTCTTTGGGACATCTTGTTTGAGCTACCTAAAACTTAACAGTATTTATTATTTCAGAGTATTTTGTATATCCCCCTAATTAGCACAAATCCCCCTAAGACCAGGAGCAGTATTATCTCATCATTACCTAGCATAGGTCCTTGCACTTACTAGGCACTTACTATAAAATTATTGAATTGAATTAAATTGAGTAAGGAGGTGACCATCTCATGTATTCAGCCCTGATCATACCATGCATGGAGTATTATATTCAGTGGCAGCTCTGGTTTGGAATAAATGGTCACTGAAGTCCTTTCCAATTCTCAACAATCTGTGCCTCTATGAATTGGCTTTACTTGTTCAGCCAATAGTCCCTTATGAGGTGAATTGTAAAATAAATGGAAAAAAAAAAAAAAAGCTTGTGAGAAAACATGGAAAAAACAAGTTGAAATTGAATGCCAGGTTAAAGAATTTGAATTTTGTTATGCAATGGGGAGTCATTTAAAGTTATAAAATAGGCAAGTAAGGGTGTCAATATTTTTTACTACAGCATTAGGAAAAACACAGTAAGGAGGGATAGTGATACTCTCCTCTGTCACTTCACTGGGACTGATCAAAACGATGTTGAATTTTTTTGGTGGGGGGTAAGGTTAAATCCAAGTAAGAGGGGGGATAAAATAGAAGCAAGTTTCACTTGAGGCAAATTGAACCAAGTCCAAAGTGATTAAGAGAATGAAGAGATTTACTTAAGAGGAAAGATTAAAGGAGCTAAAATGTGTAACTTGGCTAAGTGACAAAAAAAATGAGAAGCATAACAGTCCACAAATATTTGGAAGGTGTAAACGGAAAAAGAGGGTTATTTTTTTTTCTTTCAATATGGCACAGGTGCATATGACAGGGGAAATTGTACAAGGAAGAAAAATGAATATTTAGCAATAGGAGAAACTTCCCTCGGGGAAAAACGTGGGTTGAATGGAAAGAACTCCTCTGAATTAGAAATAAAGAGACCCAGGATTCCTATCTAGTCCTTCCTCTGCCAAGAGCTGGCTTTCTGAATTGGGGGGAATAGGCAGAGTCACTCAAACTTTCTGAAACCTGTAAGATGTTATGTTCCCATGTCTAATCTCCTCCCCTAAATTCTTAATGTTATGAAGCAGCAAATGGTGCTCCCTCAGCACCAAGAACAGTATCTCGTATCTAGCAGGACAGGGATGGCAACTGGATCTATGATGTCAATAGCCCAGGGAGCTCCCTCCACCAATGCAGATTGGCACTTTCTTTATAACTCACAGTCTTAGGGCACTGAGAGGATGTGCTTAGCATTACACAGCCATAATGTTTCACAGATGGGATTTGAACTAGGGTATTCCTGACTTTAAGACCAGGTCTCTATCTACTATCTCTAGTGTTAATAGATCCCTTAGTGTTGTTCAGTCGTTTCATTTGTGTCTGACTCTTTGTGATCCCTTTTGAGGGTTTTCTTGGCAAAGAAACTGGAGTGGTTCACCATTTCCTTCTCCAGCTCATTTTACAGATGGTGAAACTGAGGCAGTCAGGGTTAAGTGACTTACCCAGGGTCACACAGCCAGTTAAGTGTCTGAGGCTGGATTTGAACTCAAAGAGATGAGTCTTCCTGACTGCAGACCTGACACTCTATGCACTGTGCTTCCTAGCTGCTCTGGTAATCGTTGCTGTCCTTCGCCCTAGAAGAAGCCCCAAATAGTGATATAACTACGTTGGTGGCCAAGGTACTACGGCTGATCAAAACCAAAATGAGCTCAGAACACTACCACAAGTTGGGCACTAATAGTCCATATAAGCATTTGGAATGGAGATGCCCCAATAGTGGCGATCACTTGATAAATGTTTTTTGAATAGAAGACAAGATGTGTTAAGGTGGTGGCAATAATACTAATACTACCAAAGACAATAGTAAGATGTTTTGTATATGCCCCACCAAGGACAAGATGAAGGCAAGGATAGAGCCACTACCTAGGGCAAAAGGGGTTAATGTGGTAATGAAGAAAGCCCAACTTACACTGTAATGTACACATAAAGGAAGGGAAATGGTGATCCTCATGAACTACCATGGGTTCATTGAGGAAACATCCCCATCAGACTGACTTTGTTTCTCTGAGAATAAACCAAAATACACTTCCTGTCCAGAAAGAAAGGTGGCCTGCTCCTTTCAAAAAGAGTAAATCAACTGACATAAAATAATATGATAAAGGAAGCCGTGATTGCTACAAGTCAGCATGGTTTCATCAAGTACAAGTCAAGACAGACTAACCTGATTTCCTTTCAAAGTGGGATTATTAAGTTAGTAAGTCAGAAGAATACTATAGACATAGCATACCTGAATTTCAGTGAGGCATTTGATAAAGGTTTTATAATATCCTTCAAGATGCAGGATGAATGATAGAGTAGTTGGGTAGATTTGAAATTGGTTGAACCACTGGATCAAAAAACTTACTGGGAGGTCACTGATGGAATTCTCTATTATTCTGCTTTGGATCATGTTCAGTTCAACTTTTTTTTTTCAATTTATTTCGGTTCAATAAGCATTTATTAATCTCCCACTCTTGGATAAAGACATAGATGACCTGCTCATCATGCTATCAGAGTATAAACTCTCTTATGGCAAGAACAGTTGTTTTTCACCTTGGTATCTCCAGAGTCAACCACAATATGCTGGATAAATTTAAAGTTCAATAAATTGATTTTTAAAATGAATTAGTTTAAATAATCAAACCTGTGGATTACATATAGCAGGAAGCAACAAGTAGGTATCTTTTAATATAATAGAATCAGGGTACTAACAGAAGTTAGAACAAAGGACAAAAACTGACAAGATTTTTAAAAATGTTATAGATTCCTTTTATTTTTACATTACAATCGTTTCCAGAGGCATTACTCTCACCACCCCACCTCTTGAAGTTTCCTTTGAAACAAAGAAAAACAGTTCACTAAATTCAAAGAATATGCTAATGTAGGTAACAGCGTATGCAACATTCCACACTTATAGTCCCCCATCTCTCTAATGGAGTCAGTACACTTCCTTAGATTTCATTTTCAGGGTCATAATCAGTTATTATAATTATATCGTATTTAGCTTTGTTTTATAGTCCTTTTTTGTTTACATTACTGTAGTCATTGAGTTCTGGGTTATACTTCATTCTACCTCAGTTCCTAAAAGCCTTTCCTAGTTTCTTTAAATTCCTAACTTTTTTTTACTTCTTATAGCACAATAATATTGCATTATAACAATATGACTCAATTTCTTTAGTCTTTCCCCAGCCGATTAGCATCCACTTTCCCTACTTCGGTGCTCTGTTTCTTTCTCTGTCTGTCCATCTCTCCTTCTTTCCTTCCTCTGTCCTTATTAGCCCATGCCTAACAAGAGTGTGCTCATTTCTAAAAGATAAGAACAATGCCAAGTTGAGGAGGACTTTGGGACAGGATAACCAGGATGACAACAGTCCTAGAACCCAAAATTCATGAGGAAAATGAAGATGTTTATCCTGGAGAAATAGAATCTCAGTGCATTGAATGAAGTGAGGTGGGGGGTACAGTAGAAACAGTAAAATATCCTGAGGAAGACATAGAGGGGCATGTGTGACAGGCCAGACTACACCACCACTGTGTTTATTTACTTATCCTAGTCACGTCTAATTCTTCATCACCCCACCTGGGGTTTTCTTAGCAGAGATCATGAGTGGTTTGTCATTTCCCTCAGCTCATTTTATAGATGAGAACACTGAGGCAAACAGGGTTAAATGACTTGCCCAGGGTCACCCAGCTGGTAAGTATCTGAAGCTGGATTTGAACTCAGGAAGAGGAGTCATCCTGATTCCAGACCCAGTGCTCTATGAACTGTGCCATCTAGCTAATGCCACCTCAAAAATGATTTCCCCTCTGACTCCATTGTAGGCAACCTGGGACCTTCTGCCCAAGAGGTCAGGGATAGCAATGCCTCTTAGACTAATTGCACTGCTTCTAGGCTGATCCTCCTGTTTGAACCTCCTAGGCCATCTGTCACCTGTGGGGCAAACCCAATGGAGACATGACTTTAGGTATTGCAGCTCTAGTCTCCTCTGAAGCCACTGAAAGCCCAGAAAATAAAACTTGACATCAAAGTCCTTGGTACCAATGAGAGGTTCAATTTCACAAAAAGGTGTGGTTTTATCAATGAAAATTACACTAAAGATGCATTACTATCTAATTTGCTGTGGAAACCTCTGCGTGTTGTCTCCTTGTGAGTAGAATCTTTCTTCCTTTTCATTTTGAGCCTCTAGTGGTTGGCACATAGTAAGCGTTTAATAAATACTCTTTCATTCATTCAAAGGCACTTTGCAATCTGGCTGCAACTTATCTTTCCAGCCATGTTCCATCGCCCTGCCTCTCAATGCCCACAACAGTCCTTTCTCATTGTTATCTTGTACGCTCACCTCTGTGCAGTCTCCCAGATCATCTACCATGCCTGGAATGCACTCCTTCCACATCTGGGGTCTGTTTAACATTTCTGTATTCAAAGCCTAGGTCAGGGGCCTCTGGCTTCATGAAACTTTCCCCATTCTTGGCAGTGAATGGGGAGCTCTTCCTCATATTTTCCTAAGAAGACTTTGTTAGGATCTCTTTTCCCTTGATCACATTCTAAAGCACATCACACATGTTTACCTACATACTATCTCCCCTCCCTTGCCCTGTTAAATTGTAAGGTACTTGAGAGAAAGAAACATGTCATTTTTCATCTGTGTATTCCCAGCGGGTAACACTAGGCCTAGTGCACAATAAATGCTTTAAAAAATGTAAGCTTTCAAAAATGAACCTGAGTGCTCTGTAATTATATTGATCAAGCTAGGCCCCCCAAAGAGAAAAGAAAATGCACCTCCTTTCTTTCTTTGCAAAGGGAACAATGCTTATACCACTGTAAGGTTTATTCAATATGTTGGTTAGTTTTGCAGAACTGCTTCCTACCCCTTTTATACTCTTTGTTACTAGGGACAGCTCCCTGGCAAGGGATGGGGGTAGGGCATGTCTGGAAATAGGGGATGAAAAAACAAAAATATGATTTTTTAAAATGTTGCTTTTGAATGGCATCGATTGTGGGAGAGGGATTAGATTTGTCTTATGTGACTCCAGAGGAGAAATCAAAAACCGATCGTTAGAAGTTTTGGGCTCCTTATCAGGAAGAGCCTTGTGATAATTGAATTGTCCAAGAGTGGAGTAGGCTACCTTATGGGCTAGTAAGCTCCCAGTCACTGGAAGGGCTCAGATAATAAATGATGCCCCTTTCTCTTACTCCCAATCAGTAATGCTATGGCCCTCTGTGGTTTCTCCCTCTGATTGCCTACGGGGATGGGGTTTCCTACCCCTGATAGAACCTCCATCTTTAAGGAAAATGCCCCAGACAAGCATGTCTCCCATTCCTTCCCAGGCTATAACCGCAACTCTTCAGACTTTTTTCACCATAAACCAGATACCTTCATCTCCCTCTCTCCCCCTTTTCAGCTCCCATCTATGTGATACCTTTCCACATTAGAGAATAAGCTTAATGGCAGGGATTGACTTTATTTCAACTTGTATTTGTTTTTCCAACACAATTACAGTGCCTAGCTGTACACAGTAAATGCTTAATAAATGTACACTGCTTGGTTGACTAGAAATTTTAGAGGATGAACCTTAAAACTCCTCCCAACCCAGAAAATCTATAGTGCTAGGAGTTACAGAAAGTCTTCTTAAGAAACAGCATTCTGGAATGGAATGACCCCTTGCCTTAGAGTCAGCTATGTTCAAATTCCACTTCTGATATTTCCTCAACTAATATCTAGAAAAATGAGATAATAATATCTTTCCTTTCCTATTTGTGGGGTTGTTATAAAGAACTAACACAGTGGAGAGTGTTTTATAAACACCAAAGAGCGATGGATATTTGAGGTCTATGATAGACACCTTTGTGAGTCACAGCTCTGGAAAATTAAGTAACAAGAGCATCATGAGCCCTGTTTTACAAGCAGTGAAACTGAGATCGGACAGAAGGATCAAGTCACTTGTCTCCTATTCCACAGTGAGTCATGGTGTGGTGTAGCACCCAGAGCTCCCGGCCTCTAGGCTGGTGTCTACTAGGTTCATGCAACTTGTAAAGCCTGTGATTTCTACAGATCAGACTCAGTCATGCTTTTATGATGCTTCCTTGAGGGGTGAGTTACATAACTCACAAAAAGTCTGTCCATCTAGCTAGATGTCTAACTCATGGAAATTTCATTTTTATCCATGTTCCCACTTACACACACCACACATTCGTAGTATGCTTACTGACTGTAAAAGGTGACCCACATCATGGAGCTGAATGCACAGGAGTGATTCCCAGATTACAGTTTGACCAGAACACCAAGATTTGTGACTTTTTTAAGGTCTTTGTAGAGGTCAACTTCTTTTCTAAATCTATCCCTCTACCCTTGGCCAGCGATCCTTCCTTTGTATTAAAGAATGCAAGAGAAAGAAAAAAGTAGAAATAGTGAAGTATACTAACCAATTATAGCCTTTCCTTCTTCTCCCCAAAGGGGTTATAGGACTTTTAACCATCATGATTTCCAGAATTCTGGATACTACATCCCTTTTTCCAATCAGGACAACCCAAGGCCACCACTGCTTCTAGACTTCAATTCCTTGCCTGGAAGAAAGCATTAAAATGTCAGGACTTTTTTTTTTCTTTCCTGACCTTTTTCCTGTGCCAATATTCCTGTTTTTTTATTCATCCTGGAAGTAAGTAGGTACTAACTACATGGGCTCCTAAATGAGTGTCCAACCCCTTTCATGGAAGCATGAAGAGAACTACTCACCACATAATAGGAAGGAAACAATGGCTCTCCTACCGTGGAAGCAGACAGGGAAGGCTGGAGGGCTGCAGAATATCTGTATTCAACCAACCCCAGTTGGCACCTACTGCTGGTCAGGTTACAAATGTTGCCTGCTGTGTCCTTAGCACATGTTTAAAGGGACAGAGAAATACACACACACACACACACACACACATACACACACACATATGCTGGTATAGGGTGGTGTCATGTAAAAAGAACTGACCTCAGGATCACAAAAACTGCGTCTGAATCCTGGTTCTAATACCATTTACCTACCATTGGATCAGTCACTTAGGTTTTAACTTCCTCCTCTCTAAAATGAAGGGATAAGACTAGATATTAAAGGTCATTTCTAAATCTCATTCCTATGAATTTGGAAATCATCTATGGTTAACCTCCTATTTTAAAAAGGAGGAAACTGAGGTACCACATGCTGAAGGGAATACAGGTTTGAAAAAACAGCATCGAGATTCAAACCTCAGTCTCCTGCCCCTCAGGACCAGACCTTTCCCACTGTAACTGTGCTCATTCCTGACTGAGGAATTTGCTCTGTTCTCCTCTTTTCTGCACTCCTAGCCTCTCAGGCCTGTAACTCTCTGACTTTAATGTCCTCTCTGAGGTATCCCCTAAAGTATCTATATTCTTTCCCCTGCCTTTACCTAGCGTTACCCTGAGGCAGTTTCATGGCCTGGGGCCATCCTTGGTGACTTAGGAGCTAGATGAAGGAGACTGTCCTATGCATCCTCCCACTCCACACATATAGACATTTTTATTCAGATAAAACCTAGTTAAAATAAGCATCCAGGAAAAAAGGAAGGAAGGATAAGCAAGGTATGCAGCTGCCTAGGGCACAATATGCAAGAATGAATTCTTTGTAATATCAATTTTTATGAATGCATATATTTTTAATGCCAGAAAATTCCACTCTCTGGGGTATGTTGCTACTTATGTTGGAAGGAGGACTGATATAGTGGGGGAAAAGACACAAGATCTCAATCATTTAATTAACATTTAATTAATTAAGCCTCTCTAAAACTCCTCCTATGGTGTTGGTCATTCTGGCAGAGATACATAAACAAAAGTGAAATAATTATTGTCAATGAGGAGTTAAGAATTCAGTCAAAGAAAACAGCATAGACATTTAAGGTACATACAAGAAAAATAAAATGTAAGGGCTGAGGGGTAACCTGCCAGCTGGGGAAATGAGGAAAGACTTCATGTATGGCTGAACTGAGATTTGAAAGAAACTAGAGATTCTAGGACCTTGTGGTAAGAGGTGAGTGCATTCAAAGTAGGCACATATCTCCTGAGAGAGAAGCTACCAGGATATGGCCAGTAAGGAAACTATCTGTACTCTACTGTTACAAGGGGCTTATTTTCTTTCTTTTCTTTTTTTATGAGGGAGGACACTACAGATAGGATTCCCCACCTCCTTTATCTCCCCAAAAAGGAAAAGAGAAAAGGGAGCAAGACTGGAAGGAATCACAGATAAGAGAAGTTTTGAAAAATTATATGCTGAAGTTATTATCTATCTACATATATATATATATATATATATACACACGCATACACATTCACACACATATCTCTCTCTCTCTCTCTCTCTCTATATATATATATATATATATATTATATGTTTTAACAAAACAAAGTCTAAATAATATGGATTTGCAGTTTTATATACAATGGCCGTCTCCATTTAATGTCAGAATTCCTCTGTCCATGGTACATTGCTGTTATGCTGCCTACATTGCACAATGTTTATGAAAATGCTTGTTTTATTTTTTTTGTTCAGTTGACAATAAAAAGAAAATAAAATGAAAAAATATAAAAAAAAATAGGGTAAGGGAGACACAATCTGTGCAAAGGCATGGATATAGATGCGAGACGGAATGTCTTGTATGAGGAACAGTTGTTCATCCCTCGTTCTCAAAGAGGACCAATGTCATCAGAAGGGTGATGTCTTGACTTGCAAATGAATTGAATTTAAATGAGGCAGAGCTGAGCAAAATCATCAGCCTCACTTTCTCCTTCAGAGTCCTGGGAGTCTAGTAGCAAGACATAGTTCAAGATGACCAGTGATGGCCCTGGATACAGTGGGAGATCTTCGCCATGAGGAATAGTAAGAAACGGGGTAAGGTTTCACAAAGCTGGACAAGTGGGACAGGGCTAGACCTATATCCAATGCTTACTAGCCATGCAATCATAGCAGACCTCAGTGTTCTCATCTGTAAAGTGAGTCTAAGAATACTTGCTTTCTCTATGTCATAGATTATTTTGAGAAAAAAATGTGGTTTGTAAACAGCAACATTCACTTATATAAAATGCTTTGTTTGCCCCAATCTGATGAAGCAGAAGGTAGGTAACATAATACCATTGTCTGCCTTTGAAATGCTTAGTAACTAGAACAAAAAAAATTTAAGCAGTTTGCTCAAGGTCACATATCAAGTCAGTCAGTGTTCAAGCCAGGACTTGAACCCAGGTCTATTCCAGCTTCAGCATTAATCGGTAGATGGAAAGAATGCAACTTCTGGAGTCAGAGAAAACCAAAATTGAAACCCCAGGTCTTTCACTTCATGCCTTTGTGACCTTTAGGATTTAGAAGCTGGAAAGGATATAGTAAAAAGATCCTGGAATTAGAGTCAGAGGACCTGAATTTGAATTGTACCCATGTAACCATAGGCAGGGGCAGCTAGGTGGCACCATAGTGGACAGAGTACCCAGTTTGGAGTCAGGAAGACTCTTCTTCCTAAATTCAAATCCAGTCTCAGGATACTTACTAGCTGTGTGACCCTGAGAAAGTCACTTAACCCTGTTTGCCTCAGTTTTCTCATCTGTCAAATGAACTGGAGAAGGAAATGGCAAACCTCTGTAGTATCTTTACAAAGAAAACCCCACAAGGGGTCATAAAAAATTGGACATTATTGGAATGACTAAACTACTCTGGGCCTCAGTTTCCTCATGAATATAATCATGGAGTTAGATTAGAGAATCTGGCTCTAAACCTACTAGCCAGTATATTTTTACCATACCACAAAATGTGAGTCACCATATAAAGTCAAGTTCCAGGGACACTCTGAAGCTACAGGAGATGGTAACCTACAAGGGATACAGTTTTCAAATCTGGCCAAAGTGAACAAATGTTCTGTCTTGGATCCAAAAGAGGGGAAGAAATTCCCCAAATGCAGCCTGATATGTGTATCTGTAAGCGTGGCAGGACAGGCAGTCTCCCAGTTCCACATAAGGACTTGCTGATGAAACAAAAGGGAAATATCATTCTGACTTGCTTACATGACTATGAGCCTTGGGTCCTTTTTAAACCCCAGAGTCACCCCCTCTCAGCTGCTTCCCTGAGTCACTGCGCAGTTATGAACAGCACAGGGCCCTAAAGTATGACTCAGACATCTGACCACATCCCATTAAAAGCTCTGACCCCAAGCCACTCCCTACAGGTTGACTACTTTTCTCTGCAACCTAAAGCCTAAAGATGGCTGGACATCAACCACTCTTACTGCTTATCATAAGATGACCTTTAAAAAACAAATAAACAGAGGTTCTTGTCTCTAGGCCATCACCATCTGCTTGATTGCTCAAGGTCCTACACTATAGTAGAAAGGATTTGGCCCCACCCATACAATGGCATTTGAGTTCCTCCTAGACTTGTATTGTTTCAGCTTGCAGAACTGAAGTGGGGAACTTCCGCACCTGAATGTTTCAAGCATTAGATGAAGACAGGTTTATCCTTATTTCAGATAAGTATCTTAAATGCTGAGGCACCATCTCAATTATATTGGCCGTCTGTACTGGGCCATCTCCAGTTGTCCTGATCAATATGTTACCACTGGACCCAGATGACTCCAGAAAAGAAAGTGAGGCTGGTGGTCCTCCCCTCACTTAAATCCAATTCACTTGCAAGTCATGGCATCACCTTCCTGATTTTCTTCAAGAATGAAGCACAAGCCACAAGACAGTCTAAATATTCCTTGTTTGAAGAGTTTTCTTGTTTTGAAAATATTTTTTGGCAGACTCCGGATGGAAAATGCCATCCACAGCCAGAAAAAGAACTATGGAGTCTGAATGCAGATCGAAGCACACTATTTGCTCTCTCTTTTTTTGTTTGTTTGTCTGTTTGCTTGTTTCTCCTTTCTTATGGTTCCTCCCATTGATTCTAATTCTTCTTTACAACATGACTAATGTGAAATATATTTAACATGAATGTATATGTAGAGCTTACATCAGATTGCATACTGTCTTGGAGAGGGGAGGGAGAAGAAAAAAATTTAGAACTCAAAATCTTATGGAAGTGACTGTTGAAAACTAAAAATAAATATATACCTTTTTTAATTTCCAAAGAAATACTGACCAACTGATTCCTCCTGCCTAGACCCATTCTTGTCTTTAATAAATATATATGTATGTATATATAAATGTAGCTAGAAACAATATACACCCTATATAAGTACACACACAGATATATCTATCTATCTATCTATCTATCTATATATATATATATATATATATATATATATTCATGTGTTTGAGATAAGACCATTTCAAAGATTAAAAATAGTTAACTATAAAGGTCAATCCTAATAAAAATTTAATTATTCAAAATAAGATATAAAATTACACATTGAAAAAATATTTTTTTTGGCAATCCATCTAGCCTATCAGTCAACAAGCATATGTTGAACACCTACTATGTGCTGGGCTCTGCATTAAATACTGGAGATCTAGGAGCAAAGAATGTTCCAGAAGGAGAATCATCAGCATGGAATAAAGGACAGTCCATCCCAAGGTATAATCATGACATCTCCCAGTCTTGGGCTTGACTGTGTGGGGCTTGGGGGAGAAAGGCAGGTCCTAGGAGAGAACTCGAGTGAGAGAAGCAGCCTTGGGTAGGCATGGGTAATGAAGCTCTAGAAGCAGAAGACCAAGAGGACCAAGCTGTGAGACATAGTAGTCTGTGGATTACCACAGGGTCCAGGAAGCATGACTCCTCCTCCTTGACAGATACCAGCATTCTACAACAAATTCTCAATTGTCCTGCTTATTTTTGCTCTGATGAACCCATCCCCAAATTCAAAGCTATCTCAGCTGGAAGGAACCAACCAGAGCTTGTTCTTTGCTGATATAGTCTTTGAGATGCAGGGTCACCAACACTGCAACATTTACAGGCATTGGTAGAGGACTTTGGCAAAGGGACATACACACACAAAAATAAAATATAAAGTGGAATGTAGAGAGTATATAAATGAGTTGGGAGTGAGGAGGGAGTTCCAGGCAAAAACACAGAAGTGGAAAAGTGAAATGTCTTTGGCAAATAACAAGAGTCTAATTTGGGTTGATGTAGACACTATGTGAGAGATGAGTGGATAGAGGGAGGACTTAAGGTTAGAAGATCAACTGTATGCTAAATAGTCTTCCAGTTCTATGGTTCTGGGGCTCTAAAGGAAGAGGGGACTATTTCTATGCTGTGTGGGATTACCAGGTCTCTAATTGTTGATTTATCATGTGTGGAGTCAGCTGGATGACTCAGTAGATAATGTACTGGACCTAGAGTCAGAAGATGAGGGTTCAAATCCAGCCTCAGGAACATACTAGTCATGTGACCCTAGGCAAGTCACAGTTTCCTGTAAAATGGGGACAAGACCTACCACATAGGGTTACTGTAAGGCTCAATAAAATAATAATTTTAACGTGCATAGCAAAGTAACACTGCATAGATTTTAACTATCATTATTATAAAATGAAGGGCTGGATTAGATAGCATCTGAGATTCCTTCCAGTTCTATGATCTATTTCTATATATAGATAAAGACATATCCATACATATATTTATGATCCTATGATTTATTTGATTAAAAAAAATATCCCTTGTAGAAGTGATCTAAGAGCCAAGGGAAACGGGTATGTCATGTTTATGATATTTTTTCTGAGTGTAGTGCTTGTGACTGGCATTCTGAGAACTCAAACAACAAATTTTTAACTATTTGTCACCTTCAAAATACTATAAAAATTGAAAGCACAGTGCATTGGAGAACTTGTCATCCATTTGGGAATTCAAGGTCAAAGACAAAGGAACCTAAAGAATTCTAGGTAATGTTTACTTTCCCACAGATAGATGCTTCTTTTTTTTCTTAATAGTATTTTTTCTACTCACATGTAAAGATAGTTTTCAACATTCATTTTTGTAAAATTTTGAGTTCCAAATTTTTCTCCTTCCCCTCCCCCCAAGACAGTAAGTAATTTGATATAGGTTATACATGTACAATCATATTAAACATATTTTCACATTAGTCATGTTGTGAAAGAAAAATCAAGAAAGGGGAAAACCACAAGAAAAGGAAAAAAAAGTGAAAATAGTATGCTTCAATCTGCATTTAGACTCCATCAGTTCTTTCTCTGGATGTGGTTAGTATTTTCCATCATGAATCTTTTGCAATTCTGTTGGATCATTGTATTGCTGAGAAGAGCTAGGACTATCATAATTGATCATCACACAAGATTGCTATTACTATATACACTGTTTTCCTGGTTCTGCCCACTTCATTTAGCATCAGTTCATGTAGGACTTTCTGACTTCTGCCTGTTCATCGTTTCTTATAGCACAATAATCTTTCATTATATTCACCTACGATAACTTGTTCAGCCATACCCCAACTGATGGTCATCCCCTCAATTTCAATTCTTTGCCACCATAAAAAGAGATGCTAAAAATATTTTTGTATATGGGAATCCTTTTCCCTTTTTATGATCTCTTTGAGGTACAGGTAAACACTTCTTGCCCTCCCAATCTTTGCAGTAATGACTCTGAGACAGGAGCACCTATGCCCTGCAAAGAGAAATCTGCACAGGTTTACACAGGTGAAACATTAAGAGACTAAGACAATGCTAGCCTGTGAGCCTGGGCACTTGGAATTTAGTGAGAGAGATCACTGTGTATTCTGGAGTGCATCTGGAGTGTTCAAAAAAAAAAAGGCTTTAATGTCAAGAGGGAATGGAGGTAGGTCTTTTTTTTTTAATTTATTTTTAGATTACGACATTCATTTCCACAAAATTTTGATTTCCAATTTTTCTCCCCACCTCTCCCCTCCCCCAACCCCATAACACCTTGCATTCTCATTACACTAAATGTGCCCTCCCTTCTATCACACCCTATGCTTCCCTTATCCCCATCTTCTCTCTTTTCTTGTAGGGCAAGATAGATTTCTGTGCCCCATTACCTGTATTTCTTGTTTCCCAGTCATATGCAATAATAATTCTCAACATTTGTTCCTAATATTTTGAATTCCAACTTCTCTCCCTCCCTCCCTACCCATCCCCACTGAGAAAACAAGCAATTCAATACAGGCTATATATGTCATTTTGCAAAAGACTTCCATAACAATCATGTTGTGTAATACTAACTATATCGCCCTCTATCCTACCCTGCCCCCCTTTTTTTATTCTCTCATTTGACCTTGTCCCTTCCCAAAAGTGTTTACTTCTAGTTACTTGCTTCCTCCATTTGACCTCCCTTCTATCATCCCCCTCATTCACTTGTCCCCTACTTTCCTGTAGTGTAAGATAGAGTTTCATACCTAATTTAGTGAGCATGTTATTCCCTCCTTAAGCCATATGTGGCTTCACTTTTCCTCTCTCACCTCCTCCCTTTCTCCTCCATTGAAAAAGATTTTTCTTATCTCTTTTATGAGTGATAATTTGCCCCATTCCATTTCTCCCTTTCTCCTCCCAATATATTCTGCTCTCACCCCTTAATTTTATTTTTTTATAGATATCCCTTCTGATTCAACTCAACCTGTACTCTATGTGTGTGTGTGTGTGTGTGTGTGTGTGTGTGAGTATATGTGTGCAGGTAATCCCACAATCTATCCAAATACTGAGAAAAATCTCCAGAATTACAAATATTATCTTTCCACATAGGAATGTAAAAAGTTCAACTTTAGAAAGTCTTTTATGATTTTTCTTTCCTGTTTACCTTTTCATGCTTCTCTTGATTCTTGGGCTTGAAAGTCAGATTTTCTCTTCAGTTCTGGTCTTTTCATCAAGAACATTTGAAAATACTCTATCTCATTGAATGACCATTTTTTCCCTTGAAGTATTATACTCAGTGTTGCTGGGTAGGTGATTCTTGGTTTTAATCCCAGTTTCTTTGATTTCTGGGATATCCTATTCCAAGTCCTTTGATCTCTTACTGTAGAAGCTGCTAGATTTTGTGTTATCCTGATTGTATTTCCACAATACTCGAATTGCCACTTTCTAACTGCTTGCAATAGTTTCTCCTTGACCTGGGAACTCTGAAATTTGGCCACAATATTCCTAGGAGTTTCTCTTTTTGGGTCTCTTTCAGGAGGTGATCAGTGGATTCTTTCAATATTTATTTTGCCCTCTGGTTCTAGAATATCAGGGAAGTTTTCCTTGATAATGTCATGAAAGATAATGTCCAGGCTCTTTTTTTGATCATGGCTTTCAGGTAGTCCCACAATTTTTATATTGTCTCTCCTGGATCTATTTTCCAGGTCAGTTGTTTTTCCAATGAGGTATTTCACATTATTTTCTATTTTTGGTTTTGTTTTGTAATTTCTTGGTTTATTATATAGTCATTGGTTTCCCTCAGCTCCACTCTCATTTTTAAAGAACTGTTTTCTTCAGTCAGCTTTTGCATTTGGCTAATTCTGCTTTTTATAGCATTCTTCTCCTCATCAGCTTTTTGAACCTGTTTTTCCATTTGAGTTAGCCTATTTTTAAAGGTGTTATTTTCTTCAGCATTTTTTTGGATCTCCTTTAGCAAGCTGTTGACTAGCTTTTCAAGCTCTTCCATGGCCTGAGCCCATTGCATATTCATTTTGAAGGTACTGGATGTAGAAGCCTTGACTTCCTCTGGCAGTATACATTATTCTTCCTCATCCAAAAGGATGGAAGGAAATACCTGTTCACTAAGAGAGTAACCTTCTATGGTCTTACTTTTTTCCCCCCTTTTTGGGGCATTTTCACAGCCAGTTACTTGACTTCTGAATCTTTTGTCAAGAGGAGGATCCTAGTGCTCCTCCTCACCCCAGGACTATGCTTAGGGCTGAGGTTCAGATCAGCTGCTCAATTCCCTCAGGGGCTTTAAGCTGAGCAGCCTGACTCAGCCACTGCCATGTAGCACTGCCATATCCCTGCTGCTACTGCTGCTTCTGCTGCCTGGGGCCACTGCTGGAGGGGACCCTGCTCCCCTTTTGCCCAGATGGGAAGGTCATCTCACTGACCTTTGAAGCTTTCTTTGGCACTTGTGGGTTGAGAGATCTGAGACCTTCCCTGCTGAGGATTCTGTCCCAGAGGATTGTTCTGGTCCTGTTCCTCCTGGTGCCACGTGGCTAGGACTGGGCTCCATTTCACTTCAGCATCCCATGGGATAGATCTTTCCTGTCAGCCTTCAAGGTTACCTTTGGCTGGAGATCTCTTTCACTCTGTTGTTCTGTGGCTTCTGCTACTCTAGAATTTGTTGAGAATCATTTTTTACAGGTATTTTATGGACTGTGGGGGAAGAGTTATAGTATGTGCATCTTTCTACTCTGCCATCTTGGCTCCACTTCCCCCCCTCCCCCACCAGGAGTTAGGCCTTGAAAGAAGAGCAAGATTTGGGATGTTGGAGAGAAAAGAGAGGAAAAGATATTCCAGGTGCTGTTTGAGGAGGAGGATGCAAGAAGAAGAGTGTAAGAGAGGAACAGAAGAGGAAAGAGAGAAGGAAGATGGAAGAGCAAAGAAGAAAAGGGAAAAAGGAAGGAGGAAAAGGAAAGTGAGGGTTACTTAGAAGACCAACTTGATCGAGGGGCCCATCAATCTATACCATTCTAGTTTTGTAGATCTGGTGATCCAAATAATACCCACTGACTAGATTCACTTACGTTTATTGGAACTATCAACTCTCCAATCGTTTAAATTTTTACATTTTTTTAATGAATTGGTAATTGGATATTTTAAGTAATGATGGTATTGATTGCCAAAGTAGGGTTGGGCTAAATGATCTCTAAACTCCCTTCTACTACTATTCCAATTACTATGTTCCAATGCCTAAAAGTTCTTTCTAGATCAAACTCAAATCAATGTAAGTCAATCTCTAGCTTCTTTTAGCCCTCAGCTCAAGTAGCTACCTTTTACAGAAGAGTTTTTTAGGTATCTAAAATGCTAACAACTTTCCTTCAGTCTAATGCTAATTACCATCTACTTTATGTTGACGAGAGATAGATAGATAGGTAGATAGATAGATGATAGATAGATAGATAGATAGATAGATAGATAGATAGATAGATAGATAGATGAGAGAGAGAGAGACAGAGAGAGAGAGAGAGAGAGAGAGAGGATTACCTTTCTCTGTTAGTGCTACCACCCTGGTGGTGGTGGTTGGTTGGTAGTTGCTGTCCATCATTTTCTTCGAGGAACAAAATGACTTCACCATGATAAAGTGAAGTTTCAGTGTGTCCGACTATGGCTTATCAGACCAATACAAGTTCAGAATGCTCTTTCACAGGTCGGGTACAGATAGTCCTTATGATTTTTGGGGTGGATACTATAAATTTGTGCATTTTATGTTTACTTTGTGCTATCTCAATTCTATTTTCCTCATAGAGCACAGCATCCTTTCTGATGTGGGCATACCATGCTGAGCGGTCATGTGCCAGAGTCTCCCATGTTGTACATTCAAATCCAAGGTTCTTGAGAGAGACCTTGAGACTGTCCTTGTATCATTTCTTCTGACAACCATGTGATTACTTGCCCCATGTGAGTTCTCCATAAAATAGTCTTTTTGGCAAGTATATATTTTGCATTCAAACAACATGGTCAGCCCATAGAAGTTGGGCTCTCTGCAGCATAGTTTGAATGCTTGACAATTCAGCTTGAGCAAGGACTCCAGTGTCTGGTACCTTATCCTGCCAGGTGATCCTCAGAATCTTCTAAGACAGTTCAAATGGAAATGATTCAGTTTCCTGGCATGGTGCTGGTAGACTGTCCATGTTTCACAAGCACACAACAATGAAGTCAGCAGAATGGCTCTGTAGACCTTCAGTTTGGTAGTCATTCTAATACTTCTTCTCTCCCAAACCTTTCTTTGGAGCCTCCCAAACATTGAGCTAGCTCTGGCAATGTGTGTATCAACCTCATTGCCAATGTGTACATCCCTGGAAAGTACACTACCAAGGTAAGTGAACTTATCCACAGTATTCAAAATTTCTCCATTTGTTGTAATCCATGGTTTGGATTGGAATCCATGTTGGAATCCATGGTGTGGTGGTGACTGATGGAGCACCAGTGTTTTCTTGGCCTAATTATTAGGCCAAAATTAGCACAGGCAGCAGAGAATTGATCCATACTTTGTTGCATCTCCGTTTCAGAAGCTGCATTGAGTGCACAATCATCTGCAAACAGAAAATCATGCACAAACACTCCCTCCACTTTGGTCTTGGCTTGCAGCCTTTTCAAATTGGAGAACTTACCGTCAGTATGGTAGATGACCTTGATGCCGTGTTCATTCTCATGGAAAGCATTTGACACCACAACTGAATACATCATGCTAAAAAGCATGGGAGCAAGCTCACAGCCCTGTTTCACTCCATTGATGACTGGGAAGGCACAAGAGTATTGTCCACTATCCAAAACCCAGGCAAATATTCCATCATGAAATTGACTTATGATATTGATGAATTTCTCTGGAGAGCCAAATTTTGACATAATTTTCCATAAGCCCTCATGACTCACAGTGTGAAAGACCTTGGTCATATCTACAAACATTGTGTACAGACCTCTGTTCTGCTCCTGGCATTTCTCCTGGAGTTGTTGGGCAGCAAACACTATATCAACTGTTCCTCAGCCCTTTCTGAAGCCACACTGGCTCTCAGCTATATGCCCATCTTCCAGGTAAAGGATAGGCTTATTAAGGAGGACTCTAGCAAGAATTTTGCCAGCAATGACAGAGAGAGATCCCCCTGTGATTATTGCAGGACAATCTATGCCCTCTACCTTTAGAGAGATGAATAATGGAGGCATCCTTGAACTCCTGGGGGATAACTTTCTCTTGCTATATAACCTGGAAAATTTCAGTCATCTTTTGTATGAGCAATGGTCCCCCTACCTTGTAAATCTCAGTTGGAATAGAATCAGCCCCAGGTGCCTTGCCACATGAAAGGAGTCTAATGGCCCTCAAAAACTCTTCTTCAGTTGGAAGTTCAGCTAAGGAGGGACTGACTTCAACCTGAGGTAAATGGTCAGTGGTCTCAGCATTGATTGATGATGGTCTGTTGAGAAGACTAAGGAAGTGTTCAGCCCATCTCTCTAGGATCATATCCTTATCATTAATCAATCAATGTGACTCCATCAGCACTGAGTAGTTGTGATGCACCATAGGTTTTTGGTCCATAAATAGCTTTCAGGGAATCATAAACGTGCTTTGAATTGTTCCTATCAGCATAAAACTGATTTTCATCTGCCTTATTACTGAGCCAGGAATCCTATATCTCTCTAAGTTTTGCTTGTACTTTGCTTTGGATGGAATTAAATGCTGCCTTCAAGAGGCGAATGAACTATCCTGCTGGTATATCCTGTGAAGTTCTCATTTTTCATTTAGCAGCTTCTGAATTTCCCCATCATTTTCATCAAACCAGTCTTGGTGTTTGGAAGTGTTCTGACCCAGATGAGCAAATGTAGCACTGTACACCAAATCTCTGAAAGCTGCCCACTCCTTTTCTGTTTCACTGTTGCCAACTATATTTTGGCTCAACTTTCCCTCCAAGTTAGCAACAAACTCTTCACATTCAGAGAATTGCTGTAATTTCTTGATATTGATTCTTCTGGTAGGCATTTTGCCTTGGGGGAGGCACTTTTGATGAATGTGAATATTTAACTTGGAAAGGATAAGTCTGTGATCAGTCTAGCACTCTGTACCACACATTGCTTTTGTCACTCTCACATCTTGTCTGTCTCTTCTCCTTACAATCACACAGTCTATTAGATGCCAGTGTTTGCTGCAACGGTGCAACCATGAAGTTTTATTGTGTTTAGGTAAACAGAAAACAACATTGGTCATAAGAAGGTCATGTGATATACAAGTCTCCAGCAGCAAACGACCATTGCTGTTGCTGTTTCCAACTCCATTCCTCCCCAGGACTCCCTGTCAAGTCTGGTGGTCTGAGCCTACTCTAGCATTAAAGTCATCCAGAATTATCAACTTGTCTTCTTTTGGTACATTGATTATAAGGGTCTCTAGGTCTCATAAAATTTTTCTTTGACCTCATCAGGGTTTGTCATGGTGGAAGCATAGGCACTGGTGATGGTGACATGGCGTTTTCCTGTAAGTGGCATTTGCATTGTCATGAGCCTGTCATTCACTTCTTTTGGCAGGCATACCAGCTTACTGACTAGATTAGTTATGATTGCAAAACCCATGCCAGCTTCATGGCACTTCCCTTCACTGCACCCACTCCAGAAAAAAATGTGTATCCAGTTCCCACTTCAGTAAGCTGGCCTTCATTTGCCAACCTAATTTCACTCAGGACTGTTATTCGGATGCAATATCTGTTGAGTTCTCTTGCAACAAGAACATTTCTTCTTTCAAGTCTACTGGATTTTGTGTTGTCTATAAGTGTGCACACATTTCATGTGCCGATGGTGAGTCATCTTTACAGATGTCTTCGTACATTTTGTACATTTTTTTGTGTTTTGACCACATAGTGGGATTCCTAGCCTGCCACAGTAATCAGGCCAGGGTAAGCAGACAATATTTAGGGCACCTTTTCTAGCCCCTTCCTCACATCAGGAGGTGAGCAGTGTGATCCTTAAAAAGCTGCTCAGACACCCAGGGGGTTGCTGAGTCCCACCTCTGCTTCCAGTTAGAAACAACCCTATGGCCTGGGCTGCCTCTGTGCAGGTTTGTGACTAACAGCTTCCAGTGTGTCCACACCTGCTGCTTCATCACTTGCCTGTCACCACAGGACTTTGAGGCATAATAGTAAAATGGTATGGGTGATGTCTTTTGATTCGTATATAAATTGGATTTAAGTGAGGCAGAGTTACATGAAGTCGTCAGCCTCCCTCTCTCCTCCAGAGTCATCATAGTACAGTGGCAGGACAGTGGCTAGCAATGGCTCAGGCTGCAGTGGATGACCTTGGCATCTTTGGTGTCTAACCAATCTCTAAGCACTCCACATTGCCTGCTTCATCAGCCTTAATGGCCATTGGTACAAATTGTTCTCATCTGTCCATTCCACCAAATGAAGTCTTCACATGCTTGGGGTAGACCCCACTAACTCCTCAATGGGTTTGAAACCCCTTGGTTACCCTCAACCTTTAGACAGCTTTGGCCTGTAGGCTGAAATGGTTTACCAGGGTGTGGCCATTGCACTTGCTACAGCTTCTTGGAGCCACAGGTGAGAGCTGGGTGGAACAAGTGAACACTAAAGATGGAAAGAGCCCCAAAAGGGTACAACAGCCATCACACCAAGCTACTGGTTCTCCCTGAACACACCCTGTACCCAGCACCCTGGTACAGTGTCTATGAAACCATATCCAGAAATGATTATGAAATAAAAACAGATGGCTCTATTTAAAAAGAGCATAGTAGGGTTGAAAGAACTCTGACTTGGGAGACAGAGAACCTGTGTCTGCCTCTCAGAACTCCTACTAACTGTGTAGATGTGGGTATGTGAGCATGTGACCTTGGGCAAATCATTTCCCTTCTCTGGGCCTCAGTTTATTTATCTGAAAAAGAATGCTGAAATAGGTGATCTCTAAGATTCCAGCCAGATCTAAATTCTCCCACAAGAGTCATCAGCATCCCCACTTACAAATTCAGAGCACTCCTCCGGGCACTAAGCCAAAGGGGTGGAAGTATCCCTAACCACTCCACTTCTATTCACTCCCACCCTCCCAGGCAGCCCTTCTGTGTTTTCTTTTCTCCTTCAAGACTGACCTGAATGTTTTACCTTCATTTTACCAGGTATGAAAACGCTGAGGGAAGGGAAAAAGCATAATTTTTCCTGGTCCTGCATTTCTAGGGGGAGTAGCAAAGAGCAAATAAAATCACTTTACAAAGGACTGTCTCACATATTAACTGGGGGAATTCTCACAGTCACCCAGGGGAGTCGGGAGGTTCAGTATCATTGCCTCATTTTACAGACATGGGAACTGGGGTTTAACAAGATGGATCTGCCTAGGGGCCTCAAGGTCAAATGAGAAGCAGGCACACCAAGGCTGCTACCTTTAAGAACTGTCTTCTTTCTGCTGCAACATTCTGTCTAGAAAAAGGCAGACCCACAGCAAGTTTACCCTGCATCCTTACAGACATTGAGAGCTAGTGGATGGAATGGTCTATCATCCCTATGGGTCAGGTAGTCTGTGTCTCCATCACCTTCTTACTCCTTCCCTCACTCATATTGATTCTAGAGTCAGAGGGCCTGGGTTCAAATCCTTCTTCTGATACTTGCTACCTGTGTGACCTTGTGAAGGTCACATCACCAATTTGTTCCTCAGTTTTCTCATATGTAAAATGAGAGGATTTTGCCACATGACTTCTAAAGTCCTCTCAGTTTTCTCAGCCATAAAATGAGGGCGTTGGAATAGTCAGATACTTTCTAACTCCCTGGCCATCTCCAGTCATCCTGATTTACATCTTGCCCCTGGACCCAGATGGCTCCAGAAGTGAAATTGAGGCTGGTGACTTTGCACAGCCCTTCCTCACTTAAAGCCAATTCACTTGCAAGTCATGGCATCACCTTCCTGATGTCATGGCTGCCTTCGAGAAGGAAGGACAAACCACCACTTGCAACTGTACATATACAATTCTTACCACTCACATGCCAACTCCTGTCTTGCCATCCCTAGTTATACAGAAGTATATAGTAAGGAAAAGATAAATCAAGAATGAAAGGAAAAAGAGAGGTAAGAAGGAAGGAAGGAAGAAGGAAGGAAGGAAGGAAGGAAGGAAGGAAGGAAGGAAGGAAGGAAGGAAGGAAGGAAGGAAGGAAGGAAGGAAGGAAGGAAGGAAGGAAGACCCAGAAGTATAAATACTTTTAATCAACACAAAAGTATTCTAACTTTCATCACCCAGGAAAAGGAATGGACCTGCCCCTTTTTCTCCCATGCCACCTCCCCTACACACTAATCTTCCTTTCTCCGACTTTGGGCACTGCTTCAAGGGTGCCCTAAATCAGATTATGTCTACAGCAGAGGTTCTTAACCTGGTGTATGGATGGATTTTAAGGTGTCCATGAACTTGGGTGGGAAAAAAAAATCTTTATTTTCACCAGCCTCTCGTTGAAATTTATCATTGTCTTCAAATATGAATATAAATGACAACCAGTTTTTGTTTGTTTTGTTTTGAGAAGGTCCTTAGGCTTGCAAAACTCCCGAACAGTTTCTTGAGACAAAAAAGGTTAAGAGCAATTGATGTAAATGTTTCTTTATTTATTTTGGTTTGTTGTTGGGGATTGGTCTTTTTCCTCAAGGCGTGGGTGGGTAAGAGGAAGGATAAGGACAACAGAGACGTAGTGTAATTTATCCAGGGCCCACAGAAGCTGGATAAAAACAGAGCTAATATTGCCTGAAAAGGGGAGAACCAGGATGCCTGAGCATTGCTTAGCGATTTTACCCGGCCATTAGAGAAGGCCTGTCCAGACTAAGGCTTAGACAAGAAAAACCAGAGTAACTGCAATGCAGTTTTTTTTTTTTGATGGAGAAGGTTGATGAGGGGGAAACAATCTGACCTTTTTCCCAGTAACATGACGAATAAAAAATTCCTTTTTGTTCCTAGCTTTCAGACATCTGAGGTTTATCGTTCTCAATCGATTTACCCTGAAGTTGGGGGTGTGAGAGGAAGGGAGGAGGATAGGATGGCCCATGGATTTCCCTGTTTTAAATATCAATATCAGCAAGTTTCAAATATATTTAATACTTTTTATATTTATGGGTCCAGCCTTAAAAACAACAAGGGTTTGAATAAACATAAATATTAGCAGCCAGACTTTCAAGGCAGAGACATTGTGTCACCCCTTCCCTTTGTAGCTCTAAAAGCTATCTCTAGACACCTGAGGGAGATGAGGGGTGGGAAGCAGCGTCTATGTCCAGGAAGCAAAGAGCTGGGGCACTGTTGACATCTAAAAGTGAAATGACCAATGGAACGCTTACGGCACAATTTAAATAAGAGTTGTGTTGCTATTACTGCAAGTACTGAGGCAGCATCTCTGAGAATAGAAGAGAAAGAAAAATGAAAGCCATTACTAAGATGCCCACAAAACACCATTCTTGCCCCCATTAATTGTCTACTTCAGGCAAAGGTGAACTTAATCAATCTATCCACAAGCATTTGCTAAGTCCCATTATATGCCAGGGTACTTGGCTAGGTACTGGAAATACAAAAGCATAGAAAGAAGCAATTACTTGAGCTGCCTTAGTCCTCTACAGGCAAACCTGGTTGTGTTGTACTTGGCTTTGTTGCACTTTGAAGGTAACTAGGGGAATGGACCATGGGTGAGGGAGGAGATAGTTACTGATTTTGTTTTGTTTATCGTTTTGATTTTTGATATTCCTGCTTGAAGCAAGTCTATCAGCACCATTTTTTGAACAACAAGGGTTCCCATCATGTCTCTACATCAGATTTTGGTAATTCTAGCAATATTTTAAACTTTTTCAGTATTATTATATCTGTTATGAGGTATGGCCAGTGATCTTTGAATCTTTGACGTTATTACTGTAATGGGGGGGGGATCACCAACCACACCCCAATAAGACAGTGAACTTAATAGATAAATGTTGTGCGTATTCTGACTCCTTCATTTCCCATCTCTCTCCATCTCCTCAGTCCTCCATATTGAGACACACAATATTGAAATCAGGCCAATTAATAACCCCATAATGGCTGCTAAGTGTTCAAATGAAAGAGAGAGTCAATCTATGTGGCAAACTTCACTGTTGTTTTACTTTAAGAAATTGCCACAGGCACCTCAACCTTCAGCCACCACCATCCTGATCAGTCAGCAGCTATCAATATCCAGGGCAGACCATCCACCAGCAAACAAGGCTCCAATGATGTTTAGTATTTTTTAATTAAAGCATGTACATCTTTTTAGTCATAATGCATTGTATATTTAATAACTACAGTATAGTATAAATATAACTTTTGTATGTATTAGGAAACCAAAAAATTCATGTCTCACTTTATTGTGGTGATCTAGAACCAAACCCTCAATATCTCAGAAGTATGCTTGTACTTCATGAGGAGACTTATGCACTTAAATATCCAAATACATATATACATACCTTTATATGTATTGTGTATATATGTGTACATAGAAGTATCTATATCTGTATGTATACATACATATTTATATTACCCAGTATTTGATAGCTCACTGCAACTATCTGTGATCCCATTTATGAGGGCACTCCCTCCAACTGACTCAGCTGTCTTATCTATAAAATGAGCTGGTCAGACTTGAGGATCCCAAAGGTCCCCTCTAATTTTAAGTCCCTTGATCTAAGTAGACTTTCTGGATTCAGGAAAGAATTGGGTAGGAATCCTGAGAAACCATAATGATAGTGGCTGGGCCATTTTCCAACAAAGGTTAGTGTCCTGAAGGAGAAGATTGTCAAACCCAGGCATGGGGAAGTGCTTAGGGAGGAAAGGGGGAGGGATGAAATGCCATCACCCACACACCCACAGGCAGTATTTGGACACGAGCTCTCTGAGCAGGCGAGTTTTGCTGAAACCACAAGGGAGTTGCTCATTTTCCAGTGGCCCGACTGGCAAGACTGGTTTTTCCTCTAAAGATACCATAGAGAAGTGCCAACTACAATAAATCATGCTTTTTTTTAAAGTCCTGACAAAGCTGTAGATATGCTTGTCTATATGTTCTTGTGTTTTCATTGTTATAGGGAACTCCTTTTGAGGAAACTCCCTCTACTAGAGCAGATGGGCACCTACTCTACAACATACAGTAATCCTCTGAGAGTTGTCTGGGATGCTGAGAGGTCAAATGACCACTTTAGTCAGGGTCACCCAGCCAGAGATTTGAGCCAAAGTCTTCCTGACTCCAAGGTTGGCGTTGTGTACATTACACAACTTTGTCCACTGCCTCTTTTCTTTGTTTCTTTAAAGAAATTAAAATTAAAAAAACTGAAGCAAGTCTAAGTACTGGTAAGTAACTAATATCTCTGGTTTCTCCAGCCTTATTTAGAACATTCCTGATATATTTAGAAAATCACTGAAGAAAGAGAAAGAGAAATTAATGGTATAATGGACTGAACCATTGACCTTACATTAAGAAGAGAGATTTGAAGAACTTCAGCATGAAATTTTGCCCCGAATTTCATTTTCTTCCTCTGGGAATTAGGAATACCTACCCTATCAATCCTATGGGTGTGCTTTTAGTATGAAACGCTTTGGAAGCATAATTTATACAGGAGTAGGTAGAGGACTTAGGGTTGGAAGAGACCTAAGGATACTTCTAATGAGGTATTTAGAGTTGGAACCAACTGAGGGTCATCAGGCCCCTATCTTTCGACTCCAAATCCAGCCTTCTTTTCAGTCAAACACATTGACCATTTCAATCCTCTCATTTCACAGATGAGGAAAATGAAGACCAAAGAAGGAAAGTCACTTGATCAAGGCCTCATGTGTAGCAAGTGGCAGAGTCAGAGCTCAAATCTAGTCCTGTCTGATCCCTAATCCAGTGCTCTTTGGAGTCTTGTTTGAAACATTCCTATGTCAATTGCCTTATTCATTAAAGTAGAGCACCTATGGAGTCCACCGGGTAGCACTCCACTAACATAATTCATTTTACCATATATATTGAAGAAGGCAGTAAAATTTCACCCTTTAAAAATATTCTACAATTTAAAAAATATTCTACAATTCATTTCCCCCCACTAATTCACATTGACTTTCCTTCATTTTGGCTGTTACCAATTTGTGTTATGTAGTGAAGAGTGGACCAGCACATACCCTAAATATAAATTACTGTATTATGCAATTTCCCTAATTCACACAGGTAACGAGGGCAGAGCCATAACTTCTCTGGTCTTCAGTTTCCTCATCTGTATATTAGATGACGTAAATGCTGGTGAGTCCTGAAATTAAAAAAAAAAAAAAAAAGCATATATGACATGCTTTTAAGTTTAATCGTCATTAAGAACATTTTTCTCTAACGCTTTCTTAAGTGTAGAAAATCAATGAAATAATAAATCAATCCCTGACATTGTGTTTGTTGATTTCCAAGAAATAAATGTTCGCATTGAAAACAACGATTAGATCTAGAGAACCTGTGCCTCCAACACATAGCAGGCCTTGATTCAAAGGTCCATTCCAACTCCAGTCTTTGATATTTAATTTCTTGGCAATGCTTGTAATTGTGAGAGTCTTTATCTAAAAAGGTAGAATACGACTTATTACCTAGTAAAGCTGGGACTCTTCCAAACTGAGGCAAGAATATGAACAAATTGGTGGCTTCCTACTGGGATGATTTTAGGAGCACTGAGAAGATGCTTGCACCCAAAATTATCTCTCCCACTGATGATCAAAATTCCACTGTTCAGGCCCACATCAAGCATAATTCTCTCTTATTGGTCCTTTTGTTAAATGCGAACATTTCGACAGGGCACAATAGCTAAGGGTGGCCTAGATGTTTTCAAGACTCTGTCCAACTCTCAAAGTGTATATTCTTTATTCTAAAGTCCCGATTAGCTCTAATATTTTATGTTCTAAGACTCATTTCACAGAAAGAATCTGACAAACATGCTAGCTCAAAGTATCCAAAATGGAACCCTTGATTTTCCTTCCTAATTCTGCTGCTCCATCTCCCCAAATCTCCTCATGTCTCTTGAGGGATAAAGTCACTTAGGCTCACAGTCTCCAAGTCATCCTCAATTCTAAGGAATGTGGAATGTTTTGTAAATTTTATCCCACACCCACCCATATCTAATCATTTGCCAAGTTTTGTCCATTCCATTTCTACAATACAATTCTCATCTGTCCCCTTCCCTTCATTTACATAGCTTTCACACTGGTTCAGATTTTACAAATTTTTCACTTTAAAACAGAAATACTTAACCTGTGGTCTATAGACATGTATGTGTTTTTAATTTTGATAGCTGTATTGTAATACAATTAGTTTTCTCTGAAGCATTTTATTTAATGCATTTAAGAACTTTCTTCTGAGAGGGTTTCATGAGATGGTCCAAGGGATCCACCATGTTGGTCTACTGACCAATATTCCCACATGGTCTCCCTGTTCACAGACTCCCCTTCCTCTATGCAGCTACCAAACTGCTACTCCTAAAGCCTAGATCTGACTAGGCCATTTCTCTGGGGCAAGAAGCTTCAGTAGCTCCCCATTGACTCTAGAATAAAATTCATATGCCTTGGGTTGACATTTAAAGCCCTTCACAAGCTGGCTCTAGCTTATCTTTCCAGGCTTAGTTTATATTACTTTCCTTTATACTTTCTGGATTCCAGCCAAACTTGGACAAATTGGTCATGTTCCAGGGAAACTGAAACATTTCTCTGTCGTTTTTGTGACTATGGACAGACTGTCCTGTATGCCTGGAATGTGTTTCCTAATCACCTCTATATCTTAGGATCCTTAACTTTCTACAAGGTTGGCTTCGGTGGTGCTTTATATGCCTTTCTAATCATTCTAAGTCACAGAGATGTGTAACTCCTGAAATTATCTTTTATTAGCTGTCAACATGTTGTATTCCTTCCCCATCCCACCCCCAGAAAAGAAAGAAAAAAGAAATCCCTTGAAGACAGGGAATAATTTTGAGGCATTTTTGTCTTTGCATACTCAAAAGTTTAACAGAGTGCAATGAACACAGTTGACTCTTAGTAAATGTTTATTGAGTTGAATTCTATGATTCTCTAAAAGAAGTGGACATTGTAAAAACATTGACTACTGGGGGAGGGAGAGGGGACAGGATATGGGCATTGAAGAGGATGAAAGGAAAGAATGAAGCAAAAGACTGATGCAAAGAAAAACTTCATCTTTACAATTTATTGCCCGGGGCCAGTCCTGGATTAGGGTGTTAGAGCATTTTCCATTTAAACAAACCATTCATCATTTAAGTATGTGACATGACAGCAGCACTAATAAATGTGCCCTGGTCTCAAACAGAACCTTAGTCAAAACTTAAAACTTGATCAAAGAGAGATGAAAAGCCCCTCTGTGAGCTCAAACAGCCCAACCCTGAATCAAAATACATTGGACTTTCATTTGACCTAGTAAACTTTACAAAATGCCTCAAACTCAACAGATAGAGTTTCTCTCCTTCACAGTGTAAGGGCCAAAGGAAAAGGATCAATCCTTTGTCCCTCCCCTCACAAACAACTCTAACAGGTGAACCCAGAGATGTAGGACCATTTGGTATGACTCTTCCATGAACAAGAACCCCTTCTACATCTTCCAATTTTCACTTGAAGACTATCTAGTGATACAGTCCATTGCATTGTTGGACAGTATTCATGGTTAAGATGGCCTTCCTCATTTTGAGCTACAAAATTCCCAAAATTCCAGATCACGACTCTACCTTTCACAGGCATTCACCACAAAACTAAGTCATAAATTGTTAGGAACCTAAAACTTGGAACCTGAAACCTCTGGGCAATTTAAAGAAGAACATTCCCCCAAAATCTCAGGCTTTAAAAACAAGAATTGACCTTAGACACCATCTAATCCAAGCCCTTAGTTTTATAATTTCTTAACTAAGGAGGAAAGAGGGGAAGAGTTGCCCGAAGCCACACAAGAAAGGAAGAGCAAAGTGGGGTCTGCATATAGTTACTGTGACTCCATAGTCAATGTTTTTTCCACTCTAGCATCCTGTCACCTAGGACTTCAGGAGATAGGATTTCTTTGGGGTATCTCTCCATTATCTTCTCCCCAATCGGTGCCCTTCCTCCCTAGCAACTATTTAAGATCTCTGTTAGCTGACATACTACAGGGCATCCCCTTCCCCCCCAACACACACAGTCCTTAGGACATTTCCCTCCTCTTCATCTGGGTTTATCTACCCTGTGTACCATTCCTACAGCTTTTTTTTTTGGCCTTCAGCTAGCTGACAGTTAATAAGATAAACTAATCTGTGATAATGGGTATTTGTGGGCTAACATTAACATCCTTCCTCCCAGATAACATATTTGCATTTTAGCAGAGTATTTTTGGAGATGATACCTTAATCCAAAGGAGTTAAGTCTAGCCCTAGAAATTTCTAATATTCTATCACGGCAGTAAAAAAAATATATGTATATATTTGGGGAGCAGAAACTCTTCAGATCATAAAAAGCATGAAAACACAAGCAAAAAAGTCAGTCTCTGACTTCAGAGACTTTCTAACAGGGGAAGATAGCACATGGAAAGAAGGGAAACAAGGAGAGTCAGGTAAGTATTCTAAGGTGAGAAAGCACGCAAGAGTTGAGGAAAGTACCAGGATGAGAAAACAGCTAAGTCATGGTGGCAAAGTCCTATGAGGAAGTAAAGGGTACAAATGTTATCATCCCCAGTCCAGAAGTTCAGGAGAAATGAAACCTAGCAGTCCTGGGCCTGTTTCCAAAATGGTGGTTGCAGAAATGACTCAGCAATCAAAGAAGGAGACTTTGGTTGGACTTGAAGGAAAAGTTAGCTGAATGCTAAACCTGGAATCTGAAAGATCTGATTTCAAATCCCCCTCAGCCATTTAATAGTTGTGGGACACCGGAAAAGTCACTTGACCTCTCTCAAACTCGGAGATGATAATAACTCCTTTCTCATAGGTTAGTTGGGAGGATTGAGTAGGATACCATAGGTAATGTGCTAGGCAACATTTAAAGTGATCAATCTCTATGTGCCCTCCCATCTTGAAATCCATGGTTTAATATTCAACAGGCAGAAGTTTAGGGAGGGGAGAAAGAGGAGAAAAGGGAAGGAGGCCAAAGATTTATTCCATTCCAGTCTTGAAGGGGTAGAATGAACAAAAGGAAATTCCCAATGAGATATAACAACCCACAGATCTCTGCAAAACTGATGATGAAATTTCTTGATTGTTTTTCATGGTTCACATTTCAGCATGGATGTTGTTATTAAAATCTTGACCAAATTCCAACCTGGATGATGTGGTCTGTTTCTGTGTGATGTGATGAAAGTTCTGGAGTTAAAATAATAATAGCTAGCATTTGTATAACATTTTAAAGGTTGCAGAGTGTTTTACAAATAGTGTTTCATTTCATCCTCCCCATAACCCTTTGAGGTAGATGCTATTATCCCCATTTCACAGGAAACTGAGGCCAACATAAATGACCCGTCACAGGTCACACTGTTACTTAGAGTCTGAGACTGGATTCAAACACAGATCTTTCTGACTCCAAGGCCAGAGGTCTAGCCAAGTAGAAGACATTGGGCTGAGTCCCTGCTCCATGATGGCAAAGTGAAGCAAGTCATTTACTCTCTTAGCTTCATTTCCTCATCTGTAGACTGAGAACAGCAATATTTTCACTATTTACTTCCTCATAAGATTTTTTGGAGGAAGGTGCCCTTTAAACCATCAAGTGCTATAAAAATGGGAGGCACACAGTAGGAGCTTCATAAGTGTTTGCTGAATTGAAGCTTTTTGAATTGAAATAATGTTCTTCATTCCTCCCTTCATAGTCTCTCCTTCAGCAGAGTCTGGCTTTTAAGTGAAGACTCAGCAGTACTTGACATTTAAATGAAGACTGTCCTTGATTTTAAAAGGTGCTTTGGGAAGCTGAGCAGAGATGAGGCAACCTCTGAATACTTGGTTTGCAGAGACAGTAAAATATTTGAATATCCTTTCAGGATGAAAGGCACTGTATAAAGGACAGTCTAAATTGGCAGTCAGCTTTGAAGGTGTGGCTAAAATCAGAAAAAGCAGTGTCTTTCATCTAAGGATCTTAAAGCACTTTACAGACATAAACCTTTAATCCGAGCTATTCTCCCTGAGGGAGAAATAGCAACCTGTATTATTCCCATTTTACAGGTGGAAAAACCAAGGCAGATATAAGCAAAAGTCAGAGAATTAATGGATGGTTGAGCAAAGACTTTAACCCTCTTGTTTGTCTATTCTCAATGCTAGGTGAGGTTTCAGGTTAAAATATGTCATTTAACTAGCTTAGCAGAAGCACAGAAACAGGGCCAGCCCTAGGTAAAAATTGGAAAGTATCTAAGGACTGTCTTCAACACACACACACACACACACACACCTGTTCTTTCTGGGTCCTTTTCCTCGTTCCAGCTCCCCTCCTTTCCTAGGTATCCAAGGTTCTCCTGCCACTTTAACTCTTCAAACACACTCCAGATAATTTCATTTGGATTTATTTGCACTTGGGGCTGAAAGTGTTACCCTTGTTAGGAGTATTGGCCTTTGTAATAGGGGAGAAGGTAGAGTTTAGAAGGTTAGAGCTGGAAGAGGCTTGAGAGCACAGAATATATAATGTTAGAGCTGGAGAGAATCATAGAAGCTGAGAAAGAAAAGATCTCTGCAGAGACATAACTAGGAATTTCTGCACTTGGTCTCACAGTAACCCCACATTTCCATCCTGTACCTGTGCCTAGTCCCTAGTACCTCCCAAGTACAAAGGCTTAAAGACTCAAAGGCCACCTGCCAGTCCTATCCATTCCCTACTTCTTGAGTCTGCTTAGATGGGAGAGCCAGGGTATTGGTGTCCTGCTAGGTATACAGGAAAAAGAGATACCTGGATATTCTCACCCACATGTAAAACTTTACATTTGTTCCTAAATCTTAGAACATAGAGAATGTCAGAGCTAGAGGAAAACACAAGACAGAGAACGATAAAGCTGGAGCAGACCTTAGAATTCAATTCATTTAATTCAGCAAACATTTATTTAGCTCCTGCCATACATAAGGCAACACTATTAAGAACTAGAAGGAGCCTTAATGACAATCTAGTCCAAGCCCCTTGCTTGCTCTATGAGGACATTGAACTCTAGAGAGGAGAAGTGGATTGTTCAACATCACATATCCTACTTTAAAAACATCTAATGATAAAATCTAATCTAAAAATTCTGATGATCTTAAATGGTATCACATATGCAGCATACTCAATCAAGCCTCGGGGTAAAGACCTGCTCTGCTCAGAAGTAAAAATCAAAATGGAAAAACTTGGTCAAAATAGGACATAGCAAAAAAACAAAACAAAACAAAAGAAACAAAAAAAAAACAACCAAAAATTCAGGCCAGTTTGTTAAATAATGTTTTGAGTTCATTTCACTCCTTATTTGCCTTTTTTCCCCTCTTGTCTTTATATTTTTCTTTCTTAATCTCCTCCATGTTAGCCTTTGTTTACTATTTCCCCTACCCCCACTACTCCCACCCCCCAGGTGTCTGACTTTCCTGCCTTCCCTTCTCAATCCTCTGCCTGCTCACAGCTCATGTTCTGTGCCAGAGCCCTAACATTTATCTTTCTCCCTGTATTTGATTTTCCTGCCAGCTGTCAGTGTTCATCGCTGGCTCCACCACCCCCTTCCCAGTAGCTTTCTTCATCATTATTTTATCTGTGCATTTGGTCTTTTTCTTTGTTTTTTCTTTTACCAAGTTTTTCTCGGATTTCAAGACCTGTGTTCTCAATCATATCTTCCCCAGGCATCCCTTATGTTGTTTTCTCTTCTTTCCTTCCCAATAAATCATAAAATTATAGAACGTTAAAGATGGAAGGTACATACGGGGTTTATGAGCTAGACTAACATCCTTTTATTCCTCCTAATTAATACATCTGAGAGGCATGTTGGAAGCAAGCAAACATTCTCTTATAAAACATTCTCTTATAAAAGGAGGATGGGAGTTAGAGAAAGGGAAATAGGGCAAAGAGTCTCCATTCAATAGAAACTAGATGTAATAGGAAAAAAATAAACTAAATGACTGGACTTGGGGTCAGAGGCCCTAGATTCACAATTCAGATCTGCTGCTATAGTTTTCTGGGTATATAACAAGTCTCTCTGGACTTTAATTTCCTCCTCTGGAAAATAAGTAAGACAGAGGCTAAACCAGACCATAGATTCAGAGCAGGAAAGGAGCTCAGAGGTCATTTGGCCCAACCCCCTTGATTTTACAGTTAAGGAAACTGAGGTCCATAGAAGTTAAGCAACTTGACCAAATACTAAGCATCAAAGGTGTGATTTGAACCCAGATTTTCAGAGATAACATCTCTAGCACATGCTACATAAATCAATTAAACTAGAATATTACTAAGCGCTCAACTTCCGCTCTGAAGAGACAGGCTTAGTAGATCCTACACATAGGGGATTAGTGGAAAGAGTATAGGGCTTGTAGTTAGAAGAGCTAGGTTGGCAATTCAGCTCTACCAATTGTTAGTCCTGTGACTATGAACAACTTCAATTCACTAAGTCTCAGTTTCTTTATCTGTGAAATGGGGTTTAATAATAATGCTTGCTCTAACCTACTTAACAGGGTTCTTGCAAAAGAAATATTTCATGATCATCACATTTGGTCCCCACAATGACACTATAGAGAAAGTACTTCAGACATTATTATCTCCATTTTACTCATGAGGAAACTGAGGTACAGAATGGGCAAGAGACTTTCCCAAAGACAGTCAGTGATTAAGTTTTGGAGGCAGAATTCCAACCCACGTCATTCCTAACTCCAGATTCAGCTCTCTTTCTACTACAATGTGCACTCCTCACAGAGGAGACTTATATTTAGCTATGCTATAGAAAGTTGCTTCACTTTTTTCTTCCGATATTGAGTTAGTATTCTTGGCTAAATATATCTTGTCTTTTTAGCCTGAGAGGCAGATAAATGGTATATTTAGACTGATGATTCAGCGGTAAGGAAATATTCCATTTGAATGAAAATTAGTTTGCTTGTCAAGACTCTTAAAAAAGGTTCCTCTGACAAAGAACTTGAAGTCCCACACTTCTGAATTCTGTTACAGAGCCATTGATTTAACCTCAGACAGGTTATTTAACTGGCCTGCATCTTAATATCTTAAACTACCCAATGAAGGTAATGTTCTTATATGGGTGGTACTAGGTTGGAGGTGGGGAAGAAGCCAGTAGTTAACTGAAAACAGTAAATAGTCCCTAGATCTGTCCCTAGAGTTCAAAATGATTGAATGAAATGTGTATTCTTGTACCCTGGACCAGTTTAGAAAGCCAGGGATGTTATCTGAGTAGTGAGAAGGTGAAGATTCGTAGTTCTTCTGAGCTCTGAGAGAGTCAGAGTTCAGACTAAGATAGACCATTGGTGAATCCAAATGGAATAAGGTAACTCCTAACTTGGACCTGACAACTAAGCAACAGTAAGCTTTTCTGGCATGTTGTATGTTTCCAGATATAGGAAGACATCTCTCCTTTGGATATTGTCTCTCAGAAGGCTAAGGCACAATGCATGGATATAGTGTCATTTACACGCTAACTTTTAACCAAAATCATTTGATAGTGAAGACAAAAGTGGGCCAATACAGTAGACAAAGCACTTCAGACCAGCTTTGGAAAGTTTCACACTCTAAGTAGAAAAATGATGCTTCATTCATCCTTAATTTCATGCAATTCAATTCACTAAAGCAAATGATTATAACGCATGTATTGTACTAGGATGAGTGAGGTGGGGAACCTGTCAAGGTCACGTGACCCTCTAGGTCCTCAAGTAGGGCCCTTTGACTACATCCAAACTTCACAAATTCAGTCGAAGGGTCACACTTGGGGACCTAGAGGGTGAGATGGGCCACATGAGGCCCTCTAGGACCTCAAGTGGAGTCCATTGACTGCATCCAAATTTCACAAATTCAATCAAAGGGCCACACTTGGGGACCTAGAGGATCAGATGTGGCCTCAAGGCCACAGCTTCCCCACCCCTGTACTAGGTACTGGGGCACATACAAAGTTTACATTAGACACCAAAAGACTAGCCCCTGACTTCAAAAAGCTTACAGCCTCTAAGATTAGACACACACATATACAACAAAATTCTAGGAGTCTATATGCTGAGTTCAGTCCCTCTACAGTTAAGAAGGTGGTCTTTAGGAGTTGGTATCATCAAAAACATCACCATTTACCACTTGACCTTGGCCAAAGCTTCTCTGAATTTCCTTTGGTTCTCTTTCTTCCGTGCTTCTCCCATCCATCCCCACAGAGCTGATGGCAAAGTGATATTCCTACAGATCTGTTTATGTACTGGCCCTGCTTCAAAACTCCAAGGACTTCCTTGTTCTTTAGGATCAAATAGGAATTCTTCTGATTAATGCCTAAAGCCCCTTATATTATGACTCCAGCCTACCTTTCCAAATTTATTTTAAATTAGTCTCCTTGATTCACTCTATGGTCTAGGCAAATTGACCTACTTACCATTGCTCCACACATTACATCTTCCACTATATGCCTTTGTCCAGGCCTATAATAGTCTCCTTCATCTCTACCTCTGAGAATGCCTAGATTCCTTCAAAGTTCGGTTCAAGCACAACCTACGATGCATGAAGCCTTTCCTGATCACCCCAATTGCTAGTACCTTTACCCTCCTCACCTCCAAAAAATGCCTCCTTTTTACTTAATCCTATTTGGTATTTACATGTATGTGCACATCATTCTGTCATACTCAGTGCAAACTCCTTGAGGGCAGTTAATACTTAATTTTTGCCTTTGTAGCCCCAGAACCCAGCATGATGCCTGCCACAAAGTAGGTGCTTGGTGAAGGCTTCTTGATTTATTGATTGGTAATCTGATCCTGGTATGACAGTCATAAAATACCGCACAGATCTACTCAAAGGTACGCTAGCACGGGAGGTCCTCCTAGAGCTTGCCCATTGGTCTAGCCTTGATGGACTTTTTTAGTAGAAACGCCAATTCAGCCAACATGAGAATTTAAAGACAAAGTGAAACTGTCCCTATCTTAAAATAGCTCCCATTCTTCTGAAGGAGAGCTGTACAGAATCATATACGCATAATAAATGCATTAGAGCATTAACAAAACAAGGTGATATGTGAATTGTGCAGGAGGAAGGGGGAATCAGTACCAACAGGGTGGGAGGCAACATCAGGGAAGGCTTTGTGAAAACAACTAGCATTTGGAATTGAAAAGAGAAAGAGATGGAGGATAGACCCTCCAAATGGAAAGAAGCAGCACAGGGCCTGTTTGGGGGACAAAGAATAAAATCAAATTACCCAAGACACAGAGTATGTAAAGGAATAGGATGAAGTCAGAATAGTGGTGTTACACTCAAGTGTAGAGTGTCCTAATGCCAAACAAAGGAGTGTGAACTTGATTCAACATGGAGAAGCTAAAGATTTTTCAGCAGAGAAGTAATATGATGAGATTCATGTATAAGGAAGGTCAGTTGGGTAGTGGTCTAAAAGAAGGGAGAGTAGAAGGAGGAAGAATTGTGAAAGGCCATTGACATATGCCAGGTAGTTGTTAAGGAAGACCTGTAGTAGGTAGATGACCATGTAAACAGAAAACAGGGGATGAGTGCAAAGAGCTAATATTGAGAAGATTGATCACTTTTGTCTCTGTTTCCATGGATATCTACCTGTATTTTTTTCTTGCATTTCTGCTTATTTTCATTAAAAATTATCATTTGAGGTATCTAGTATATTTCCATGTAGACTCTTGTATTAAATTTAGACACATTTGTTTAGGAAGCTTCCTGACATTCTCAGTGGCAGAGAAGAAGCTGACTTGTACAGGGGGTTTCTTTGTCTGGGATTTTTCTATTCCTGTGAAATCATGGGTTCAGTCCCCATCTCAGTCTTTTTGCTTACTTAGAGAAGCTGTCTTAATAAATTCTATTTTTTAATGTATTATGGAAGAAACAACATAAGGAATTGGTTGCAATGCCATGGGAAAAAAATACTATATTAGGAGCAGAAGAAATAGTTTGATTCCTTGCTTTGGCCCTTCCCTATGTGTTCTTAGACAAGTTGCTTAACTTCTCTGAAACTCAATTTTCTGATCTGTAAAATAAAGATGAGGATACACTACCTATGACCTATAGTTACTGTGAAGACCAAATGAGATGATGGATGGAAAACTTTTAGTAAACCAAAAAGTCCAAAGTACATGTCAACTTCTGTTCTCAATTATAACCCATAAAAATGTAAATCTGGAAAGTTTCATTACTTAGAAGCCTGAGGAGTCCTATGACTTAAATCTCTGTTCTGCTATTCCTTTATATGAAAGATTGAATCATTCAGGTACCATTTTTAAGGGCCCTAAAATGTGCAGAACTCAATAATAGGTATTGTAATCAACACAAGTCTTACCTTCTTGGAGTTGACAATCTTGTAAGGCTTGTACAATGGACACAAATAAATTACAAATATTCAGTGATAATAGTCAATCAACTAGCTATTACTAAGAGTCTACTAATCAGGCATGGTGCTAAGGGTAGGGATACAAAAAAAGATCAAATATACAGTCCTTGCCCTCAAGGAGTTCACAGTTTAATGGAGAAGACAACACACAATTATGCACAAACACAATGTAGACAGGATAAATGATAAGTAATTTCAGAGGGAACACATTAGGGATAAGGTGGAGTAGGAAAGGCTTCATGCAGAAGGAAGTAGGTTAAAAATGGTTTTTCAAATTCTAGAACCATAGAATCTCAGTCAGGGAGTTCCACACATACTTGAAGAAGAATATGCTCTCAAGTAGTGCTCCATTCTTGTTTGAAGATAAAGGTGGTGGTCATGAGGATGCTAGGATTTGAATCCAGATCCTTGGACTTCAAATCCAGTATGAGTTTATTTATTCTAATGGGAAGTCAAAGAATAAAAGCTTTGGTGTTGATTTTTTATAAATTTCATTTGAAAAGCACCATGGAACGTAGGGTCAAGAATATTGGCTTTGTAGCTGAAAGACTTGAGTTGAATTATAGCTCCACTAATTGTTACCTCTGCACCATTGGGTATGTAGGTTGTCAGTTTCCCCATTTGTAAAATGGAGGAGTGGTATAAGAAGACCTCAAAGGTCTCTTCCAGCTCTAGATTCTATGTTAATTCAGTCTTTTCTTAGAAGAAGCACAGCTTGGCTTTGGAATCGTCAATTCAAATAACTTAGGGCAACTATAACAAGGATAATCAATCTCTCATCCTCTCTCCTGCAGATTTGAATATTCATTTAAGCCGCCGCTCCACTTTTAGAAATTTCCATGATTTCTTCAACTTGAATTCCAATAGCACAAGTACACTAGTAGTCTTTCTGTGAAAACTATCATTCATCTACCTAATTTGATTTATACAAACAATTGAATTTTTTCTTTCTTAAAAATTCCTCTGAGCCTGGCCACATCGAATTTCTCACCATTTTCCCTATAACTCCAAAACTTTTCTATCTCTACAGCTTTTATTACTCACATGAAATGCCTTTCTGTCCAGTATCCACCTAGTGAAGTCTTTCTTTGACTCTGTTATCATCTCCTCCATGAAACCTTCCCCCATTTCCCAGCTGGAAATGATCTTTCTTTCTGCTCTTCTGGTCCTATGTATCACCTCTTGAATTACGTTTACTCATCATTAAAATGAGGGATTAGACTAGATCAGGGATTCTTCACCTAGGATTCATGAACTTAGTTTTTAAATATTTGGGTAATCATTCAATGGAATTGGTTTTCTTTGTAATCTTGTGTATTCTATTTTATACATTTAAAAATGTTATTCTGAGAGGGGGTCCATAGGCCTCACCAGACTGTCAGAGGGGGTCCGTGACACAAAACGTTAAACACTCCTGGACTAGATAACCTCCATGGTCCCTTCCACAGCTAGATTTGGGATCCTGGCTACCACTTACACTTGGTCCAAGGAATAATCACAATTTTAAAGAGCACTCTAAGCTGCTGAGTAACAACAGCTCATTGACCTTGGCGATGTAACTTTTATTTAACCTCATCTTACAGATGAGGAAACTGAGGCTTAAAGTTAGAATTGGTACAGAGCTCTTCTGACTCCTAGTCTAATTCTCTTTCAACCATTACCAATCAAATGACTCAATATTTTTACCTGGGATATTCCATCTTCCTACCACTATGCCTTTTGCACAGACTGCTCCCTATTCCTGGAATGTTCCCCCAATCCCTCACTAACTTCTGTTTCTTTGGATTCCCAACTCTCATCAAGACTCATCCATCTCTCACAAGAGGACTCCTGTTTTCCCCTGTTGTTAGAGATCCAATTCTCCAAATTGCTTTGTGATATAAATGTATGTGTATGAAATAAATATAGCATGTGTTTATTTGTGTTTGTATTGTGCATATGTGTGTGTATTTGTGTTTGTATACATGTGTGTGTATGGGAGTGACCCTAGACTCTCCTAAGATTTCTGAAACTATGAGTTTTCATTCATTTTTCTGGACAAGAAATTATCTACTGATGTAAACAGCAGAGAAGGCCTGGGTAGGGTTGGGGGGGCCCTCAAAAAGAAAAAGAGAGAAAGAAAAAGACAGAGAGACAGAGAAAGACAGAGACAGAGAGACAGAGAGAGAAAGAGAGAGACAGAGAGAGAGAGAGAGAGAGAGAATATACTGTATGGCAGAGAAGTGATTGGGAACACTATAGCAATGACAGCATCAGGTTTCTCCTCCCAGGCCCATGGGGAGAAGTCAGGACAATGGGGGACGATGATGAATGTGACTGAAACTTTGGTTCAATGTAGATTTGTTTCTAAGAATAGTGGAACTGAATTGTCTCTATGTTAACTTCACTGCTTACCTTAGCTTTCCAGTCAAGTGTTTAATTGTGGGGTGTTCTTTATGAGTTAAGCTATTTTCTTTGTACTAATTTTCCCCCTCCCTTTATAGAAACGGGGGTTGGTCAAGCTATGTATTTACATACATGCCTTTAACAGACGTCCATTAGCAAGAAGAAGTAGATGGGAAGGAGTCTATGTTTTATGTTTTATTTTTAAGTGATTTGCCCAGGGTCACACAGCTAGTGCCTGAGGTCGGATTTGAACTTGGTTCCTCCAGATTCCAAGACTGGTGCTCCATCCATTTCCAAGAGTAACTGCCCTGAGGGATGGGGAAAGGGGTGGAGGGTGGCAGGATGTCTGTGTTTGAGAATGACTTTCTGTTCTAAGATCTTCTAGTTCTGATTTAAGGAGTTAAAAGGCCTTCCTGGGGGCTATAAAGCCATCTTTTAGTTTTATTCGTGATCCTATAACTCTCACCCAGAACCCTAGAACCTGAACTAGAGACTCACTTAGCTTTTTCTTAATAGAAGGAGCTGATTGGAGACATAGTGCAGCTGGTCCCAGAGGCTAAAAGCTGCTAAGGGAACTAGGGAGTCAGCTAGTAAGTCAGTAAGCATTTATTAAGTACGTACTACAAGTGCCAGGTACTGTGCAAAGTACTGGAGATACAAAGAAGGCAAAGGACAGTTCCTGATCTCAGATTTTATAGTCTTAAGAGGGAGACAATAGGCAAATAACCATGCAGAAACAAGTTAAATATAGGATAAATAGCAAATAATCAATAGAGGGAATTCAGAAATTAATAGAGTAGAATTCAGGGAGACTGTCCCTTTCGGGTTGAGAGGAAGAGTAAAAGGACGCCTAGGAGCCTCTCATGCTCCAACCACATCAACACCGAGTGTTAGGTTTATCTGTGTAGATTTTGCTTTTCTTCATCAGAGTTTAAAGATTGTTTGGGTCTTTGAGTCTTCAGTACCTAGCCCATTGTCTACCACATGGCAAGAGATAATAATGCCTGTTGATTGATTAATAAATACTTGCTACTCGATTCAAAGGGGCTTAGCTCACCCTCCTTTTTCATCGTTATTCTCTTCCAGTCCTAATATTCCATCTTAACACTCACTCCTTTAAGGACTATATCAAATTTTCATAACTCCAATCAATATTTTTCTTTCCATTTCATGACCATCTATGACCTTCCTAATTGTCACTTTTGCTTCCTCAAGGTGCATTTCTTATTTCTCAATCTTATGTCCCTAGAAAGATTGTGAGCTTCTAAGAGAGGGAAACATGTCATATTTTTTTCTCTTCTGATCTTTATCTGTCCTAACACCTTCATAGGCACAACAACAGTGCTCAATAAGTACCCTTGAGAGAAAAGATTTTGTGTGTTGCACCAAAAAGGACATGTCGTGTGAGCACAGGCTCTTACTAGAATGAGCTAGACCAAGAGTGGGGAATCTGCAGCCTTGAAGCCACATGTAACCCTTTGACTAAATCCAAACTTTATGTGGACTTCAAGTCCTCAAATGCAGCCCTTTGATTGGATTCAATAAAAGGGCCACACTTGAGGACCTCAAGAGTCACGTGTGACCTTGAGGCTACAAGTTCCCCACTCTGTCACCTTATCTGGCCATGTCTGAAACTCTACCACTGAGCTGGGTCAATTTCCTATTCAAGTTCGGTGTTTCAAGTAAATGAATATTAGAAAAAAAGAGTCAGGATTCTAAAGAACTCAGAGTAGTTGAAGTATCCCTGAACCAAATCAAAGATTCTAATGGAAAAGTTCTGGGAACAACCCCATTTGGGTTTTATCAAACAGAAATGTTTGTTAAGCCCCAGATTCCTGCCAAGTGCAGACAATGTGCCTTTTAAGCCCTTTTAAGTTGTGAATAGAGGGCCATGCTACATAAACAACAGAAGCCTGAACACACATGAAAAGTTCAATGCTATAATCAAATAAAACTTACAACAAAATTAATCTGACATCTCTCAAAGCTCTGAGTAAGTTATTGTGCATGTGATATTTTACCATAAAGGGTAAGCTGTTCTCATAAATGGCTGTAATTAGTACTGCCTTTACACAGACAAATCAAGCTTTTGCCTCAGCCTGACATTCAACACTCCCTTAAACCTGCCATATTTCTCTCTCTCTTTCTCTCTCTCTCTCTCTCTCTCTCTCTCTCTCTCTCTCTCTCTCTCTCTCTCTCTCTCTATCTCTCTCTCTCTCACACACACACACACACACACACACACACACACGTGTTCTGACCTATTACTCATCTCACAATATGTCTTCCCTCCCAGACTTGGTTTACAATGTTCCTTACACCTAAAATGCCCTCACCCCATCTCTAATTCCTTAATAACCTAGTTGAAATGTTACTTCCTTAATGAGACTTTTCTAGCCTCTCCAGGCCCAGAGGAGATTGATTCCTCTCTCATGTGATCTCATAGCACTTTGAACCGTTCTTAGATACATTTTCTAATTCATATTAAATTTACCATTCAACAACTTTTATTTATTGAATGCCATGCACTTTACTAGGAGCTGGGAATACAAGAAAAAAACTTCAATGCAATTTAATCAGAATTTATGTTAAACTTACTTATTTAGATGTCCTATCTCCCTGTACTGAACTGACTACTTTTTGAGGGTAGGGTTGGAGTTTTATTTAACTTTATTCCTTAAAACCTAGATCCAATGGTATGTGCCTGATAAATATTTGTTTCAGCTTTTCTGTTCTCTTTGTTCTCATCTGAGAAATTATAATTGCTCTAGAAGGTCTTTAATTTGCTAATATATGACGATCAACAAATATTAATTAAGTGCCTGCTATGTGCAGGCCCTATAATAGGCACTGGGGAAATGACCAATAAAATGAAGTAATCATCACTGTCAGGAGTTTATAATCTCTAGAGGATATAATATTTGTGTATATGTATGTATATGTATGTACATGCAGAAAACAGAAATATAATCATAAAGTATTTAAACTCAAATTAGCACTGTGTGGTAGAGGAAGTTAGAAAGGACTCAGTGTAGAAGGTGATTGAACTACATAATAAAAAAGGGAGGGTTTCTATGAAGTAGAGATGAGAAGGGAATGCATTTCAGGGATGGGGGAGATAGCCAAATGGAAGGTTCAAAGACAGAAATAGTGTGAGGACACTGATTTGGGCCTAGACTATCGAGTGTGAGAAGGGGGATAATGTATAAAGTTGGAAAGATAGATTGAGAAGAGGTTTTGGAGGACTTTTAAAGTCAAAGTAAGTTAATATTTTATCCACTGAAGTATATTGAAGATAGGGGTGACCTGGTCACTTTCCTTCATTTAAGGAAAAGCACTTTGGCAGTTGTCAAGAGGTTGATTTGAAGTGGGCAAAGATTAGAGGTAGGGGATAGCAAATTAGAAGGTCATTGCCATAATCCTATGTTTATTTCCTCATATATATATCACTAAACAAGATCGGTGTTTGCTACCTTTCTTGGCTTCCTCTATAATTTAATATTAATTTCCCACACGTTAGTACATTCACTAAAAGATAATAATCCTGGATCTGACTCCCCCAAAACTCTAAGTTCTCTGTGCATCCCCCACCCACACCAGGGATTGATAAGATCTTAAATCTAGAGCTAGAAAAGTCCTAAGAGGTTGTGTAGTCTAGATCCCTCATTTTACAGATGAGGTTCTTGAGGCCCAAAGAAATTTAGTCACTTTCCCAGCATCACACACACACACACACACACACACACACAGCAATAGAGCCTAGATTCACACCCAGTTCCTTTCACTCCAAATCCAGCATCTCTATGTTATAGCATGAAGTTAAAGTACCCTGTGCTTTCCCTTGCCTACCTTTACTCCACCCCCTCCCCACATAATCTCCAATTCTTATAAACCTGGCCTGCCCTTGAGCAGTCCTTCATTCAGAAAGGCCACCAGCTCAGGTATTCTGGGTGTTCCCCTTAGGGCTACAATGAGCACAAATTCTGGCACAAAACTATTGCTGGCTCTACCCAATCATCACACTTAACCCAAAGAAGTAAGAGGAAGAGGCAATTAGAAAGGGCTGATACCCAAAGTGTCATGAGAGAGAGAAAAGACTTTTGGAGTTCTAACACAGAATGGAGACTGGGGAAAAGCTCTGGAATGTATTCATTCTACCAACCTCTCTAAACATCAGTGTCATCTCCTAAATGAAAGACTTGGCCCAGATTACAGGTATGAAAAATATCTGTGAACTCCTGAGTGCTGCCTTGCCCAGATTAAAATGTAATTGGGAAATATTTAACAAAATAAATTAAAATGCTATAGAACATAGATAATGTTAATATATGGTTTTTGAAGTCAATATGCAATCAGCTATGCAGTTTAGGGGTCCCAGTTTCTATCTGAATTTGACACCACTGATCTCAATTGTCTCCAAATTTTCCTTCAACTCTAAATCCTAGGATCCCATGATCCTGAAGTGTCAGATCAGTGCTCTCAGAGTAGGTGTGATCTGAGAGCTAGGGAAAGGTGAGAAAGTTATGGGTGCAATGGAAACCTAAAAGTAACAGATTTTTTTTGTCCTTCTCATAGTAGGACAATAAGTCTGCTGCTCACCTTGGCCCCCATCTAGCCTTTTCTCTATGTCACTGCTCTCAACATTGTAAACCCCTTCCTTTTTTTAATCCAATTTAATCCTTGCTAGAGACTCAGGCCCCAAAGACCAAAGACTGAAGCACGTGGTGATGTAAATGAATTACGGATAGACAAAAAACTTTCTCTAGGCTTCTCCGAACTAGGCAGGCCTTGTGAGCATATGGCCTCAGTCTTGGCAGAGGTAGGGTGAGAAGACAGCCATAGCATGCAAGCTTTTCTATAACTTCTCTAAGTAGTAGATGGAATGAATGTCGGATCTGGAAGACGCTCCATCTCTCGACTTTGGCCTTTCTCTTTGGCCATCCTCCAGGGCTAGACCATTCTCCCTCCTCCCTGACTACTGATCTCCCTGGTTTCCTTTAAGTCCCATCTAAAAATCCCACCTTTCCAGGAAGCCTTCCCTAAGTCCTCTTAATTCCAGTGACCGCCTTATTTCTTATTTCCTATTGAAATAAGTGTACATCTTGCTTTGGATACATATGTTTGCATGTTGTCCCCTCATTAGATTATAAACTTCTTGAAGGCAGGGACTGTTTTTTACCTCTTTTTACATTCCCCAATACTTAGAATAGTGTCAGGCACATAGTAGGCACTTAAAATGATTTTTAATCACTGGAAGAAAACTTAAAACAATATCAATGCTTCCCTTTCCTTCTACAGTTGTGGAAAATGAGTTCAAGAGAGAGGAAGAGACTTGCTCAAGGTCATTCAGGTATCAAGGAACAGATCTGGGACTTGAATCTAGATCTTCAAAACCAGTCCCTTTACCGCCCCATCCAATACCACAAAACTCTGCTTTTCTAAGTAAGGCATAGGCTGACCAGAGGCCCCTCCCATCCTAACTCTCTATCTCCTTCTCAGAAGCATTGCAATTCAGAGAGGGAAGAGTCCTGAGAAATCACCTTCTACAACCTAGTTTTCTATAGATGAGGAAATCAAGGCCCGTAAAGGAGAGGGCTACTTGTTATACAGCTCTGACTGTGGCTGTTTGAGGCTCAAAAACCTTCAGTGACTCTCTAATGCCTGAACAATAAAATATAAACTTTTTACCCATCCAAAGTCTCTCTCTCTCCAGACCTATCTCTTATTTCTTTATCTGACATACATCACATCAAATGGGATGAGAATCATAATGCTGGAGCTAGAAGAGATCTCCAGGGCTACACTCTCCAGAGCCTTCATTTTACAGAGGAGGAAACTGAGGGTCAGAGAAGTTGTGACTTGTCCCAGGTCACATAGGTAGTGCGTGTCCATGGTAGGTTCCACTATACTAGGCTGCCTCCCAATAATATGTCTTTAGGTCTGGTCCCCTTCTACCTCCATATATTGGCCCCAGCATGCTCCTATATTTGGAATGCCTTTCCTCCTTATGCCAGGCTTGTGGGGTCCTTCAAGCCTCTAGCTCAGGCTCTGAGAAACTGTCCCTGATCCCTCCCATCAGATGCAATGTCTCTCCTCTCAAATTCCCTTAACACTTCTTTGCTGAGATCTCCCCTGGCACCTTCAGCCTTCTCTCATACTTAATGTACATTTGTCCAATCTACCCAGAAGATTGTCAGCTGTCTTCTCTGCCTCTGGATCCCTAGGGCCAGATGTACAAAGCACTAAAGCCCACAACGGACCCCTGAGAAATCCTGGCAGAATTGTAGAATTGCATTTCCAAAGGTTCCAGCATTGGCAAATGTCAAAGCCAGAACTGGAACCCCAAGTCCCCCAACTTCTGATCTAGTTCTCTTTCCATTACATTACAAAGGCTCTCTGTTTACCTTCAGTGTGTCCTGGCAAATAAAAACTGTGAACAGGGGTATTCTTGTCCTATGTGCCCAGGCTAAGGGGCAGGATAGAAGTTTAAGGAAATACTGAGTCCAGAGTGCCCTAGTTGAGGATATCACTGTTCACAAAATCAATGCAAAATTCTTTCTTCATTATAATTGCCTCCCCTTCCCCCTCCACTCCTGCTGAATATTATATATTCAGTTTTTTTTAAATACTGTTCTTTTTGTCTTTGTCTTCCCCCACCCCCCCACCATCTGTTGACACAATCTAGTGTGTGTCTGGGTAAGGTCCAGCTGGCACATGCAGAAGGTGCACAGCATTCAGGTCCCTTGAAATAGCTGATTCAGGGAGGAGATACTCACTCAAAAGGCCTTCCTCTGCCCAGCTGAAAAAAAAACCTATCATTCCAATCAGAGATAGTGCCAAATGTTATCAATACACAGACATCCCTGGGTCCTCTCCATCCTTCTCACTCTCCTCCCCTCCCCCCCCATTCCAACCCTGGACTTGTATGGTGTAATCAGGGAAACAATGAGAGAGGCAGAATCCCAATCACAAAGACAGCAGCTGCACTCCAGGCCAGCAAGGCTTTGCAGGAGGGGCCCTCAGTGGTCATGTGTAACCCCATCCTGGCTCCTAGCTCTTAGTAATTTATTTATAGATGCAATATCTCTTTATGTGGCCTATTTAAGAATGCCTTTTCATAAATGCATGGAAATGGAAATTATTCCATACCCTACCAATGATTAATGTATCTACTCTTTACAGATGTCCACTATCCCCCACACCCCACCAAAAAAAAAGTCACATGGACATGAATGAAATAAAAAACATAAAGTTTGTTCATTGTGAAAGCAATTGTGTGAATGTGTGTGTGAAATCTTTGTTTCTGTCTTTGCCTTTCTCAGTATCCATGACTATTAACACAATGCTAAATACAGTAAGTGATTAATAAATGTGTTTTGACTGACTGACATATAATAGTTAAATGGCACTTTGTAGTTATAGACGGAAGAGGATGGCATAACAGTGGTTGCAGTAATACTCGCAGTGATGATAACAATGACAAAAAAAATAATACCTTGATAAAAACAGTTTACAAATCACAGTTGGGAACACAATTGGGACTTGGAGTCGAGAAGAGCCAGGTTTGAATTCTTGTTCAAAAACAGCAGCGTAAAAATCTCTTTATTTCACCCAAGCCTCAGTTTCCCTACCCATTAAATGAGGATTTGATACCTCTCCTACCTAACTCACAGGGTTGTCAGAAGGGAAAGGGTTGGGTCAATCTTTAAACCCTGTGTCAATGGGAATTGTTATACTTCATCCTTTCTCTGGGGCCATTTTGGGAGAGAAAATAATAAGGAGAATTCAAGTCAGTGAGTTGCAAAAAGAATTATTTTAGCCTCTTTTCTCCAGATATTTCCATGACTTCCTCTTTCATCCCATGTACCATCAGCGCACGGCATCTGTTTAAAGCAGTTTCCTACTAACAAGGTAATAGGGCAAATTTCCCAGCCAAATATGATTTGAAGGCTTTCTGTTGGGCTCTCCCAGATCCTATTGATTTGCTGAAAGCATTGGGTTGGTGTCTGGGCTTTGCCGAGCCAAGGACCCCAGAAAGAATCAGATCAGACTGAGCTCTAAGACAATAAAGTTCCTGGCTCTTTGTTTCTTCTTCAGGGTAATTCTAAAACCTTGTGACTATATTATCCCGCATATCTTGATTCTTCCTTTTGTAAAGTCAGTCAAGAAGCATTTATGAAGCTCCACTATGTGCTACACAGTATCCTAAATACTGGGGAAACAAAGAAACAGGGAAACAGTTTCTCCTCTCAAGGAGCAAACATTTTGATGGTGGAGACGATGTGTAAATAACTAGGTAAGTCATATAAGTCTATGTCTATAGGCTAACTTCATTATTTTGCAAATGAATGAAAAGATCCAAAGAATGGACTTTTCCAAAATCACAGGATCATGGGATCATCAGTCTGGAGCTAAAAGGAACTTTAGAAGCCCTCTATACTACAATGCTCTCTTTTTATTGCAAATGAGGAAACTGAGACCCAAGGAAGTTAAAAGACTTGCCTAAGAACACACAGGCAGGAAGTGGCAGAAACAGAATTAGAACTCAGGTCTTCAGGTGGCAGAACCAGCATTCAAAATGTCTTCAGATCTAGTACTTTTCCCATTACACCATACTTATCATCTAGAGACAGTCTTTGCTATCAAGAATCCCTCCTTGGACCCTAATTATCTGTGCCTATCATTTTACCTCTTTTTGCCTCAGTTTTCCTCATCAATGAAACAACAGGGCTGAACTCAATGACCTAAAAGGTCTATTCCAGCTCTGAATCTACAATCCTTTTCCTTTATTAGACAAATGAGTAAACTGAGTCCCAGAAAAGAAAAATGTCATGTCCGTGGTAGGATTGAAACCTACATTCTCCAAATTTCCTATTCTTTCCACTTTGCCAAACTAAAAGGCCTGTGTTTCTACTTCATTCAATGCCTTTCTCACTTTTAACCTTTATAAGGGAAAGAACTGATCTTAGCTAACCTTTGCACTTATCCAGGTCCCAACACAGTACTCTGCACTTAGCAAGCCTTAATAATGCTTTTTAAATGTTGAATCATCCTAAGTGCAGCTAACCAATTATATTACTGCAAATTTAGCACTTTATCAGTTACAAAGTACTATTCTCACAATGGCCCTAAGTAGTAGGTAGCACAAATATAATTAACCTCATTTTACAAATGAGTAAACTGAGCTCAGAGAGATTATGTCATTTTCCCAAGTGAGACAATCAAACCTGGAACTTGGGTCTTCTGACTCTAGGTCCAATATTCTTCCCTAGTGGCATTCAGGAACCTTGTTTTTTTTCTGATGAAGTATACTTTTCTCTTTTCCCCCTTTTTTTTTCAAATTTCAAATTTTTATTTTTACCTTTTGTTTTGAGCATAACTCAAAAAGTATCGTATGGATTTTGGTCAAAAGATGACCTACTAAAAGGCTACCATCCAAAAAGGGAAGTGAAAAGCTTTTTAAAAAGTATGTTTAGGGAAATTGGTAAGCACTCTGAAAATATGAGTTGGGATGGACAGTTACCCAGAACTGTCACTCTAGAAAAATAATAAGCAAATATTACCCTTCATGTTGACTGTTCTCTCAAACTAATCTACTTGGATTTTAGAACTAGAATGATGATAAAGAAAGACAGTTTCTTCTCTCATTCTCCTTAAATAAGTTAACAACAGCTTCTCAGTAGCCTAGACTTTGAGCTGAAAAGGGACTGTGGAGGTCACCTGATCTAACCTCCTCATTTGATAGATAGTAAACTGAGTCCTAGTGAGAGGAAGCAATGTGTTCCAGGTTATACATTTAATAGACATTGGAGCTGGCATCCCAAGCCAGGTCCTCTTACTCCAGATCCAGCATCCTTTTTCATTACATTGTCCATTTGTGGGATGTATTTTTATTGAACAGTTGCATTCCAAAATGAAGCATAGCATTCAGCAAGAGGCAGCAGAAGCATTGAAGGTGGACTGCTTTCGACTTTAGGCTTAAAAGATAATGCTGAGTAAAAATATAGCCTCTTTTCAGGGTGAGTTCCACCTAACTCAGGTCTCCCTCATCTCTTTGGCAATCCATAGGAAAAGTCACATGACTGTAACAGGCAGCTGGCCCCCTGTCCTATTATCTGAGCCTGCCTCCAGTCTGGTTCATTACAGCCAATGATTACTCAACACAGAATAACACTGTCACCTGCCTCAGCCTGACAAGATCATACCATCTGTGCCACATGGTCAGGGTACAAGGAGGTGTAAGAGGTCACAGAGAGGGAGCAAATGGGTCTGAATGGGAGGTAAATGTATGTTTACAGGCCTGACAGATGACTGGGTCATTAAGGGGGTTAGGTATGTACTCAAAGCTGAAACCACTCTCTTGGGAAAACAAATCCAAGAGGTAATGAAAATCTATAGCAAAACTAGTCAGAGCTCCAATTCTGGATCTGCATGTAACAGCAATGTAACCTCAACACTTGTCAAACCATGTCTCCATCATTTACTAGCTATGTGACCTGGGAGAAATCATTTAATATCTATGAGCCTTCATTTCCTACTATAAAATTATGGGTTTAGTTAGACTGTATTCCCTTTATGATCCCTTTTCCATTCTGGTATCCTCTGATCCTGTGATGTGCAAAGGTTCATTATAGATCACATTTATATGGCACTTTGATGTCCACAAAATACTTTCCTCGCAACATCCCTATGAATGATGTAGATAAGCAGTGAAAAGTGTTGTTATCCTCATTTTACAGATGGGAAAAGTGAGGTTCAGATGGACATGTCATATCTAAGAAGTATTAGAACTGGGACTCAGACTCAACTCTTCCGATTCTACTTCTCCTCAACTAGAACACAGAGATGTAATACATGTTTTAATAGATATCCATATGCCAAGATCATATAAAAATAATAATAAATATAACTAGGAAATAATATCCTGTTGCCAAGTAACCACAAAGGGATGTCCAAAGTGTTTTCAATTTTAATGATCATTGTGTGATTTTTGCCCCTGTTTCAATCACTTGGCATGAGTACCTTTAGAAACAGAAGGGAACAACACAGAATTGAGGGTCTCATCATATTTTGGGGAATCAACATGGTCGAATATCAGCTACAGAGATAGACCTAATACTGAGAATTTCATATATTCTCCATATCCTCTCCTAGCTTGAATTAAAAAAAAGAAAAGCTGTGAGAGATGAACCAGGAAAGGTGGAGAGAGTCCAAATTGTGCTTGCAGTTGGCTTAGAAAGAGGTGAGTATATGATAAATTCATCAATAGCTCAATGGCTGGCAAGTTAAATAAAGCACACTCCAAATGTCAATAGTCAATGGATCTGTGATCTCATTGCTGTGGCTTCCTCCCTTTTCTGCATGGGGTGGCAACCAATACAAGGTTACTCTGCTTAAAATATTGGCAAGGAGAAAGCTTGCAGATTCCCCTGCCCTCCCCACCCCCTAACTCCCAACTAGAATCAGTTTTTGGAGAGCTAGTCTCCAACAGCCAAGTTCTCTCTGGAAAGTTTTGAGGTTCTCTCAAGCCTATCTGTTTAAACCTGACATTGAACAGATGTCATTGAATAGGGCAACAACTAAGTTCATAGGGATGATAGGTTTTGAGACCTGAAATAGATCAGAGAGGTCATAGGATCAAATCTTTCTTCCTCCCATACCACTTCCACCATTTGTATAGATGAAAAAACTGCAGCACAGAAAACCTCAGTCTTGCCCAGTCACACACTGAGTAAGTATATGAATCAGACTTGGAATCTACCTCTTCCTGACTCCACATCTAGTGCACTATCTCCTCTACCATTCTATCTCTCAAAGCAAAGCTCCTGCTGGAGTTCAAACCCAGACTCTTCTATCTGACACAGAGCCAGCTGAATGCAAGTGTGTCTTAATTTCCTCTTTTATTTCAGCTATCTCTTCTTTTCTCATCTGTAAAATACAGTAATCATAGCCACACTACCTGTAAGATTGTTTTGTGGAAAGCTCTTTATAGAGCTATAGAAATGAGGTGCTATAAATATTATTATCATTATTAAGATGAAAATTTAGAAGACCAAGATTCAAGTCTGATTGTATGACTGAGAAGTTTATTAATTTCTATAGAAAAGAAAAAAGAAAGAAAAGACTGTTTGTGAAAGATTTAAAAAGTATATTTAAAAAAAACACAATAGTTCAGAAGGCGATATCAAAAAGCAAGTAGTTGTGTTACTATCATGTCAAATTTAATCAACACAAAAAAATTGTGCATAATAAAAGTTCACCATTTCATTTACAATCCCATTCTTCACTGAATACTGAAATGTTCATGTTTGTTCAGTTCATAAGACAAAACATTAAGATGAAGAAATAAAGAGTATTGGTTTTAGAACCAGGTAATGTGGATTTGACTTGTGGCTCAGGCATTTGTTAGCTGTGTGACCTGGATGGGTGGTTTACTCTCTCTGAGCCTCGGTGTCCTGGCCTGAAGATGACTTTAATCCCGTCAGCATCTCCCTCAAAGAGGAGTTGTTGAGAAGAGCACGATGTAAAAGCATGATGTAAAAAGAGTTGTTACAATTCCACTATGAGACTCAAAGTAACAGGAGAAGATTGTCTGGTTGATCTATACCGTACATCTTCTCCAGTATCCAGCCCAATGCCTTACACACAGATGCACTTAATAAATGTCTGTTGAACTGAAGTAGGTGCTTTATTAATAGTTGATGACACTCTATCCCTACTGACCATCTTTCTAACCACTGGACAATGCCAATAAACTTTCTTCCCAAAGATCTTGGGATACCAGAGTTGGGGGCATCATCCCAGAATGAAATTTCAGGACAAAATGGATTTGAACTCAAGTTTTTTCTCTTCTTTTTTTCTTTCCTCTGCCACTGTTAGACTTCAGGCCCTATCACCTCATTTTTGTCTTTTTTTTTCAATCGTGTCAAACTATTTGTGTTTTCATTTGGGGTTTTCTTTGCAAAAATACTAAAACGGTTTGCCATTTCCCTCTCCAGTTCATTTTGCTGATAAGGCAACTGAGGTAAACAGGGTTAAATGACTTGCCCAGGGTCACACAGTTAGTATCTGATGCCACATTTGAACTGAGGACTTCCTGACTCCAGACCTAGTACTTTATCCATTGCTGTCCTGATCACTTCACATATGGACTCTTATAGCCTCTGGCTTCTAGTCTCTGCCACTTTCCATTTCCTTCTCCAAGTAGTTGCTAGAAAAAACAAATCTTCCTAAGAGACCATTTTCATTGCCTCAACTCAGTGATCATAGTTCTAGAGCCAGAAAGGACTTCAGAGGAAATTTTGTAGATGAGAAGACTGAGACAGAAAAGTACAGGAACTTGTCCAGGGCCCCAGAGCTAGCATGTCGTGGAGATGGGTTCTCCTAGCTTCAAATCTACCATGCTATGCTGACTTCAAATCTTCAGTCTTTGAGATCTTCTGAGGTTCCTTGTTATAAGGAAGGATATAAGATAAGGTCCAACTCCCAAGCCTGTTGTAAAACATTATACAATCTGTCCCTAAGCAACTAATCCAGCCTTGTTGTCCATCATGTTTTCTGTGGCAGGCAAATGGCCGTATTCTTCATCTCACCAGCATACCTGGTGCTTTTGTCCCTGTATATGAGGCATTGCATGCCAACCAGAATGCTCATCTCTCAACTTTCTGCCTACCTAAACAATAATATCTGCTAATTAATTATGGCATGCTTTTGGGTTGGCATATATTCCTTTTCCTTTGGCCCTTATAACATCCCTGTGAAGTAAGAACTTTAGGTATTGTTATCCCCACTCTAATTATCAGTCTCTGGGAGATTTAAGTGACTTCTCCAAAGTCCTATGGATAGCACATATCAGAGATGAAATCTGAACCCAGATCTCTCATTGATTTCTCCATTGTACCATGCTGCCTAACAAGTAGTTCAACTTTCATGCAGAATTTTATGCAAATCCTTCCTCAGAGATCTCTGAACACATGTACCACTTAATCCTTATGCCACTCGTTGGGCTAGCCTGCTTTGCATTCTTGGTTATTTTTTCATTTACTGATACGTGGTTGTGGTATTGTGCGAGTTCATGTACTACCTCTCCATTTAGAGGGGCAACCAGAGCTCCTTGAGGCCAGGGACCTTGAATTATACATCTCTATGTTACCCACCATACCCTGGTAGAGTACAATGCTTTTCATGCAGAAGGTTCTCAATAAATTAAGTTCTGAGAGATTGCTTCTTATCATGCAGTACTTTCTATCTTTCCATAGGATATTGTCTTCCTCCTTCTTTTGTCTGATTGACATATATCAGGATTTAGAGTCAGAAGTCCAAATCAAGTCCAAATTCATTAATACTGATACCTTTGGACTGTAATGAATTTGGGAAAATCTTTATCTGCAGAGGAAAACTTACTCTACACTAGAGATTTTACTAAGTACCACCAGTGGATAGAACCCTGGAAGGCCCTGATTCAAAACTTGCCTCAAATTAACTATGTGACCTTTGGTAAGTCACTCTGTCTCCATTTCCTCATCCACAAAATATGGATAATAAGAGCCCTTACCTCCCAGAGTCATTCTGAGGATAAAATGAGATAACATTTGTAAAGTACTTTGTAAACTTTAAAGTACTATTACAAATGCTAGCTGTCAGTACTACCTCTGTGGAAAAGCCTGTGATCTCCATAGATTATTGCAAGGAACAATGAGTGGAGATTCCAAAGCTGTAAATCTAAGCTTGATTTAAAGAAACACATCCTCATAATTAAAGCTAGATGAAAATGCCTTAGGAGGTAGTAGGTCTCCTGTCAAAGGAGTTCATTCTTCAAGCAGAGACCATTGATCAGGAATGTGGAAGAGAGAATGTTTGTTCAGGGACAGGTTGGACCAGAGTACCTCCTCTGACATCCCTTCCAATTCAAAGATTCTTTGAGAAAACTGAGGAACAGAGAGGTTGTGACTTTCCCAAGACAGTGACAGCAGAATCAGAATTCAAATTCAAATCCTGTGGCTTCATTGAGATCCAGTGGTCTTCTCACTTCTCTGTGATATCTGAAGCATTCTAACGTGATATTTTCTCTGGTTTCATCAGTTTCATAATGTTCTATTTCATTTATAAGCTTCATCTCTTTTCTTCTTCTGTTCACTTTTCCACCAGTGATCTTACTAGATGAATGCTCAAAAAAAGGGACAGGGGAATAGCAGGGAGGGAGAGAAGGAGAGAGAGAGCGAGAAGACAGAGCAGAATCTTTTTTTTAAAAGAAAACGTTGAAGACACTGTGAAATGTTTAGTGAACACCAAGATGTTTTACAATTTAATATTGTTCCATTAACATTTTGTAAAATGCCAGAAACAAGTTTGCAGAGAGAAAAGTACATGAGGTGATCCAATTAGTTTGAAACAGCTTAGATGTTCAGAAATGAAAGGGATTTCCAAGCAGTGAGCAATCACTGAATGCATTCATCTCAATGAATTCGTTTGAAATCCTTAAAAAAAAAAAAAGACCACTGGGTTCTACTGTTTTTGCACTAAATGTTACTTTTAGAGAGTTTATTTCCCAGTGGATTTCTCCTTAAGAGGAGAGTCTTAATAAGACAATAGAAAAGGAAAGGAAAGTTGAGAGAATTTGTGTAAATAAATGATTGAAAGGATGGAGGGATGGATGAATGAATGAATGAATGAATGAATGAATGAATGAATGAATGAATGCGTATTTATTAAGCACTTACTGCTTGCAGACAATTTGCTAGACACTGGGGATACAAATACAAAAGGGAGATTTTTCTGCCCTCCAGGAGTTTATAGTTGAATTTTAAAAGACAACACATATCAGAATGTGGCAGCCAGGGAAGAGGGTTTTTATCTGAAATGTTCTATGGATGACATTTCTCTACCAGGTGATTGGCACATCTTTTTCCATTATCAGTGCTAGTATTATTCATTTGATTACTATTCTGAGAAAAATAGGTGGAAAGAACAGGAGACAGGGAAGGTGGGAAGAGGCCTAGATAGGCCTTTGCTTCCTAGGAGGTGGCTGGATGGCGTGTGCAGCTTGGTCTGGAGCTGACTAGATATGATGAGGTGAGTTTGGACCTACTTGCTCATCAAACAGGATAGCTCAATACCAGGCCAGAGTCCCCAGACTGAAGATGTTAATTGTATAATAGGTCAGGCCAGAATGTTCTCAAACTCTGGGGATGAATGAGTTTCTGTTATGGATGAGAAGAAGATAGGTGTAGCAAAGAAAATGTCAAGATACCATTCACTCCAAATTCTATTAAACCCACATGTAATAGGGCCCCACATTTATCCCTCTTCTGGAACACACAGCTCCCAACACCCCCTTCCTCTGAGCAGGATGAAGAGGAGGCAAACCCAAACAGGAAAACAATGATTATCTGTGGGAGGAAGCATACCTCAGCAGGAAAGCCACAGACAAGCCTTTCAGGAGCTATGAGTTCTGAGGCCGGTTGGTCAAGCCAGAAATGTGTTGCATGACTTCAGGCTAATCCAGGTGCCTCAGTTTCCTCCTTCCTGAAAGAAGGGCTGGAACAACAACCACCTGCACATAGCTGTGTCATGTGACAGATGAGCACTGATAGCAAGGACCTCAGCATTGAAGTCCTGAAGGCCTCAACTGTCCATACAAAAATTCTCTTTTCTCCCTCTGTACTTCCCAAATATTTCTTATGATTAGAGTTGAGCCACATGTTTTACTAAGAGGCAGAGCTAAAAATTAAGCCCAGGCCCTCTGACTCTAGGTTCAGCGATTTTTTTCCATCATGTCGGGGATGTGCTAAAGCCAACCATTTATTTATACCTCAGAATCCTGCAAATACTTCACATCAGGACTGGGTTTATTGTTTTGTTGATTGCCCAACTTAAGAAAGTGATAGAGAAATGTTAACAATGTAGATTAAGTTTAAAAGTATACTAACCCCTCCATCCCCAGCTTTTTTGTGAAACATATAACAGCATTCATGCCGTGAATGTACCACATTGTAAACTTTCCCCCTCGTGCACTCTTTCTATTAGATTTCAACTTACTACTTCTAGTCTGGACTATTATAAATAAAAAAAAACCCTAAGTGGTCATCCTGCTTCCTTTAGTTCCCTTTGACAAACCACCTCATCCACCTAGCTACCAATTATCCTAAGGCGAAGGTCTGACCATTACATCTGGGGTTGATATCAGGCAAGCAAGCCATCAGCAAGCATTCTGTAAGGCCTGCTATGTGCCACATATGGGGCTGTGTGCCTGAGGAAAAGATATAAATAATGAACTAATCCCTACTCTCAAATTATATTCTAATGGGGAAATAACAAGGATATATGTAAGTATATATAGGATAAACATATAGAAAATAAATACAAATAAATATAAAGTCTTGAGTGAGCGAGAGAATCTAGCAGTTGAGGAAGACAGAAAGGAACAAGCATTTATTAAGCACCTATTATGTGCCAGCACTGGGCTAAGTCCTTTGCAAATACTCATCTCATTTGTTCTCATAATACCTGTAAGAGTTAGGTGCTATGATTACCCCTATGTTCCTGCTGAGGAAGACAGAGGTGAAGTGACTTCCCAGAGTCACATAGCTAGAAAGTGTCTGAGGCTGAATTTGAACTCAAGTTTTTGTGATTTCAGGTCCAATGCTCTATCCACCACACCACCAATTTCTCTCAGGAGTAGAGGCAATGGTGTAGGGTACAAGAGAGCAGAAAAGCACTAGACTTGGAGATTTCAGGTCAAATCTAGCCTTAAAATTGGCTATCTTTGGGACTTTGCACAAATCATTTCCTCATTTTCCTTCTATGTTACAATGACATTGCTTACTCCATATTGTGGGAGGAATACTTTGCAATCAATAGACTGTAGAATTCTAAATCAATATGGCGTAAGCTGAGCATGAGTCAAAAGAAGTGCCTGGTCCAGTTCCTCCTGTTAAATAGGAGAGAAGAATGAAGAAATGACCGTGATCTTCTGAGTGTGGTCAGGGTCAGGGTGTTGTTCAGTTGTTTCAGTCACTTTTGACTCTTCATGATCCCAGATGGGTTTTTGTTGGCCAAGATACTGGAATGGTTTGCCATTTCCTTCTCCAGTTCATTTTTACAGATGAGGAAATTGAGGCAAAGCAAGGTTAAGTGACTTGCCCATGTGTCACTTAGTTGCCTAAGGTCAGGTTGAACTAAAGCAAAGATTAGAAAGCATTGAAAAATGATTAGATACTATCTATACTGATATGAAAAAATGCTCTAAGTCACTATTGATTAGAGAAATGCAAATCAAAACGGCTCTGCAGTATCACATCACACTTATCAGATTGGCTAACATCACAAAACTGAAAAATGATAAATGCCGGAGAAGATATGGGAAAATTGGAACACAAATGCATTGTTGGTGGAGCTGTGAACCGATCCAATTATTCTGGAGAGTAATTTGGAATTATGTTCAAAGTGCTATAAAACTGTGGATACTCTTTGACCTAGCAATACCACTTCTACAAGTATATCTCAAAGAGATCATACAAATGGGAAAAAGACTCACATGTACACAAATGTTTATAGCAGCTCTTTTTGTGTGGTAAAGAATTGGAAATTGAGGGACAGCTAAGTGGCACAATGGATAGAGCACCAACCCTGGAGTCATGAGGACCTAAGTTCAAATCTGGTCTCCGATGCAGCACTTACTACTTGGGCAAATCATCTAATCCCAATTGCCTTGAAAAAAACAAAAGAAAGAAAAGGAAAAAAAAGAACTGGAAATTGAGGGGATGTCCATCAATTGGGGAATGGCTGAACAAGTTGTGGTATTATGAATGTAATGGAATACTATTGTGCTGTAAGAAATAATGAGCAAATAGAAGAAAAATCTGGAAAGGCTTACTTGAGATGATGTTGAGTGAAATTAGCAGAACAATGAGAATATTATACATCAACCACATTGTGTGAGGACTGACCTTGATAAACTTAGCTCTTCTCAGCAATGCAATGATCTGAGACAATTCCAAAAGACTCAGGATGGAAAATGCATCCACCTCCAGAGAAAGAATTTTGGAGTCTGAATGCGCATGAAAGCAGACTATTTACTCTACTTTGATTTTGTTTTCTTTTCTTTCTTTATTCTCATGGTTCCTCCCATTAGTTCCAATTCCTCTTTACATCATGACTGATGTGAAAATATGCTTCATATAAATGCATAAGTAGACAGCCCATAGAATTAATGTAAAAAGAGATCCCCATAACTTCTGGACCACTGAAAGGCGTAGAGAAACAGAGTGGAAGAGATTTCCGTTCCAGAGAGCCCTGGAGAGCCGTGCCCAGGGTCCGTCGCGCCCTGGAAAGTGGACCCCACCCCAGCGCTGCCCTGGCTGCGGCCCCAGAGAAGCTGACCCGAGCAGGCTTCCGGGACGGAAGCTCCGGCAGCCGGGAAAGTCCCTCTGCCCACAGAAGCTACAGGTCAGTGAGAGAGGCTGGGCTGGAGGAGGGGAGTGGAGTGTCTCCGTGACTCAGGCCCCCTCGGGAGGAAGCGGCAGAGGCAGAGGCGGGGGCAGCAGCAGCTGCAGCAGTCTGGAACTCCCCAAGCAGCAGGCAGGATCTTCATTACTGAAAGTCTCTGCATAAACAACCTGAGGGAGCTGAGCCTGGGAGACGGCCCTGCCCCACCCCGCTCTATTACTGAAGGCCTCTGCATAAAGCCCCTGAGGGAACTGAGCCTGGGAGGCGGCCCTGCGCCCACCCGCTCCGTTCCTGAAAGTCTCTGCATAAAGCCCCTGAGGAAGCTGAGCCTGGGAGGCGGCCCTGCGCCTACCCCAGCACCAGAACTAAAGCTCACATTATTAGCAGCCGCTTGCCGCTTGCTGCGGAAAGCACATTTGAATCTCAGACCCCAAGCAATAGCTGGGCGGATCTAGGTGGGGGTGGATAGGAATCTCAGAACTCAAGTAACTGGCTGGGAAAATACCTAGAAAAGGGAAGAAAAATAAGACTATAGAGAGTTTTTTCCAACAAATGCAAATGATCGCGGCATTTGGATCTGATGACGAGGACATATTCTTGCCATCAGGGAAAGATGTGGAGGGCGGGGCCTCGGTACCCCAGACACCCCAGGGGGATGTCAGGTGGGCTCAGGCCTTGGAGGAGCTCAGAAAGGATTTTGAAAGGCAAGTTGGACAGGTGGAGGAAAAACTGGGAAGAGAAATGAGAGAGATGCAAGAAAAGTATGAAAAACGGGTCAATACCTTGGTAAAGGAGACCCAAAAAAATGCTGAAGAAAATAACACCTTGAAGAATAGGCTCACTCAATTGGCAAAAGAGGTTCAAAAAGCCAATGAGGAGAAGAATGCTTTCAAAAGCAGAATTAGCCAAATGGAAAAAGAGGCTCAAAAGCTCCCTGAAGATAATAGTTCTCTCAAAATTAGAATGGAACAGATGGAATCTAATGACTTTATGAGAAACCAAGAAATCTCCAAACAAAACCAAAAAAATGGAAAAATGGAAGAGAATGTGAAATATCTCATGGGAAAAACAACTGACCTGGAAAATAGATCCAGGAGAGACAATTTAAAAATTATGGGACTATCTGAAAGTCATGATCAAAAAAAGAGCCTAGATATCATCTTCCATGAAATTATCGAGGAAAACTGCCCTGACATTCCACAACCAGAGGGCAAAATAAGTATTGAAAGAATTCATTGATCACCACCTGAAAGAGATCCAAAAAGAGAAACTTCTAGGAACATTGTGGCCAAATTCCAGAACTCCCAGCTCAAGGAGAAAATCTTGCAAGCAGCTAGAAAGAAACAATTCCAGTACTTTGGAAATACAATCAGGATAACTCAAGATCTAGCAGCTTCTACATTAAGGGATTGAAGGGCGTGGAATAGGATATTCCAGAAGGCAAAGGAACTAGGACTGAAACCAAGAATCACCTACCCAGCTAAACTGAGTATAATACTTCAGGGGAAAATATGGTCTTTCAATGAAACAGAGGACTTTTAATCATTCTTGATGAAAAGACCAGAGCTGAAAAGAAAATTTGACTTTCAGACACAAGAATGAGAAGAAGCATGAAAAAGGAAACAGCAAAGAGAAGTCTTAAGGGACTTACCAGAAGTGAGCTGTTTACATTCCTACATGGGAAGACAATATTTGTAACTCTTAAAACGTTTCAGTATCTGGGTAGTTGGTGGGACCACACACACACATGTACACGCATGCATGCACACACACATACACACATGCACACACATACAGAGACAGAAAGCACAGATTGAATTGAATAGGATGGGACCATATCGTAAAAGAAATTAAGGTAAATGGTGAGAGAGAAATGTAGTGGGAGGAAAGAGGGTGAAATGGAATGGGGTAATTATATGTCATTTAGGAGGCAAGTAGGAGACTTTTTAGTGGAGGGAAAAAGAGGAGAGTTGAGGGAAAAAAAAAAACAATTAGTTTACCCTCATCACATTTGACTAAAGGAAGGAATAAAATGCACACTCATTTTGGTATGAAAACCTATCTTACAGTAAAGGACAGTGGGGGAGAAGGAGATAAGCAAGGGGGGGGATGATGGAAGGGAGGGCAAAGGGAGGAGGGAGCAATTTGAAGTCAACACTTGGGGAGGGATAGGATCAAAAGACAGAAGAGAAACAATGAGGGGCAGGGCAGGATGGAGGGTAATTCAGTTAGTCTTACACAACACGACTATCAGGGAAGTCATTTGCAAAATTACACAGATATGGCCTACATTGAATTGCCTGCCTTTCCAAAGGGAATGGGTGGGGAGGGAGGGATGGGGAGAATTTGGACTCAAAGTTTTAGGAACAACTGTTTAGTATTGTTGTTGCTACTAGGAAAGAAGACATACAGTTAATGAGGAATAGAAAGTCATCTGGCCCTGCAGGAGAAAAGAGAAAATGGAGACAAGAGAAGGGAGGGATGACAGAAGAGAGGGCAGATTGGAGATAGGGAAAATTAGATTGCTTGGGGTATTGAGGTGGGGGGAGGGGATAAAAGGGGAGAAAATTTAAAACCCAAAATTTTGTGAAAATGAATGTAAAAAGTTAAATAAATAAATAAATAAATAAATGAGTGAATAAAATAAAATAAAATAAATAAATGCATAAGTACAGCCCATATGATTACATGCTGTCTTGGGCAAGGGGGAAAGAGAGGGAGAGGGAGAAAATTTTAAATTCAAAACCTTATGGGAATGAATGTTAAAAACTAAAAATAAATAAATTTTAAATAAGAGAAAAGAAAAATGATTAGACAAAGACTAATACTTAAAATTTAAACAAAACCAAATAGCAATTCCCAATCATGAACTATTAGAAACCTATTGTGAGTCATGTCAAAGAGATTTTTTTTTCTCTCCCTCTATGCAGTTTGGTTGGGTAGAGGAGGGACAAAGAGAAACAGGATTTTAATGTTCATGACAGGGTTCATGAAACCTTTCTAGGAGCACTTAATACAGACAGTATCTGCCACCTCAGAGGCAGGGCAAGGCTAGAAAATGAGGAACTGAGCCCAGGAATAATGAGGCAAGACTCGAAAGACTGGACAGGTCTCTCAAGTTGGCATAAGAAACTGGTCCGGAATCTGGAGAGAATCTGGACAGCTGGGATAATAATGACTTCTGTGCAGCACTTTGAAGTTTATTTACCAAGAGCTATCATCACAAGATGTTGGGTAAGTGGGGTAAGTAGCAATTCTACAGATCCACATTCTACAGATGAGACAACTGAGATCAGAGAAGTATTCAAAACCAAGGCTTATGATACCAAAGTCAGTATTATTTCCTTCTCCCACTCAGTTTTTAAAAGTGTAAAATTAGTAACCATCAACCAAAAAAAAATTCTCAAAACACTATCAACAAAAATGAATAAAATTTCAATAATAATATGTATGAATTAATGGACTCCAAATTAATTAAAATTGGTGGGTTTTTTAAATATATGTGAGCTTTTATAAGTTCATAAAAAATTTATATTCTCTTCTGACCTCTTTTTCTTAGGAGTATTTTTAACATTTTTCTGGTCATACTTACAGTGTATATATATATATATATATATATATATACATATGTATGTGTATATATGTTATACATATTATTAATCTACTTTATTTACTCAGTTTTATATAAAGTTTTGCACATTTCTTTGTATTCTTCACACTTATTATTTCCTTTGCCACAACAATATTCTCCAACCTGCTTGTCCAATTCTCTAACAAGTAGCTTTTTAGGCTGTTTCAAATTTGTAGTTATTATATGAAGTTAAGTCCAAAAGTCTTTTCATCATACCATTTATTTATTTATTTTTTTAAAAAACTTATTTTTTCTTTATTTTTACATAATTTTTACTTCCCAGTGCATTACACATACACATAACACACACACACACACACACACAAACACATGCACACGTGTGCGCGCACACACATTTGTTATATTTAAAACAAATAAGTAAAATCAAGGAAAACAAATCATTCCACTAGCCATATCTGAAAACATATGGCTCATGCTGTACCAGTGGTCTGCCACCAGCAGTCAGTAATGTCTGGTCCTTGGAACACAAAGACACTGGGTGTCACCCAGGCAGGAGCAGACCAAGAATCTAGTCAGCAGATCAAGCACCAGCCAGAAGGAGGGGTTGAATTATATTCCAGGATACTTCTTAGTTTCCCCCTTTTCAATGTCTCCGATGATAGCAGGGTCCAAGTCCAACATGGTCATCCCAAGCCAATCTGTAAGGGCACCCAGTTGAGCTACAAAGAAAAGGGAGAGGGAAGTCACATGCACTCTGTATGTACTCAGATGATGGAAACCATATGCATATATGCATTGTATATGTATGTGTGCATATTCACACACACAATTTAGTTATAGATTTTGTTTCAGCTCTCTAGAACCTATCAGAGATGATGCTCTACTGGTATAGCATTGGAAAAATCAGGGTCACCTCCTCCCCAAGATCAGCCAAGTCTTTAGTCATAAAACAGACAAGGGAAGTTCCCTTGATACATGTTACTGGACAGAACCTCCAAGGACCGACAAATTATTTCCTGTTTCCTTGTCACCTCCAGAAAAATCACCCAACTATCTGGTTATTTCACAGGCAAATAGGTTATTTCCCTGAGGGGTTGGTCTTACCCTATAAAGAGTAAAGAAATAAAGAAGAAACAACTCTAGACCCCCAGGAGACCTCTGGTTGGGGAAACTGGGCTGGGTGGGGTTGGGGGAGAGAAGGCTGGACATGCCCACCTTTAATGTTCTGTGCTGCTGAGCTTGCTGGAAAGGAGAATGCCAGAATTGCATCCACCCAAATATGGAAGCAAGTTTAAAGAGTCTTACATCCTCTGACTGGAATGCAGGAGCGTTGCAGAGACAGCAGGGTGGGTGTGGGTGGGAAGTCCATAGAGTACCACCCTCAAGAGACTCGCACGCTATTTATTACTATTATTCATCATTAATCCTTGGCATATAGGTCCTGCCATATTATTAATTGGGTCTGAGTGGGGGGTCACGGCACATTTTTAGATGAATCAAGGCTAAGTAACTCCTTTAAAAAAAACCATAGCTGTGCTGTACCCTTGAGGTACAAATGTGTTCGCTTTGCCCAAGAGTCAACCATCTTTAACTTAACATCTTTAAATGTTGCCAGGAATTAGACACCTAATTACTTAACACTGGGTACTTAACATGGATAGATTTGTGGATTGGTTCAGTCATGCTACATTGCATGATCCAAAAAGCATTGGGATGAGAAATTAAAAGACCTAGTTTAGAGCCCCATCTGCCTCTAAGGAGCAAGCAGCAAATATATATTAAACTCCAATTACATGCCATGCACTGTGCTAGATGCTAGAGATGCAGCTACAAAGAATGAAACCATACTGACTCCCAAAAAGCTTACATTCTAATAGGAGACATGAGTACGCATAAAAATATAGTCAGCATAAAATTGAATATGTATTTTTTCGTTTTAGTCATGCCCGACTCTTTGTGACTCCATGTAGGGTTCTTTTAGCAAAGATACTATAGTGGTTTGTCATTTTCTTCTCTGGCTCATTTTTTAGATGAGGAAACTGAGGTAAACAGGGTTAAGTGACTTACCCAGGGTCACATAGCTAGTAGGTGAAACCAGATTTGAACTCAGGTCTTCCTGAGCCAGATCTGGCACTCTATCCTCTGTGCCTCTCTGCATGTGTACACACATATATATTTACATGTATAAATATACATAGATGTATATATGTATAGTGTGTATGTATATGTTGTATGTATATATGCATATATTTGCTTTGTATGATCATATTACATATAATGCTATATTATATGTAATATATTATATGTAATGTTTTTATAAATTATATTGTGTTATGTTATATATAATATAGTTCTATATTTTATGTAATATGTTATTTTATTATATGTAATATATTCATATAAAGTAAATAAGTACAAATAATACAAAAAGTGGTTAAATACAAGGTAGTATGGGGGGGAGGGTACCAGTAGTCTTTTAGGGTAAATAGGCAAAGTCTCATACAGCTTGGGCTATATTTTAAAGGCCAGGAGAGATGCTATGAGATGGAGGTGAGGAAACTGGTGCTTTTCAGGCCAGTACAAAAGTACAAAGATGAGAGATGCAGTCTGTGTGAGGAACAAGAGGTTGGTTTGGCTGAATCATGGAGGACAGGAGAGAGACTCCATTGATAGGTTGGGGCCAGATTGTGAAGGGAACGCAGTAGAGTTTGTATATTACCCTACAAACAATAAGAAGCCACCAGAATTGCTCGAGCAGGTTTTGAGAGTTTTGGATTCAGATCTATATTTAAGGAAACTTACTTTGCCACAGTGTGTAGGAGTGGGGAGAAACTTGAGACAGAGGAACTAATTGGAAAGCTGTTAAAAGTAATTTAGGTAAGAGAGAGGGAGGGCCTGAATTAAAATGGCAGCTAGCTAATGGAGGGAAGGGGTCAGGGACAAGAGATGGGGCAGAGGTAGAAATGGCAAGATTCAGCAACTGATTGCATGTACCAAGGTTCTGTAGTTGGGAGACTGGAAGCATGGAAGACCTTGAGGAACACCCATATTTAAGACACCAGCAATTCAACACATCTTTTAGCCTCAGTTTCCTCAGGTATAAAAAGACTGCGCTGAATGATCTCTAAGACCTCTTCCAAGATGGGCATTCTGTCTTACAAAACTCATTTTTCTAGGGTTCCAAGTCCTTTCCAGGCCCTGATGTTTCTCCTATTCCAGCTTCCTAGATATTGGGGGAGCAAGGTGGCACAATAAATAGAGTGCCAGGCCTGGAATCAGGAAGACTCATCTTCCTGAGTTCAAATCTGACTTCAGACACTTACTAGCTGTGTGGCCTGGGCAAGTCATTTATCCCTGTTTGCCTTAGTTTCTTCCTCTGTGAAATGAGCTGGAAAAGGCAACGGCAAGCCACTCCAGCATCTTTGCCAAGAAAACCCCAAATGGGTTGGACATGACTGAAACAACTGTCCAACAAACAAAACAAATTGTGGACAAGGAACTTCTTGAAGGCCTTTACAGAAGCAATGATTCCCTCATTCTAGGGAAGTTATGACACTCTGTGCTGTGTTTGCTTTTCTGACATTCTTTATAGTCATGCTTTCCACTCTGAAGGAAAAAAAAGTGCTCTGGGATATATAATTTTTCAAAATTTGGTGAATTAAAAATAACCTAGTTTAAAACATGTTTTCAGGAATTTTGTACCACCCCTTGAGATATGAGAGACTTCAAACAGGTTTGAGAATTACAGACTCAGGGATTGAGGACTGATCTGCAGCCAGAGATGCCTAGCTTCTCACTAGGCAATAATAGACTAAGTCTTAATGAGGCTGCTTCTTAGTGAAATGTAGGGGCAGGCTTGAGGACATTTGCTGGTTTTTAATGTACCACAGACTAAGCTATCAAATTTTACTTTAATATCTAGATGGTAGCTCAGAAAAAATTGACACACCTGTCCCTGGAGAGTTTAACCATTTCTTAAAGTTGAGCCTATCTAAGAGAGTATCTTCACTCAAGAGGAAATCACTATATTTCCTGATCTGGCAACCTATTTTAGAAGGCAATCTCCATTTATACAAATCCTCAGAATTAGAGCTATCCAGCAATAGAATAGGTTGTACCACAAGCTAGTTAACTCTATGTCACTGGGTCTAATCATGGTTCTGGGCTACCTCCACCCTGATGAACCTAGCCAAAAGCCATCATTTCTTCATCTTATCTGCTTTGGCACTTTGTGCTTCTCATAATTCTTACTGTGTTCTGTCATGTATTTATGCATAAAAATTATTGAGTATTTAGTACATTTATATGTGCATCCATCATCTCTTTTCTACTAAACTACAAGTTTCTTGAGGGCAAGAATCATTTCTTATTTTTTTTGTCTCTCCCCCAGCACCTAGCACAATGCTGGGAGAGAAAGAGGAAAACAAGGAGGAAGGAAGGAAGGAAGGAAGGAAGGAAGGAAGGAAGGAAGGAAGGAAGGAAGGAAGGAAGGAAGGAAGGAAGGAAGGAAGGAAGGAAGGGATGAAGAGAGGGGGGAAGGGAGGAAGGAGGAAAGGGAGGGAGAGAAGGAGGAAGGAAGGGAGGGAGGGAGGAAGGAAGGGAGGGAGGGAGGACACTGACAAATTAAAATTCACCCAGAGAAGCATAATCAGAATGATAATAAGGGTACACCTATCACATGAAAAATGGTTGAAAGAACTTTATGAATATTTAGCCTAGAAAAAAAATTAATGGAGACATGAGAGCTGTCTTCAGATATCTGAAAGATATCATACTTAACAAATGATGTTTGCAGGGAAGCAGATTTTTGTTCTATGTTAAGAAGCCAGATCTCACAGTAAGACCTAACCAGCTACGGAATGTGCTGCCCCACGGACTAACAAGCTCTCTGTCATTGGAATAAGCTAAAGCAGTCACTGAGTAACGATTGTTCTGAGACAAAGAAGAGAAACTTGCTTTGAGTGGGACGTTGGACAAAGTAACCTTCATAACTCAGCTGAAGCTCCATTTTTTACATGAAGCCTTCCTGCTTCTCCCTATTACCCAACTGCTAGTGCCTCCTTTCCCAGAACTGCCTTGTATTTATTTTGCATGTATGCTGTTCCCGTACACACATTTGTATGTATGTATGTCTGTATGTATGTATGTGTATGTGATTTTCCCAGGTAGAATATGAGTTTCAAGAGAAAGCAGGGTTTCATTTTTGTCTTTATTTCTCCAGTGCCTAGGACATAGTAGCCATCTAATAAATGTTTGCTGATTAATTCTTTTGTACTAGGGGAAGTAATATAATAGCTCACACATGAATGTTCTTTTGATCCTGACAAGAATTCTGGGAGATAGGAGCTATCATTTCTTGTATTTTACAGATGAGGAAACAGACCAAGAGAGGTAAAATGACTTTCCCAGTGTAACACACCCAAGCTACTTTCAGTGAAGGAATTTGAACCCAGGTCTTCCTGATTCCAGATTAGTTTTCTCCATGAAGCCACAGTGCCTCTCAGATAAATCCAATCAAGCACAGGCTGAATAAAATTTAGAAACAATTTATCCTCTAAAAATCCTTCTTTGGATTTTATTTTTTCTTCTACCTTTATTGACCTGTTGAAATGCCTTCTCCATAACAGCAGAATTCCATTTTAAATGTATGTGCTCTAACACAATTATCACTTTGGCTCCCTCTATGAGGTAACAATGAATCATGAGATGCATGCTCTTAACTTAACTTATCCACATAGCCACAAACAGGCTTGTTTCATTTCTAAATGATACACCTCTTCACATAAAATAAAATCTGACAGTTTTATTTTCCAGGCCAACATACTTAGCATTATAGAACAGCACCTGGGCCCTGGTAGCCTTAGAAGACTTGGGAATTTATTTCTTTCTACCACCTAGTAATTCAAGGATCACCTTGTGATCCTCTTTACCCAGCCTTGCCCTGCAAGATGATGAACAGTAGCCTTCTGAAAAATGCAGATTGCATCTTGTCTATGAAATGGCCTTCTTCCATGTTATAATGCAGATAGTATTGAATGAAGAGCCAAGAGACCTGGTTTTTCTTCAAGGCCTGCCTTGGAGAAGCAATCTGGGATAATGGAAAGAGGGCTGGACTTGGAATGAGCAAGTGGTTCAACTCCTGACTGCTACTACCTCTCAGTGTAACCTAGGATAAATTGCTTCCCATCTCTGGCCTTCAGTTCCTTCATTTGTAAAAGAGGAGGTGGGGCTAAAATGTAAAAGGACAGGTAATAGTGTGATATAATGCAGAGGTGTCAAACTTGAATAGAAATGGGGAGCACTCATCCATACACAAGGTACCTTGGGGTCCATAAGTCGACTTAGTTTTAAAATGCAATGTTATGAATGCTTTGTTATATTTATATTCACTTTGTTCAGTATTTCCCAATTACATTTGAATGTGATTCAGGCTACACTCAGGAGTGTTGCAGGTCACATGAGACTTGTGGGTCCCCTTTTAGATATCTCTGGTGTCATGGTCAGTTCAGGGGACTTGGAGTAAACAAAATTTGGATTTGAATCCCACCTCAAACTCTTACAAGCTGATGACCCTGAGCTAGCCATCTAAACTTTCTAACCTTCATCTTCCTCATCTTTGAAATGATAAGGTCGAACTAGATGCCTTACAAAGTCCCAACCAACTCTAAATCTATGTTCTATTTTACCTTCTTCTGACAGAGGAGCAAACTGAGATCTGAAGAGGTTAAATGAAGTTGTCTAAAATCACACAGCCAAAAACTGATAAAGTCAAGACTGGATAGAGCCATGACTCCTCCATATTTCTTGACCTATCTTCTCTACCCTAAGCCATACAGGATATCAACTATCAAGCAAGGAGGAATGCTTTTGAAGACCCGAAAGAATAGCAAAGTAAAAGGTCTTCCTTAAAGAAGCAGGAAATCTATTAGAACAGGACCCTGGACAGGGTCATTTCATTAAAACAGAGAAAAGAAAAAGCATCACTTTGGAGATATCAATGATCCTCAACACAATTCTTCATAAATAATTAAATAATTATGTAAAGAAAAAAACACTGGAGTAGCTCTTTAGTTGATCAATGCATAACAAACATTCTCTAAGGACCTTTCCAGCTCTCAATCTTATACCTAGAAGGGACCTTAGGCTAAAAGCATAAATGATTAGAGCTGAAAAAGGCTCTGTAAGATGTAGCAGAAAGAACACTGACTTCAGAGTCACAACACTTACGTCAGGATGCCAGGTCTTCCACCCACTAGTTTTACAAAGACATAGAGCAAAAGGACACATTCTTCCTCATCAGGCCTCTGGCACTGCCATCACTCATGACAACTCATGACAACTCATCACAGGTCAACTGCTACTCAGCATTCTTACCACTTACATTACTAGAATCCTTGGGCATGTTGTTTTCAAGATTCTATTTTCTTCATTGTGAACCACTTTAACCAAGCCTTCCCATGGTTCCCTGAATACCTCATATTTGTTCTTTCTGGCACTAAACTATTTTTCATTATATTTTTATAACATGGGATATTCACTCCTCATTTGATGGGTTCTCAATTTGTTTCCAGTGTTTTGCTATTGCAAAACTACTTTGAATATTCAAGTGTATGAGCATCTTTCCTTTCTACCTTTGATCTCTTTGGGTTATATGCCTTTGGTGGGATCACTTGGGTAAAGGGTATGAATGGCTTAATGATTTTTCTTAAATAACTTACAACTGATCAACTCATATTTTTATAGTACTTTAACATATATAGTGTTTCCCCTAGCACAACCTAGAAAGCTAGGTCATTTGAAGCATAAGGTCCCCATTGTAGGAAAACAGATAAGAAAGGTTAAGTGACAAGTTCATAGTCACATAGCTAGTAGATGTCAGAGTTTGACTACTTAATGATGACATTTCTGCTTAGAAACTGAAAGAATTGTTTAATATTCCCTAGAGGTGAGACTGTGTGGAAGGCAAAGACATGGAGATACATGAAAAATCAGCTTTGAATGGACAACAAAACACAAACACACAGATAGACATAGGCACCCATTCCCTCCCCAAAAAAATTCTTTATTGCTTAGAAGTAGTTGAGATCTTTCCAAGGTTTTAGATATGGCTTATGAAGTTATTCATTCTATATTTAAGATGAGAAGAGTGAGATGAGAATGGTTTTCCTTGATGTGACCATTAGTTATTAATTTTGATATGATACATTTTTGCATGTGAAACAGACAATGGCTTCCAAAAAGAACAAGGACAGAGTGCTGAAGGCAAGGAAGAAAGCTTAGCTGATGTGTGAAATAGTAAAGCAGGTTAGAAAGGATAGAGAGTGGAAAGAGTCTTACACCTGGCCTCGAGAAATTTGAGATTGAATCTCGTCTCAGGTACTTCCTTGTAGTCATGGAAAATTTTCTAAGCCTTAGTTTCATCAACTACAAAGTGGAAGAAATGTTGCTGGCACCCTCCTTCATAGCATTATTATGAGCTAGGCTCCTTCCCACAAACAAGAGGGAAGTATTTTTCAGTCCAGAAGGACCTCAGAAGTCATCAAAATCTGGTCATTTCTCTTAATAGCAGCATGGCATGGTTGATATAATACTAGGCTTAGGAGTCAAGAAGACCGGGTCCTCAGATACTAGCTGTGGGACCCTGTAATTCATTTACCTTATTTTAGCTTCTGCTTCCTCATCGGCATGTTAGGGATAAAACTAACATCTACTTCAAAGGTTATGAGGAGGAAACGAGATGATATATGTAAAGTGCTTTGCAAACCTTAAAGTGCTATATAAATGTTAACATTTTGTTGTAGATCTTAAAGATTAGTAAGCCAAGACTCAGAGATGTGGAGTGCCTAAGTTATTTGATGGCAGGGTCAGAAGCTGAGAGATCTTGTGACTCCCAGAGTGTGTGTGTATATGTGTGTGTATGTATATATATATTTATATGTGTGTGTGTATATATATATGCATGTGTGTGTATATGTGTGTATGTATATATATATTTATATGTGTGTGTGTATATATATGTGTGTGTATATATATATAAATATATATATAAACATAAATATATATATATATGATAAGGCTCAAGGAATGCCCACTAGGGAAGGAAGGAAGAAAGAGAGGGAGGGAAGGAGGAAAGAGAGTGAGAGAGGGAGGGAGGGAGGAAGGAAGGAGGGGGAAAAGGAGAGAAAAAACAAACATTTATTAAGCACCAGCTATGTGCTAAGCACTTTACACCTATCTTATCTGATCTTCACAACATTCCTGGGAAGTAACTATTTTAAAGTTAAGAAAACTGAAACAAAAACAGGTTATCCAGGGTCACACAGCTAACTGCTCTCTGAGGATTTGAACTCAGCACTTCCTGACTCTAGGCCTAGTGCTCTATCCCTTACATCACCAGCTGTTCAGATAGCATTCAGGTAATAGAAAGAGCCCTGGATTTAGAGACAAAAGACTTAGGTCTAGGTCCAACTCAAACATTTACTGATTATATAAACTTGGGTAAACCTGGTCACATCTCTGCACCTCCACTTAGCCCTCTATAAAATGGAGGTGATCATATTCATCTTTCTTCCCTCACATGTCTGTTGAGAGCAAAGCACTTTGTAAAAACTGTAAAGTTAAGATTAAAATAGTTTTGACTTGTTCAAGTCAACAAAGCATAACAACGAAGGGGTCACCATATTAGACCTTTCTTTATTGTTGTTTTCAGTGTGTTAGATTCAAACAAACAGATTTTTTAAATTATCGTTACTATTTATGTTTTAGTATATACTACCTCACGCAGGTCACTGTACTTCTAGCAAACTGACCTTGGATCAAGAAACTGACCTAGGACTGGAAGCAGACAAGGATGAGAAAGGGTACATGCAGTCCCCAAGTACAGCAGCCCCTCTGCCAAATGAGGAAAGCTTACTTCCAGGTAATGCCATGAACCTCTTGCCTCCAAGCTAAGAGTCTATGGAGAGAGAATGTTATGAAGGTGAGGAGGGGGGGGGATAAAGTCATTCTAGAATGAGTGATTGGCGCAATTAAAGTAATTGAGAATGAAAGGCTCAATTGTTATGAGACAAATGAGTCAGCAGGCAAGTTGAACAATGAAACTCCATGCCATGTGGTGTCTTTCAAATCTTCATTTATTTTCAGAAAGTTGATTCACTGATGAATGAATACCTTAAATCTATTTAGAGCAATAATACTAGTGGCAGATGATTCTTGGAAGCACTTAGATATTTCTGAAACAGGGAACAATATTACCAACTATATTGATGATATGTTAAAGTTAAATTCATGGTCGTTAAGTTGGCATCAAGAATGGAGAAACCCACCCTCGAGTCAACCTTCTGCTCATGGCACAGAAGACAGCCTCCTCTGGCTGGTCACATTTGCTGGAGATGTTATACCCTAAGTTCCCCATTGACACATACCAGTGCCAGGATGAGAATTCTAGTCTCCTGATTCCAGGTTCAGCAGCCCCTTGGAAAAGGAAAGGGTTGGACATCAGAGAAGCTGGAGGAAAGTTGTTCAGTGTGAGATGAACAGAGGAGCCCTGGATACTATAATCTCATCTACAATAGTTTAATTGCATCCTTGATGGAATTTAGGGACTGTCATGTCCCCTCATTGGCCCTAAATTTCTTCCATAAAATTAAGAGAATTGGATTAGATAATCTCCAAGAAATCTTCCAGCTCTGATTCTGTGCCACTTTCCACTCTGACTGACGTTGCTCAATGAAAAAAAGCCTAGTCATAGTGTAATATAAAGGGCAGCCATAGTTATACTGAGATGTCTGATAGTGGGAGGACTGAAAAAAAAGTGATACATCCCAGTCTGCTTCATGTATTCTCCAATCAAACCATTTGCCAATGAACAAATTGTGTGGGATGTACAACCTGTGGGACATCAGACACAAATGGACAGCTCAGTGGTTTTGCTTCCTGTTTAAGAAGGGTTATTCACTAAGGTTCCTGTGTGGTCATGTTGGTTCTATGAATCTGATGACAGCTCATGTTAGGCTTCCAGGAGGAGGATGTCCCTTCACTATTTGGGCTTTTAAGCTGCTACACTTGGTTTTTTCAAATGATAGAAAAGAAGATATATTCAGAGTAAATGCTGTAGAGTCTGACTCTCACTAGCTTTCAGGAGAGTGTGAGTGTTTAAAATATCTCTCCATTTCATAATTTATGAGCACAATTGAAATGATGGATACAATGTATTCACATGCAGATGGTTTTGGCTTGGCTACAAAGCCAAGCAAGGAATTGTCTGCAAAATTGGGGCAGCATTTATATCATTTTTACCAAAGAAATATGGGCCATGGATAGAGACTGTCATAGGAAGGGGGAGCAAATGTTCCCAAGAAACTAGGTGGTTTTTTTAAAAAAAACTCCAGTTCCTAATATGATCCCCTTGGAATCAATAATCAGAAGCACTGATAGGTTAGCCATAACAACAAGAAGATCTGGATTCAAATCCTACCTCTGACACATAATGGCTGTGGACATATATATAAGTCACATAGACTCTCATAAGACTAAAAGTTACAGAGCATTGTTCCAGTTGGTTGCAAATGTGGGAAATTTCCACAATGGGAGTTCCCTCTACAGATGAAACCACAAGTACAGACCTATCCCACCCCACCCCAAAATAACAGTGATGTTGACACTTACCTAGGTTGTATACAAAAGAGATCCTTCTATTTTATGAATAGGTGAGGTTTCTGCCTTTTCACCTTCAAACGATTCACAGTTTCATCACTGTGGGGATTCCCCTCCTTAACTTAGTACATGATCTTCATGAGTTTCTGTGGCCAAAAATAACAATAATAACCCATCAAGTTGTGCCCAGCCCTTCAATGATGAGCGTCTAAAATCTTTTCCAGGTTGGTCCTTGGGAAACATATACCCAGGACATCTTTCAGTATGTTCTAGAACACTTTCAATCTTGGCACAACCCAACAACATTGATTTTTTTCAGAGTGGAAAAGACCTTAGAGATTATTTCATCCCATCTATTCTTTTTATGAATGAGAAAAACAGGCTCAAATGCCTTTTCCCAAGGCTATACAGGCATAGTAGTAAAGAACTGAGTTTGAGTTGAAACTAAGGTCTTTTAACCTAGGTCTAATACTATTTTATATACTCTCCTCATTTAGCCTTAGAGAATCCAGGGCCATTTCTATTTTGGGATGTCAGTACAATAACATTTTTGCATTGAGCAGGACAATTCATGTTTAGGGACCATAAAATGTACAATATTATTCAATTTAATTCAATTAAACAAATATTTCTTGAGTACCTACTAAGTGCAAATCCCTAAATTTCATGTGGTCTAAATCATAATGAAGTCACTACAAGCAAGCAACAAAAACATCTAAAGATATCATTAATAACCTCACATTTCCAGTTTGTCCAGGAATGCTAATTTCATTTACCAAGAAGAATCACTGAATCTGAGAGTTGGAAGAGACCTCAGCAGTCATCTACTCCAACCTGTCTAGGAATTCCCACTACAACATACCTGACAATTGTTTATCCCCTCTCTAGTTGAAGACCTCCAAGGAAAGAGACTCCTCTTTAAGCAACCCATCCTACTTGAAGATGATTAGAAATATTGTTTTTTCTTTTTTCTGACATCAAGCCTAAACTTGCTTCTCTGTACCTTCCCATTGCTCCTGATTCTGCCTTCTGGGGCCAGACAGACCAAATTTAATCCCTCCTTTCCATGACTACCCTTCATATACTTGAAGTCAGATTTCATGCTCCCCTACACTCGCTAATCTTTTCTCCAAACTAAGCATGCCCAGCTCCTTCAACCAATTCTCATCTGTCTCAAACTCGAGGTTCCAAACTATCAATGTCCTTCCTAAATAGCAGTGCCCCATACTGAACACAATATTCCAAACGAGGTCTGATAAGGACGGGTAGAGTAGGATTAAAATCTCCTCATTTTGGGATGCTATGTCCTTCCTAATGTAACCCTAGATGACATTAGTTTTGTATCTGCCACTTCACTGTGGCCAAGTGATTTTGAGCTTACAGTGCCCTAAAACCCTCAGATCCCTTTCAGAACAACTGTTGTCTATGTATGTCTCCTGCATTTTATATTTGTGTAGTGGATTTTTTGGTACCCACATGAATGACCTACGTTTTCTCTATTGAATTTTATCTATTAGATATGGTTCAAATGCTCTGGCCTGTCCTTTTGGATCTTGGCTCAAGTAGTTTTCCTTCTCAGATTGGTATCATCTGAAAATTTGATGAACATCCCATCTATACCTTTATCCAAGTCATTGACAAAAAATGTCAAGTAGCACAGAGCAAAACACAGCTACTTTGGATAATCCCCTGGAGACTCCTTCCTGCACCAAACAATTCATTAGTCTTTGACTCCAGACCATCAGCCTCTTCTGCATTTATCTGATGGTATTATCTTCCAATGCTATGAAATATTATATCAAAAAGTTAGCTAATCTAAGCAAACCATATTTACAACAATGCCCTCATCTGCTAGTTTAATTATCTTGTCCAAAAACAGAATGATTAGCTAGTCATGGGATGAGAAGACATATAGAAAAGTTGCTTCATCTGTTCTTGGGCATTCAGGCCATTGAAACTGTTCTATTTTTAAAGACCAACCCTCCTCACCACTACCTTCCACCAAGAAGAATGATCAACATTTCCATCTATCCCATTCTATAGCATTTAACCACCTCATTGCCAAAATTTCTTCATGGCTAGTCTAAATTTATCTTGCCATGTCATGGCTATTGTATTTGCTAACTATGTAACAACCCTGAATAAGTCACAGAACCTTAAAATTGGAAGGAGCTTCAGAAATAATGCAGTTGAACCCATAACTGAATACAAATTTTCTCTACATTACCCTAGACCAATTCTCATCCAAAGAGTCCTGAAGACTTTCAGTAAAGGGGAGCTCACTATCAGAACAATTCTACTTTCTACATCTCTGCTGGTAAGGAAGTTACTTTACAATTTACATCAAGATAATCTGTTTTAACCTTTCTGAGATTAGTTTTCTTGTTCATAAAATGAAAGCAATATTTGCACAATCTACCTCACAGGATTGTTATGAGAAAAGTACTTTCAATCAATCTCTCAACAAGCACATATTAAGCACCAACTGTGTGTCAGGTACGTAGCAGGCTCTGGGGAAACAAAAATGCAGAATGAAATAATCTTTTGTAAATCTGGTCCTGCTATTTAAGCACGAGTTATTGTTATATTTTAATACCTTACTGGAATGATGAGATCATCAGTGTGGAGGCTACCTTCACCCATGCGGTTCACAGTCCTTCTACGCCTGCATATCCTTGGGTCTCCTGTTTATTTCCTGCCAGAAATCTTGCACTGGAGACTAACATGCTAAGGGCTTCCTTTAGTTTTACTGATATTAAGTAGGTACCAGTACAATATGTGGGTTCTCCCTCTGTTATCCTTCAATTCTGTTTTCATTATATAAAGGCTCAAACTCTTTTCCCCAGCATATGTCTTTTCTATTTTATTGCTTCCCCTCCTCATACATAGTTTAGATAAACACTGTAGACAGAAAAAGAATTGATTCCAGAACTGAATAGTGGCAAGAGACGGACTGGATTGGACTGGGAAAATTATATAGCATTGTGCAATAAACTTAAGTCTCTCTCTGTAACAACCACTACTGATGCTAAAAAGATTCGTGGCTGCTGTTGTGGTTGTTACAGAGAGAAACTTAAGGTTGGGGGAGGAGCCAAGATGGTGGAGTAGAAAGACTCATGTATGCTAGCTCCGAATCCACAGCCCAGAAATTTCCTGTAAAAAGAACTCCCCACAAATTCTGGAGCAGAGAAAGCCACACAGAAACACAGTGGAAGAGATTTCCATTCCAGGGAGCCCTGGAAAGCCATCCCCACGGGTCCGTTGCACTCCGGACAGCAGAGCCCACCCCTACCCTGCCCTGGCCATGGGCGGCCCCAAGAGGAACAGATCCGAGCAGGCTTCAGGGATGGAGCCTCTGGCGGCTGCAAAGGTCCCTCCACCCACAGGCGCTACAGATCAGTGAGAGAGACTTCTGGGCTGGCCGAGAGCGGAGCGGGGTGTCTCTGGGGACTCGGGGCCCCCTCGGGAGGCAGTGGCACAGGCAGCGGCAGCCAGGCGCTCCAGGAGCAGGAAGAAGCTCAGGACCATTACGGAAGGTCTCTGTATAAACCCCCTGAGGGAACTGAGCCTGGGAGGCAGCCCAGCCCCCACCCCAGCACCAGAACTTAAGCTCACATTGAATAGCAGCTGCTCCCACCACGGAAAGCCCTGAGGCTGGAGAGCAGCATTTGAATCTCAGACCCCAAGCACTAGCTGGGCAGATCCAGGCGGGGGTGGAGAGGAATCTCAGAAGTCAAATAACTGGCTGGGAAAATGCCCATAAAAGGGAAGAAAAATAAGACCATAGAAAGCTACTTTCTTGGGGGACAGATGTTCCCACCTTTCATTTCTGATGACGAGGAACAATTCTTACCATCAGAGAAAGACCTGGAGGTCAGGGCCTCTGTATCCCAGACATCCGAGGTGGATGTCCAGTGGGCTCAGGCCATGGAAGAGCCAAAAAGGATTTTGAAAATCAAGTTAGACAGGTGGAGAAACTTAAGGTTATTGCAAAGGGATATTTGTGAATCATGGAATGTCACAGTCTCTGAGGAATCAAAACTGAGGGTCACCCAAAGGGCAGTGGAGAAACATGGTGGGCACAAACAGGCTACAGCATATCAGCAAGAATGAATTGCATGTAAAAAGTCCTTATTACTATTATTTCCTGTTCATTCCTGTGTGAGATGAACAACTTTAGTGGTTCAGTCAGATTCTAGTCATGTCCAACTCTCTGTGACCCCATTTGCGGCTTTCTTGCAAAGAGACTGGAGGGGTTTGCCATTCTTTTTCCAGTTCATTTTACAGATGTGGTAACTGAGGCAAACAGGGTTAAGAAATTGCCCAGGGTCACATAGCTAGTTAGTATCTGAGGCCAGATTTGAATTTATGTCTTCCTGACTCTAGGTCCAGCACTCCATCCACTGAGCCACACAGATGGTCATCATTTCCTGAATGATAATCTTCACATGTTTGAATACCCTTATTAAGTCATCCACAGTATTTCCTTGTGTATGCTCAGTCACTTCAAGGTCATTAATCTCTCCCACCTAGATTTTGTTTGATTCTTGAACTTTTTTTTTTTTTTATTCTACTCTGAAGTACATTTTCTCAGCTCACCATCTCCCCCTAAGTTGTGGAGGCCAGAAAAGGGCAGTGTTCAAGCAAGATCTGATCTGCATGGAGTGTCTCAGAATTAGTTCATCATTTATGTATCTATGCATTTTTCCATGTATTTCAATATTTGCCTTTCTTTATAAACACTAGTATTGGATTAATGATGCATTACCCTTGTAAACCAATTCCTGCTGTAACCCCACCCTTATACCTACACAAAGCCCACTTGCATTGGGACAATGTTTTCCATTGGAGATTATTTTAGCCACTAGTATGATAAGCATCTCCACCTGCCCCATTCCCACTTGACTTCCTTTTCCTTTCCCACTCCCGCCCCCATTCCCAGCAGCTGCTAGCCATCATTTAATAGTTTAATAAATGTGTTTGCTATTCCACATTAAAATATCTGTCTCCTCTTAGCTCTAATTGCACTTTACTTGAACCATTGATGTAGTGTTTACCATGTTTTGCATTGGAGCTATTTAGGTATATGTTTTAATCTCCTACTCTTTGAGATAAGGAACTGTATCTTAAGTGTATTTTCATCCACTTCCCCTACCGCATCTGTGGCCAAGTATGATTCCTTCTCTATGTGGTTACTCAAGAAATATCTATTGAATGAAAGAATGAGTGAATGTTATTAATTGCATTATGTGACATTAAATCATAGCTAAACCTACCAGGAAACACATTCTTCATATATCTTCCAAGATTACCAACGAAACTGACAAAAACTGTTTGAGAATGACCTTCTGTTGGTTATCCTTACTTATCACAGGGAAAAGTTTTTCAATAAAAGTTGTTTATCATCCTAAGAGAGGCAATGTGGTATAGTGAACACAAGACTGGCCTTGGAGTCAATAAGATCTGGATTCAAATCTTGCCCTGGACATATACTGATTGTGTGACCCGTGCAATTCATTTCATATCTCAATACCACAGGCAACTCTAAAATTATAGATTTCCAAGAAGGTCCTACTCTCTAGCAGTAAAGGACATTCTTCACCAGGAAGTCCCAATACCACTGTTTAAAAAATAAAATAAAACAAAATCATCTTAACCAAGTCTTTCATTTTACAGATAAGGAGCTTCAGGTCCAAAGAAACTGAATGATTTTCCTGAGATCATGCAGATGCACACAAGGGAACTGTGGATTAGCACCCCCAACCCAAAATATATACTTCCTCTTGTTCCCTGCACATCATTATCCCTAGCATCTCATATTCTAACCTTAGACATCTATTCCTTTGCATTAAGACAATAAAGATGAAAGAATCTCCTCTTTAAAAAAGGTTAATATTTCTAGGTAATATTCTAGGTAACACTAATCTACTACCAAATATCAATCATCAACATGTTATTTTTGACTAGTTTATTCAACAGATGTTTAATGAGTACAGTATATGTGTATATGTATATATATATATATATTCTATATTCTATATATGTATATATACATACATGTACATATTTTCTAAGATTCAATAGCAGAGGAAATTCCCAGATCAGGAAGTTCCCTCTAGCAAAGCCAATGAGTACCAGTAAGCAACCAATACTATTAAAGAGTTGCCCAAGAGACACAGTGGGCAAGGGATTTTCCTGGGCTCACACAGCCAGTATATGTCAAAGGGAGGATTCAGTGTGGTCTCCTTGCTTCTGATAGAAGTTCTCTGCCCACTATATCATACTGCCTCAATCTAGCCTATGGCTATAAAGATACATAATAATTTTAATAGGCAATATATATATATATATATATATATATATATATATATATATATATATATATATATAACATGTACATGTAGCTCTTATTATGTGATTACCTTATTTGAGAATCACAACAACTCTGGGGGAGAGGTGTTATTCTTATCCTCATATCACAGGTGAGGAAACTAAGGCAGGCAGAGGTTAAATAACTTGCCCAGAGTCACTCATTTCTTGCTGATTCTAAGCCCAGTGCTCTTCCTCTAGACCACCTAGTCATACATAGAATTCCCTATATTTAAGGAGTTCATGATTTGTTTGGAGAGCTAAGATAACAATACAAATTAGTCAGTAGGTGAAAATATCATAGGACCTGGAAAACGTGGTAAATTCTTAGAGGAGCTCCAAGAAAGAGGACTGCTTATGGGCTGGGGGAGTCAAGCAGGATTGCCCAGAAGAGGTGTAATTTCCTGACTTGGGTTGTGAAGAACTAGTAGGGCTTGGAGAGAAGAGGATGAAAGGGAATGCATTTCCAGGAGTAGAGGAAAACAATACAGAGGAAGAAAAAGTCCAGAATTGTTCTAAGAATGACTAGAGAAGTCTAGACAGAGTGGAAGTTTTCTGAAGGGAGAAGAGTAGGAGATGCAGTTGGAGATAGTTAACTTGACTCTTTTAATAAATTTATTTATTTAACTTTTTGCATTCATTTTCACAAAATTTTGGGTTCCAAATTTTCTCCCCATTTGTGCCCTCCCCTCACCCCAATACACCAAGAATTCTAATTTTCCCTATCACCAGTCTACCCTCTCTTCTCTCATCCCTCCCTTCCCTTGTCCCCATCTTCTCTTTTGTCCTGTAGGGCAAGATAACTTTCTATTCCCCATTACCTGTATTTCTTATTTCCTAGTAGCAAGAACAATACTCAACAGTTGTCCCTAAAACTTTGAGTTTCAAATTGTCCCCATCCCTCCCTCCCCACCCATTCCTTTTGGGAAGGCAGGCAATTCAATATAGGCCATATCTGTGTAGTTGCTTCTATTCTCTCTTTGGATCCTGTCCCTCCCCAAGAGTGTTGATTTCAAATTGATCCCTCCTCCCATTGCCCTCCCTTCCATCATCCCCCTCACCTTGCTTATCCCCTTCTCTCCCACTTTCCTGTATTGTAAGATAGGTTTTCATACCCAAATGAGTGTGCATTTTATTCCTTCCTTTAGTCGAATGTGATGAGAGTAAACTTCATGTTTTTCTCTCAGCTCCCTTCTTTTTCCCTCCACTAAAAAGTCTTCTGCATGCCTCTTCTATGAGAGATAATTTGCCCCATTCCATTTCTCCCTCTCTCCTCCCAATATGTTTCTCTCTCACCACTTAATTACATTTTTTTAAGATATGATCCCCTCTTATTCAATTCACTCTGTGATCTCTGTCTCTATGTGTGAATGCACGTGTGTATGTGTGTGTGTGTGGGTGTGTGTGCGTGTGTAACCCCAGCAACTACCCAGATACTGAAAAGTTTCAAGAGTTACAAATATTGTCTTTCCATGTAGGAATGTAAACAGTTCAATTTTAGTAAGTCCCTTATGACTTCTCTTTGCTGTTTACTTTTTCATGCTTCTTCTCATTCTTGGATTTGAAAGTCAAATTTTCTTTTCAGCTCTGGTCTTTTCATCAAGAATGCTTGAAAGTCATCTGTTTCATTGAATGACCATTTTTCCCCCTGAAATATTGTACTCAGTTTTGCTGGGTAGGTGATTCTTGGTTTTAGTCCTAGTTCTTTTGACTTCTGGAATATCCTATTCCATGCCCTTCGATCTCTTAATGTAGAAGCTGCTAGATCCTATGCTATCCTGATTGTATTTCCACAATACAGGAAGTGTTTCTTTCTAACTGCTTGCAATATTTTCTCCTTGACCTGGGAATTCTGGAATTTGGCCACAGTGTACCTAGGAGTTTCTCTTTTTGGATCTCTTTTAGGTGGTGATTGATGGATTCCTTGAATACTTATTTTGCCCTCTGGTTCTAGAATATCAGGGCACGTTTCCTTGACAATTTCATGAAAGATGATGTCTAGGCTCTTTTTTTGATCATGACTTTCAGGTAGTCCCATATTTTTAAATTGTCTCTCCTGGATCTGTTTTCCAGGTCAGTTGTTTTTCCCATGAGATATTTCACATTCTCTTCCATTTTTTCATTCTTTTGATTTTGTTTGGTGATTTCTTGGTGTCTCATAAAGTCATTAGCCTCCATCTGTTCCATTCTAATTTTGAAAGAACTATTTTCTTCAGTGAGCTTTTGAACCTCTTTTTCCATTTGGCTAATTCTGCTTTTGAAAGCATTCTTCTCCTCATTGGCTTTTTGAACTTCTTTTGCCAATTGAATGAGCCTATTTTTCAAGGTGCTATTTTCTTCAGTATTTTTTTGGGTCTGCTTTAGCAAGGTATTGACCTGCTTTTCATGCTTTTCTTGCATCTCTCTCATTTCTCTTCCCAGTTTTTCCTCCACCTCTCTACCTTGATTTTCAAAATCCTTTTTGAGCTCTTTCATGGCCTGAACCCATTGAATATCTCTTTTGGATGTTTGGGATACAGAAGTCTTGACTTCTATGTCTTTCCCTGATAGTAAGCATTGTTCTTCCTCATCTGAAAGGATGGGAGGAAATATCTGTTCACCAAGAAAGTAACCTTCTATGGTCTTATTTTTTTTTCCTTTTCTGGGCATTTTCCCAGCCAGTTACTTGACTTTTGAGATTCTTTCCCACACCACGCCACTACACAGGGCTCAGTTCGCTCAGGGGGTTTGCCTGGAGACTTTCAACAATGGATCCAAGCTCCTGCTTGCTTTGGGAGCTCCTGTCAACTGCTGCCTCCTGAGGGGGCCTGAGTTATGGAGACACCCCGCTCCCCTCTCGGCCAGCCAAACAGACTCTCTCACTCACCTTTGCGCCTGCAGGTGGAGGAAATTGCGCAGCTGCTGGAGATTCTGTCCCTGAAGCCTGCTCAGATCTGCTCCTCTTGGTGCCTTGAGGCCAAGGCAGGGCTGGGCTCTGCTCCAGGTCCAGTGCATGGTGGACCTTTGGTGTAGGTTTTTCTGGTCTCTCTGGAACAGAAATCTCCTCCACTCCATTGTTCTGTGTCTTCTGCTGCTCCAGAATTTGTTGTAAGTCCTTCTTTACAGGTATTTTATAGGTTGTGGGTTTGGAGCTAGCATATGTGTGTCTTTCTACTCCGCCATCTTGGCTCTTCCCCCCTGACTTGACTCTTTTAAACCAAAAGAGATCATAGGATGCTCGTAGGATATCAGGAACATAAATTTAGAGCACTTTGTGCTAGAGCCAGCTCAGACTAGTTCTAGACAGCCAATCGTTCCATTTTCAGTGTGAGCATTTACACTTTAGAAATGGCTAAGCCCCACAAATCAGGGCTTGGTTAGTTTGTCTCTGATTGTCTAGACTTAAGAAAGTAATGGATGAAATGCTAATAATGCAGATTACATTGAAAAGTGTGTCCCAGGGAAAGTAAGTTGTTAAACATTTACCAGCATGGCCTTAATTTAGAACTGAAAAGAACCTCAGAGGTCATTTAGTCTAACCTCTTTATCTTACAGATGGGGGAAGTGAGGCTCAAGGATGTTAAATTACTTTCCCCAGGTCACACAGCCAGTAAATGTCAAAGCTGAGATTTGAACCCAGAATAATAACACTCATCAATTGCTTCCCCTTAATCTACTAGTGCCAGAATTCAGACACAGGAGGAAATGAAAATTAGTATCCTCTACTGCAAACTCATGTTGCTTATTACCCTATATCCTAGTCTATTTTTGCTGCTTCTAAATGTTCCCCCCATATTTTCCAAGGGTCTGACATTATCTATTTCCCCTTTTTATGATATAAAGGATACATTACCAATTTAATAAACAAAAATTTTTTAAAAATGCATAGACATTTTGAAAACTGACTCTCAAAAAAGAAAGAGAAAATGAACAAGAAATTTATGGAGATAGGCAAGTAGGTCACAATCACCATCTCTTACCAAGTCAAGTAGCAGATATCTAAAGGCTTTATTCTTTTTGCCAACAGAATTTCCACAGATTAGATTCAGTCTATTAGCCCTCCCAGGCCAATCACCAAGAAGGATTTCCATTGGCATGTCACCTTCACGACTCTCGGTGCCAAGAGTGGCCTGGTAAATGTTTAACAGCTAACTGGAGGGAGGGAAGGGAAATGTACACACGGCACACTTTTAAATTTAATCTCCATTATTAACACTATCTCCATCACTTTCTAAAATCTAGACAAGCAACAAAACAATAAACTGAGCCCAAATTTATAGTGTTTGCTGATTTCCCAGGTACAAATGCTCACACTAAAAATTTTACAATCAGTTTTTCTGCATGGTGAGAGTTGGCCTCGGAATACCATGGCTCACTGCACAAGTTGAGACCCCAGATTAATTTGAGGAGATTTATAGAAAACAAGAGTGGTACAATAGAAGGAAAGTTAGCCTTGGAAGGCATACGACCTGCGTTCAACTCCCCTCTCTGACTTTTCCTAGCTGTGTGATGATGAGGAAATTTCTTTACTTCTCTGATTTTGTTTCCTCATCCGTAAAACAGAAGAATATTTGCAGTACATAATTCAAACTGCTATGGTAAGGAAAGCATTTTTCAAATCTTAGAAGCGCCATAGAAATAGTAATTAATATCCATCAGGCATAGAGTTAAACTAGATGACTTCTAAGATCCCTTCTAGGTATATGATTCCAGAATATTTAAAACATTTTTGATCCACTTCTGTGACTTCATTTGTCTAGGAATTCCCAGTGTGAAAACTCCCACCAGTGACCCAGATCAACAGCTCCTCTGTAACTGATGGAATTGCCTAAGGCACTGAGAAGTTGCATCTTGTCAATGATCACATAATTAATATGTATTAGAGTCAGAATTTCAACCCAGATGGTGCTGACTCTGGGTCTTCTATTGTCTATGTCACTCAATATTCTATTTTATGATCAATTCACTTGCACCATATTTTTTTCTCCTTTGTGTATGAATGAGTCAATACTATTCAGCCTATCCTTGTGACCATAGAAACTGCCTGACTACATTTCAGGTTTGCATTTCTTCTTCTACAACTTGCATCTTCAAGGAATGGTGAATAGCTGGGGGAACAAGCAGCTGAATGAAAGAGCATCCCTAGAAAGAGGTTCAGGAAGAGGAGCTCACTTTTCTCTAAGGAAAAGATCACCAAGGACTAGTTCCTTAGATGATCTGCCAAGAAAACTAATCATGAAAACTCTGTAAAAGGACACACTGGAGTTCTGGTACTCAGTAGATCTGTTCTCTTGTGTGACTGAGCAACAACAGATCTGAATGGACAGAGAATTAATTAAATTCACTTCATTTTTAATCTCTGTACCCTATCAACACACAAACACATATGTTTTTATCTGTCTTAGGACTTCAGAGTATATATTTGAAATAGGGATGTAGGTCCAAAACAACAAAAATCCATTTTGATCTCTATTAACTCCCATATTTCTTCCCTACACACACACACACACACACACACACACACACACACACACATACACACACACACACACACACCACAGAACACCTCAGAAAGTTTCAGACTTTCCTTTCTTTGACATGTGTTTCCTGATTTTGAGTGGAATGAGAAATAAAAAGCACAAAAGAACTGGTACATTTCAGGTCAATCAAGGTAATTTCTTAGGTCATTACTTAAAATCCCAAAGGGAAGCCCCTTAAAATATCCAAATGCCACCTTCTGGTCAGAAAGTCTGAGTCATGCACTTCAGGATGCATATCTAAATTAAGCTTGCACATTGTTTCCTTTTCAGGATGTGTTTTTATTTCCATCCACACCAATATCTGGTACAGCCCTCCCTTACTTAAATCAAATGCTACGGTCAAGAACTCTGAAACCCTCTCTTAACACTGTTATTAAGGCCACGACTTTACCTTGCCATAGTAGAAATATTGTCAAGTAGAATGTAAGCTCCTTGAATCCACAGACTGCTTGGTTTTTAACTTTGTATCCCAATGTCTCAGGGCAGCTAGATAGACAGTGCTATGCCTGGAAATAGGAGGACGTGAATTCAAATGTGATCTCAGACACTTACTAGTTTTGCGACTGTGAACAAGTTACTTAACCCTGTTTGCCTTAGTTTCTTACCTGTAAAATGAGCTCAAGACAGAAATGATAAACCACTTCAGTATCTTTGCCAAGAAAACCTTATAAAGAATCAGACATGACTGAACACAACTAAATGCATAAAGGCAGCGACAGAGAAGCAACCAATCTGAGTCAGGAACCTGGGTTTTCAATCCCATTTCTGACAGCTGCTATCTCTGTAACCATGGGTAAGTCACTGAACTTCTCAGGGTCCCAGGCAGCTCTCTAAGCTCTTCTGCAGAAGAGCTGCTGATCGACAGAGGTAGAAGGATTTCCTTAATGGGGAAATTATATCTCTGAACAACAAGGACAACCTCTAGTAACTAACACAGTTCCATGGAGTAGGAATTTAATAAATGCTTATTGAATTTCATTGAATTACAACAGTGTTAAAAACAAGGACTATCTCTGTCCAGTGATCATCTAGCCTCTGCTCCAAATGTTTTTTTAAAATATTATGATTAACATTTTTTTGTGTGTTTTTACACCATTTTCATTTCTGAACTTATGCCTCCTCCCCTACCCAGCAAGCCATCCATTGTAACAAAACAATAATTTTAGAAATAAAAGAAAAAAGGACTCTGGCAAAACTAACCAACAAATCGGTGATACCTAAAAACATAGCCAATATTTCACACCCATCCTCCTCCGTCTCGGCAGAGAGGAGAGGAAGGTACATTGTTTTCTTCTCTTCTCCTAGCCAAGATTAGCTATCATAATCACACAGCGTTCAGTTTGGAGAGTTTCTGTTCCTCCTATTGCATCATGGTAGTTATCATTCTACATCAATTCACGTAAATTCTCCCATAATTCTGTGAATTTTTCATATTTTTGTATCTTAGAGTTCACTAGTATTCTATTACCTTCATGTACCATGTACCAGTCAATAGGATTTTGCTTTGTTTCCAATTCTTTGCTACCACGAGAAGTGGAGCAGATCTAATTTTTAACTCCTTTATATTGAGCAGCACTGTGCCTCCCTGTATTTTCCATCCACTGATGAGGTCTGCCCTCTCTTGAGCTACACAGATTAAGTTCAAACCCTCTTCCACATGAGAGCTCACACCAGCTTTGAAGACATCTATTATGTCTACCCCAAGTTGCCTTTTTACCCCCTGGGCTAACCATTTCCATTTCATTCTGCAACTCCTCCATTACCCATGGAGAGCTCAGAACCTCCCAGTAGCAGATTCGACTTTAATACTACATCACTGTTCCTGCCACTGATGCAGTTCACAACCTCTACAAGCCTTTGCAGTCAATTTAATGAATTGTGTGCCCCCCTCCAAATTCATCCCCTGGTAGTCAGCCTTCTGGAGATGAACCTCCTTGAACTTAGCCAGGCTGGTCCCTTGAAGATGGGCAATATTCCATCACTGAATCTGCACTTAATGATAGAGTCAACAAGTACATGTATATCATTGACCAGTCATGCTAGGAAAATATAAAAAAAAATGCAAAATACATAGCACAGAAACTTAAAATATAGTTGGAGAGAGAAGAGTACATATATAAAAGGAAAGGAACCAGACCTGTGATTTCATTAGTACAAGGAGCTTCACAGTATGAGGAAACTCTCTAAACTGATTAAGACTGGCACTATCTTTGCAATGTGTAAGTCTTAGAACTGCTATGAGATTAAGTGACTTGCCCAGAGTCACTCAGGCAAAATGTGTCAGAGGAAGGACTTAATGCTCCCAGATCTTCCTAGTTTAAGGTCAGCTCTCTCTCTACTAATAATATATTTTTGATTACCTGGTGTGCCCAAAGTAGCATGTGATCCATGTAGTAAAGGCCACAGCCATAAGAATTCAGAGAAGGTATCAATATGGGATAGGTTAGTAAAATAAGTTCTCATTGCAAGAAACAGGACTTAAATTGACCAAAGCAAAATGTCGGACAGAGGAAAATGGGAAGACCATTCCTTGTGAGAGAAACAGGGAGAGCTAATATCCAAAGAGGAAACAAGTCTGGCTAAAGGAAAGTTGATTTTGGAGAGTAGTGAAAGATGAGAATGGAGAAATGAAGTCTCATCAAGTCTCAGACCACAGGTACCCTCATCATTTTGTCCTTCTTCCAGGTAGTAGTGGAATGGCCTCCAGACATCACCAAAACATACCCCAGGGACACTTGCGGCTGTAACATTGGCATAATGCTGGCATCACTGGGGCATGTGATAGACTTTGTAACACCCTGACTTCACTTCTCATTGAACAGTAGAGCAGTGTAGAGGAAAGATCATTGGATTTAGAATCAAAAGATCTGACTTCAGATCTACCTTCTGAGGGATATTGATATTTACTAAATATATGATTTTCATTCTTCAGGCCTCAGTTTCCATATCTGTATAATGAAGATGTTAGACAGTGCAGTACATTTGCTGGAACACCGAATTCAGAATCAGCATGATGTGAGTCCAAATCCACCACAAATATTCATTAGTTACCCTGGGTAAATGACTTAACTTTTCCAAAGCTTCGGTTTCCTCATCCATAAAATGGGAAGGATGGATCTAGTGTCCTCTAAGGACTCCTCTGGCTCTCAATTTCATAATTCAACCAAAATACAGCAAGAGAAGGGGGCATTTTTATCTTGGAGTTTGTGATTATATATATTCAAATTTAAATTTATATTATATGCATATGTGTATATGTATACATGTACATGTATTATGTTTGTTTACCTATTTTATCTGTATATAACATATATACACACATATACATATACATAATACACGTGTGTGTGTGTATACACATATATGATAAATCCTTCCAGCCTAATGGTTGCTATTCCCTTTGGTGTGATAGTTCTTGTTTGTCCATTGCATCACCTGACTATGGGTGGTGCAATAGGTTATAGATGCCCTGACCTCTGGCCAAAGGTCCAGACGGAGGAAATGTGGCCTTAAGAAAGGGGGAAGGGTGGGGAATCCTGCCATCAGACATTAGAGACAGACCAAGAGAGTAGTTCAAATGTAGTACCCCCCACATAAAACTCAAGGTGTCTAAACTGCATTGTCTGAATCATAAATCTCTGAGTCAGAATAGACTTAGAGATGACCTAGTTCAAAAATCTCAGACTCAAATTACATATTTGTTTCAAAATGTACAGCACTCATCTATTTGGACTGTTACCCAAATCTTTGTTTCGCTTCACAAAATTTTGCTCAGATTATTATGGAAGTGAGAGGGACAAAAAAAACTATGTAATATATCACAGGATTTAGTGACAGAGATCTAAGAGGCAATGTAGTATGACTTTTCAGTATCCAGATTGGGAGACTGAGGCTCAGGTATCTACTACACAGGCAGGAAGCAGAAGAGATCAGATTCAAACTTTGATCCTCCAAATCAAAATTCAAGGTTTTTTCTGCTATTCTATCCTGATTTGAGGGTAGCTGGAAGTAATACGAAGAAGGCCGAGGCTGAGATCTTTGATCTATCCCAAACTTTTCAACTGAAGTCTAGAAAGACATCAGTGAGTAGTCAAAGGTCAGTCAGCTTGTAGACAGCAGAGTTAAAAATACTGAAACCCAAGTGTTGACTTAAAACCAAAGTTGGCAGTGGCCCACAGTGCCACTCACCCACAATTGGATTATGTCATGTACAACTTAAAACAATCAGAGCTGGAAGGGACTTTAGAGACTCTAGTTTAGACTCTGGGAGACACTGTGTACTATGCGAAAGCAGTCATCAATCATTACTGGCAAATTGTCATCAGTGTATTCAATCATTTTCAGTTGTGCCTGACTTTTCATGATCCCGTTGGGGTTATCTTGGCAAAAACACTGCAGTGGTTTACCATTTCCTCCTCCAACTCATTTTACAGATGAGGAAACTGAGACAAATGGGGTTAAGTGACTTGCCCAAGGTCACATAGTTAGCAAGTATCTGACTTTGGATTTGAACTCAGGTCTTCCTAACACTAGGCCTGGCACTCTATCCACTGTGCCATCTAGCTGCCCCCAAAAATAATCATTATAGACTGGTAAAATGTCAGAATAAAAGAGATATACCAGAAACATGGAGTCTTTAACCTGGAGTATTTGAACTAGATAGATAGATGACTGTTGTTTAGTTATGTCCAGCTCTTTATGACCATGGACCGTATCACAGCAATACTCTCCATGGAGTTTTCTTGGTAAAGATATTGGAGTGGTTTATCATTTCCTTCCTGCTGGAAAAAAGATGAACTGAGGTTGTGACTTGCTCAGGGTTACATAGCTAATAAGTGTCTGAGAACACGTTTGAACTCAGGTCTTCCTGACTCCAGGCCCAGCACTCTATACACTGTTAACTGCCTTTAGATAGATAGATCAATAGATAGATAGATAAAAGTATTTCAATATAATTTATTTCCTTTGTAATACTCTCTATTTTAGATTATAGATTTACAAGCATTATTCTAAAAAGAGGTCCATAGGTTTCACCAGACTGCCAAAGGGTCTCATGACTCAAAAACAGAGTCTCCAAACTGGATAATGCCATGATTGAATATAACCCCCTCATTTTACTGAAGAGAAAATATTCTCAGTGAGGGAAAGTGACTAGTTCAAAATCATCTCACAGAAGCAAAGTAAAAGGAATAATACTCGTAAACCTCAAAGCAGTCATTTCTCCACCATTCTAGCTCAACCTAATAATTTCTAATCATGTACTATGCAATACTATATAATAAATAATCTGAAACCTTAAAAAGCTATATAAATGTTATTGTTGTGAGGATGATGATTTGGAATCGTCATAACTGACTAATGTTGATAAATTAAATTAATATATAAACCACTGTGCAGAAGTGAACTATCCCTGGGAGCCTACATTTCGCTCTCCCTCAGAGCCATCTGGTTGTTTTTGGCAGGGGTGCTGCTCATTGATCCCGGCTTTCTAAAGGCTCCATATAAGTTGATAGACAAATGTCATTTTGTACACTTAGCAACAGCCTTTCCACAAGGGTCATTATATTTTCTGCCAATGGATTCCTTTTATATTTATTGAGTCAAATTCACCAAATTAACACTGTCATTATTCAAAATCACACTACCTCCCGAGCCACTTAAAAAACACCTTTCATCTTTCCCTTTCCAGAGCTCCAACAGCAGTCTTCATATTTGAAGAGACAGGGTGGTGTAATCAATATAGCTCTGCACTTGGACACCCACCTAGGTGTGAATCCTTTTTCAGGGACTTACCAGCTATTCCCAAGAGGCAAGTTAGCCTCTCCGAGCCACAATGTCTTCATCTATAAAGTGGTGATCACAAACAGAGAAGAAGATGTAAGACAAAGGCTTTGTAGACTTTCAGGTCCTGTACCCTTGATGTGACCAGATCTTGCGACAGTGTTCCTCTTAGTAGGGATTCCTTATTTTTAAACTCTGGGTATGGTTAGGACTTTAAAAGTTCTTTAGAGTTCTTTCTTGTGGCTTTTTTTTTGAAAGAAGTTTATACTATACTGTTCAAAATTCTAATTTTTTTTTTTGGAAGAAATTAATGCCATCCCGTTCAAAATACTATTATAATTTCAAATAGGAAATTGTATTAGAGATTTCTGCAGTAGGATTTTTTAATACTACTTTTTAAAAGTTATATCTTCTTTAAGTTATAAACCAATACCAAAACTGAACTCTACTCATTTTAATACAACTGTCCACTAAATATAAATTATTATGATCATACTTATCTGTGTATTAATTACTATTATTATCTACCTATAAATTAGTTAACTAATATAATTAATTACTTATGTTAGATAAAATATATAATTACCTATATATTAAACTAATGTAATTAGTTCAAATAGCAACTAATTCGTTAATGTGTGACACTGAGCAAATCCCTTCACCTCTGAGCCAGTTTTCTTCTATGAAAATAGAGATAGATCTTCAATTTCATCCAATACATATTTGTTAAGGGGTTTCTATGTACCAAGCTTTTGGTGCAGTCAGGAAAAAAAAAATATCTTATTCTCTGCCCTAGATATCCTTACATTTTCCTAGGGAGGATACAATATCTACTCACTTAAGAAAGATACAAAAAAGAGTTATGAATGATACAAGTTATAGCATGTTCAAGACAAAGGAGAAAACCAGACAAAATGTTCTGGGAAATATTTTAAGAGGAATAAAGCACTTTTGGTGGAGGCCATCCTAGAAGTCTTCATGGAGTTACTAAACTAGAAATTAAAGGAAAAATATGTCATCAGGTGGAGAAGACTGTGTACTATAGAGGCCAGAGATGGGAGAATTCAGGTGGCAATCAGGGAACAGCTACGATCCCTGTTGTGCAGAAGGACAAAAAATGCAAAAGGAATGTATGTAGAATAGACTACCCAATTCATATGATTACTATGAAGATGAAATGGAATAATGAAAGAGAAAGTGCTTTGTAGCCATAACTATATAAATATAAGCAATTCGTGTTAATAGTATTGAAGTGACTTCATTCTCTAGAGTAGGAATTCTTAACCTGTGATCCATAATCTTTTTAAAATATACTTTGATCTCTGTATTTCAATAAAAAGGCTTCCTTTAGATTCCTATTTACTTTATTTTATGCTTCTAAAGACATGATTCTGAGAACAAGACCATAGGCTTTGCCTATGGACTGTCAAAGTGGTACATGATACAAAAAAGGATAAAAACTTCTGGGTTAAAAGAAGAAACAACTGTAAAAAAAAAGCTTAGCAAATTGTCTGAGATAAAAACAGTCATTGGCATATGAGGATGAAATAACCAGTTCCTAATGTTTGAACCTTTACCCAGGCTACTTGGGGATGTTGCCTTTTCTCCTTCCTCCTTTTCTTCTTCCTCTTTCTACTCCTGTTTTATTCCTCCTCTACTTCCTCCTCTCTTTCCCCCCCTTCCTATCATGTTCGTATGTTGCTTTAAAGTTAGTAAAGGGCTTTATAAATATCAGCTTATCATACATGATTAGTCATTTCCACATAAGCAAGAGGAAGATGTTGACTTAATTCCATCACAAAGAGACTGTATTTTAACAGAATCTTGGTCCTCTGATATGTGTGCTGACCACAAAAATGGCAGACAAAATGGGAACCTGAAGAAACCTCTCCTTGAAAAAGAATTCAGAAATCAGAGAAATTGGGGAGATGATGGGAAATCTTATCTAAGCTGTCCTAGGAGGTATGAACCAGGGCTTAGCAGTAGTGATGTTCCTGGACCAGAATGAGGAATCACACCCGTCATATGGACGAGAGAGGGAGAAAAAAAGTAGTACACAGAAGGTTAAAGTTAAGCAACACAAAAAAATAATGACAATAATTCACTTAGAGTTTAGAAATGTGCTCTAGTCACAGCAATATGGTGAGGTAGCAAAGGCAAAAATCATCCCCTACATCCTACAGATGAAGAAACTGAGGTCCAGAGAGGGACAAAGGCAAAATGCTTTCTTTGGCATTCAAGGCTTTTCATAAGCTAGCCCCGCTCCTACCTTCCCAGTCTTCCTACACCTGACTCCCTAGAGTATGCTTCAAACCAATGACACTGGCCTCCATCTCTGGGCTCTGGGCATTCTCTTGGGCTATCTATCCCACATTCCTGAGACATTCTCGCTTCTCAACTCCACCTTCTGACTTCCCCAGTTTCCTTTAAGTCCTAACTAAAATTCCATCTTTTACTAAAAGGCTTTCCCAATCTCTCTTCATTCTGGTGCTTTCCCTCAGTTTAATTATCCTATAAATCCTGTATATAATTTGTTTTGTATATATGTTTTCAGGTCTCCCCCAATAGACTGTGAGCTCCTTGAGAGCAGGAACTGTCTTTTACATCTTTTTGTATTTCAGGTACTAAGCCCTGTAACGGACACATAGAAGATGCTTAATAAATGTTTATTGATCGACTTTGTCATGTTCACAGAGTGAATAAGTACAAAAACCAGGCTTAGAACATAGATGTCCTTAGAAGCCAGAGGCATCATAGTGGATCAAGTTCTGGGCTTAGAGTCAAAGACCTGGGCCTGATATTTACCAACTGTGCGACCTTGACATTTCCTCCAATAGTTATTAGTTGTGTGACTCTGACAAATCACGCAACCCCTCTGTGCCTCGGCCAATCTCTTAGGATATCTACTAAGTCATGAGTGGGCCATGAGTCACATGATGGAGGGAATACCCACATTTGCAACTCCCAACAAATCCCTCATGTGCCTTTAACCTGAGAGGTACTATGACATAGCAGTAGATATGGTGAAAGGTACTTAGGACTTGGGATCAGGAAACCTAGATTCAAAATCCGGCTTTTATCATTTGCAATCTCAGTGACTTCTGTACCTAAGCCACAGTGGCCTGATCTGGAAAATGAAGAGGTTGTATCAGATCATTTTTAAAGTGTCTTCTAACTTTAAATACATGACCCTATGATTCAGGGTCCAGTGTTGCATTTGTAGAACTTTCAGGAAATAGTTGGCAGCCAAGAGTGCTGTGATCTAAGCACCCCTTGACCTTTCCCGTTCTACAGGCAGCTGAACTGCTTGGTTGCAGTTGCAAGGCAAACTGTCTTCCCCAAGTGATATTGCTTTCTATGGTTTCTTGCCACCAATCTAGCTAAAGCAGAAGATATTGAAGACAATTAATTATCTTCCTTTATTTTATTTCTCTTTCCCAAAGTATTTCAATTTATTTTCAATACTAATTTATTAATCTACTTTATGTAATTATTTAGTAATATGCTTTAGTAATTTGAATATACTCACTAAACTGAATTGAAAGCATACAGAAATAAGTCACAATATAGGTGCCCAGCAGAAAAAGGGGCTGGATCAAGCCAAGAAACAGCTTTGCCCAGGGATAGCCCTTTTTGAGTGCTCAGAAAGTTGGTTCCCTGAATTATAAGCACTACTGACCCTACCTCTTGAAATGCAGGAGTGGTGCAGGAGAGGTGGCCATTAGAGGTAGCATTAGAGGTAGTTTGGTCTAGTAGTCATAAGGCTGGCCTGGAAGCCAAGAAGATTTGGGTTCAAGTCTAGCCCACAACAAACTATCTGTGTGACCTGGGACAAGTCAATTAATCTCTTAGATACTCTAGATCAGTACTATCCAGCTCAAATAGATAGAGAATCACTAAAACCTACCTAAGCATCCCTTCCAGCATCACATTGACTTAGAAAACCATTTATTAACATTACCTACGTTCTATTGTATTTTTATTAATTTTGTAAAAAAAAAATATAGTTCCCAATTACATTTTAATTTTGTTCCTACCCCACTCACAAGTGTTATAAGCCTCATGGTGCCCACAGGCTGCTTTGACACCTCTGCTTGAGGCAACTCTCCAAGATTCTAAATAGCAGAGTAAATGCCCACCTATGCTGGCATGCCTATATTTATTGCAACAAAATCCTAGTTCTTATCCTATTCCTAGTCTTAGTAACTGTAAGATAGAATAACAGAATGTTAAGGCTACAAGATACTTTGACATCATCTGATTGAACTGCTTTTATTTTATAGTCATAGAAATGGAGGCCTAAGAAGGGAAAGTAATTTGACCAAAGTTATTTTGACTAGGTTGCAGCCAGTCAATGGTAGAGCTGAGACTAGATCCCCAGTCTCCTGGCTTCAAATCTGGTTCTCTTTCCCTCATAGTAAATGTGAGCAGGTCAGATTTTTCTTTTAATGCACATATTTAGGGTGTTCCAACTATACACCAATACCCCACCAGTGGTCAAAGATAAGAGCACAGAACTCAATGACTTCCGGACTCCCAAATCATCCTCTCATTTTTCTATTCTACCCGGAGCTCTGCCCAGTGGCCTGCCTTCGGAGGAGTGTCTCTGGTCTACTATCAGAGGGTGGAGACAGTCAGACACTAGTTTTATGGGTCAAAAATTATGGTGATCATAACAAGGTCTGTCATACCTGTTAGATTGCCCTAGAGCTTAATTATCCCTTGCTTTCTTGTTACTACTAATCACAGGGGAGGAAGTAGAGAAGGGTGATTACAGAAGGAAGTCCTAGTCAGGCAACTCACTCTTCACACCTTCCTCTGAGACGTGAAGGGCCACAACCCACACAGGCTATACCTGGCTTCCTGTTTTTCCTGAGAATTTGGGGATGGTAAGAAGGTCTCCAATCAATGGGCATCCAAGGACAAACATAACTTTAGTAGGACACTGTAACAGAAAGTATACTAGGCTGGCATCAGATGATATGGGCTTGAGTTCCAGCTCTGTCACTTTTATTAATTGTTTAATTTTACTTCCTCTCTCTGGCTTTCAATTTTCTCATCTGGAAAGTGAAGTGGGTGGAAGGGTTGGACTATGTGACATTGAAAGTGTCTTCCAGCTCCAATATTCTAAAATTCTATGTAAGAAAATCAATGATGCAGAAAAAATAACAACTTTTAAAAAATCTGAACATTAAATTTAAAATAACAACTGAAAAGAACATTGGGAACATATGGAAAGGGCATGATAGGGAGAGGTTAGAACTATTTAACTTCATCTTTTCTACAGAGGAAAATGACCTTCAGATTGCTAAGGACAGAACAGAAATAATTAGCAAAAAGTCTGAAGTCAAAAATAATAAGTGAGAAGATAACCATAAAAGTATTTGGATCTACACAAGAAATTCAAGTCTTCTAGCCCAATAGAAATATATCCTAAAGCTAAAATGTCAAATGTAATGCACTGTGGCTAGTGCTACAAGAACCAAAATAAAATGTAATTCAGGAATGTTTTTTAATAAATAAAATACAATAAAATAAATAATGTTAATATGTTGTTTTCTAAATCATTATATGGAGTTGCCTCATTTGTATTGGAATTTGACAGCTGTCCTAGATCCTGAAAGGACCAATTCTCTGTGTGGCATTCTTTGAGAGATCATGGAGAGTGGGAGGATTGCCACTGGATCAAAAAGGGGCAAGAAAAAGGCAAGTCTTCCAATTATATGTCAGTGACTTTGACTTCTATTCATAGTAATTCTAAAATGCGTAATTAAAAGTGTAACTTGTCTGTAATTAATAAGGGAAGAAATGACCACTAAGAACTAGCATGGCCTCATCAAAAACAGGTCATGCCAGACCAACCTCATTTCCTTTTGGGACAAGATTACGAAAGTAGTTGATCAGGGACATCCTGTAGATAGAATATACCTGGAGGTCATCAGATTAGTATGATATAAGCCTAAGATCCCATGTTTTACAAACACTGCTTGTTTTCCTTCACAAAAACAAAAAAAACGAAAACAAAAAAAACCCTGTTTAGAGCACTCTTCTATTTAAAATGCTATGATGGCATTTCCTCCTTCAGAAACTTTTATAGACCAGTGCTCTTTGTACCTTGGGATCTTGTTTGTTTGGCACAAGAGGACACTTGGCACGCTGAACTTTACTGAATAAATAAACAATTTTTCTTGAGAGCGAGGAGTGTTTAATGAGATCAAGAGATTTTGAGGGAAATTTCTAGTTCAAGAGAATCACATGAATCCATCAAAAGTCTTCTTAAAATTGAGAATATGACTCCAAATAGTGATCCTAAAGATACAGGCCATACATATATTTTTCAAAGTAGGATAGAATTAGATGACTTCACCTAGACCCAATAGGGCCTACTTTGCTGTGGCGATTTCTCAGTTCCTAAAAGGAACAGACTTCTATTTGCTCATCATCTGGTCAGAAAGAACCTAAGGAGAAAGTGAGGAACAGAATGTCTGCCCCCATCTAAGTCATCAAGCAGAGACTTCTCAAGATGGTGAAAATCAATGTGTATTCAGATGAAGCAAAGGTTTTTCAGAAGACTTCTGTCACTGAACCCTGCCTACTTCTTCTGGTCTGGCCAAATCACATGATCAGATCTGTTCAAACCTGTGCCTGCTCCTTTGCCTTCTCCATGGTTAGAGTCCTCATTGGACCCAAGGCAGACCAAGGTCTATTGCAGGCCTGAGAGATAGCGATGGTTACAGTGCCTTTCAGGGACTAGTAAAATCTGAATCTTATTAACCCTAACTTCCCCTAACAGGACAGATAATTCTTCCCTGTGAATAGAAGACTACCTCCTCAATCCAGTCATATAGCTGAGAACCATCATTCTGACTGAAGTGAGGTAGAAAAAAGTCAGATTATTATATCTTGCTCCCCCTCCCCCAATATAAATAGCTAGAAAGTAATTGGCCTCAGATAAAATTGTACTATTACCAAAGATAGAAATGGAATCAAATTCTTTACAGATTGGTCAAATCTAAATAATACAAATTTAATAGGGTTAGCTACAAAGTAGCACACTGGGATTTAAAAAAGCTTATAGTCTAGTAATAAAGCTTTTCATATACCAAACTATACACCAAGTTTATAAAAGGAAAAGTTGCAATAATAGAAATAATATGGAAATTTGCTTTTAAATCCCTTTGTAATCTGGCTTCAACCTCTCTTTCCAAACTGATTTCACAACACTCCCCCTCACCTACTCCATGTTTCAGCCACACTGGCTACTCTCCTTGCATGACATTCCAGGGCCAGCCTTAGGCCCTTTGCCATGATCTTCCTTATCATGTCCACCTTCTAAAATCTCTAGCTTCTTTCAAGATTCATTCTGTTCAACTTACACTACTTCTAGTGCTCTCTGCCGTCCATCTCCACCCTCACATTACTTGTATTGGTGACTTGAACCAAGTTGGTGTATGTATGTATGTGTGGGTGCATGTATATGTATATGTTTTGTGTTCATCTATCACTCTATGTGTATATACATATATGTGCATGTGTGTATATAGGTAAATATATCCATGTTTATATGTATGTGTGCACGTATATACATATATTTACTATTTGTGTCCCTGTTGTACCTGGTCCACCTATGTAACAGTAAAATAGAAGTTTCTTTTTGGACATTGATTCTCATGTTCCCAGAAACAAAGATAATCAATACTTATTGCACTGAATTACTGTTGTAAAACTAAACTGTATCTGAGGATCACTCATTGACTCCTCAGCCTATGCATATCCAAGCTCCTCCATGCCCAAAGAGATGATCTTCCTTACTTCTTTGCTGAGATCAAAAACCTCATTATCCAACTTCATGGTCCTGAGCTTCTCCTCACTTAGTCAAGCTGGTTGTCAAGGGATAGATGGGTAGTTCATCTCCAAGTCCAGGTCCGAAACTTTCCCAGTCTGATGGAACCTGCTAAGACTTGTCTTCTGTTGGCATAGCCTCCATTCCACTTTCTATGATAAAAAATCAGGAGTATTTCAGTGAGAGAGGGGAATAGTATTGAATATTCTTCAGTCATGTCTGACTCATTGTGACCTCATTTGGGATTTTCTTGGTAGATACTAGAATGGTTTGCCATTTCCTTCTCCAGCTCATTTTACAGATGAGGAAACTGAGACATATAGTGTGAAGTGACTTGCCCAGGGTCACATAGCTAGTAAGTATCTGAGACCAGATTTGAACTTCCTGACTCCAGGCCTAGTACTCTATCCATTGCACCATCCAGCTGCACTCTAATAAATTATAATAAATAATGTATTTTCTTTCCAATTTAATAATAGTATTAGATGGAAAGAATGATTTCTGAAAGGCATTCCTGCCTTGCAGCAGCTCTTCCCCTGATGTCAAGCAAGGTGTGCACCTCTCTGATGCTCATCATAGAAGAAAAGTCTCCCAGGTAGAAACAAGTAAAGAATTTCCCAATACAAAAGTATGTTATGAACAAGCAAGCTTTGACACCTTCACAGAAACCAAGATTTCCCTTTTATCATGAAATCAAACTCCTAAGCAATCCAAACCTGTCCCTCTGCTTGGGGCTTGGTGCTGAGGAAGCTCGGCAATGAGAGACAGCACTGTCTCTCCCCAGACACTTGTTTTACAGCCTGGGAAGATGAGCCAAGAGGCCCGGAGAGCCTCACCCAACCAGCTGAGCCTTGCCTAGACTCTCCTTTATTAGGACTTCTCTAAGCCCAGCCCTTGGCACACCCACACTTGGCTTTGAATTATTCCAGTCATCTCCCTTAATGGTCACTGGATGGGAAAGTCATCTCCAGCTCTTTTCCCATCCTTTGAGGTCTTACGCTGCCTAGCCCAGGAAGCTTTCCCCTATCACTTCACTCTCCATTCTCTGAACTCTCATGGCACCTGAGAGTGGCATTTGTTTGCATTCTATGTCTTGGGAGGCATTGTGGCATAGCAGAGGGACAGCTGGACTTTTAGTTTGAAGTCCTAAATTCTAGCCTAAACACTTAGATTTACTAACTAGATGACCTTGAGTAAGTCATGTCAGGACCTTAGGTCTCCACTGCCTCATCTGGAAAATGACAATATTGAAACACCTGACCTCTAGGGTCCCTTCCAGCTCTAAGTCAATAATTCTGTGATGTTCCTATCTGTAAAATGAAGAAAACATATAAGGCATGCTATAGAATTATGTGATTATGGTCTTCTTCTCACTGAGGGGTAGCTAAATGGCACCACAGTGCATAGAATATCAGACCAAGAGTCAAGAAGACTCATCTTCTGAGTCCAAATCTGGCCTCAGACACTTACTAGCTATGTGACCCTGGGCAAGGCAGTTAATCCCATTTGCCTCAGTTTCCTCATCTGTCAAATATGTTGGAGAAGAAAATGCAAACCATTCCAGTATCTTTGCCAAATGGGGTCATGAAGAGTTGGACATGACAAAATGACTGAACAATAGTAACTTTTTTCCTGAACTATCAGTTCCTTCCCTCCATCAATCAATCATCAACCCACTCATTAAGTACTTACTGTGTGTCATGTACTGTACTATGCTGGTAATAGAAATACAAACTGATATGATCCTTCCCCCAAAGGAACCTACTGTATACTGCAAGAGCAGAGGCCCCATCTTAGGGGATCACAACGTAGAATTATTTACCATCATAGATATAGAGCTGAAAGGGACTTCAGAGGTCATCTAATATAACCTCTTTGTTTTATAGATAAGGAAATGGAGGCTCAAGTCAACTAGGTGACTTACCCAAGGTCATACAATTAGTAAGCATCAGAGGTTTTTTTGAACCCAAAACTTTTGACTCCAGACCAGTGCTGATTCCCTTTGCACTATGATGTCTCCCTCCTTTTATACAGATGAGAAAAACATAATTTAAAGTCTGACGTAGACAGATTTCCAGCACAATGTCATAACAACCTGGGTTCAGATCTTGTCTTTAATGCTTGCTAACGATGGGAACATGAGGAAGTCACTTCCTTTCTCTGAACTTTAGTTTCTTTATCCATAAAATAGGAGCGGCACTAATCGTAACTACAGTAACTGCCTCGAAGGGTTGTTATGAAGATCAAATGATACAGTGCTTATAAAGACCTCAGCAAGCCATTAAGCATGCCTCGGAGGTGTCCCAGAATGTTGGGTCTGACTCCTACCTCCCCCGCCCACATTGGTGCTGTCCTCTCCCCCTACCACTATTTCAAGAAAGCCCCAGTCATATGTTACTTTACTCCCTGCTCTCAGGTCATCTCCTCTCCAACCTCCCCAGCCCCTTGGCCTTGACCTGCTGTTGCTATGGGAACTGTCTTCCCTGCCTCCAGCTCTGAAACCAAGAACCATTATCCAGCTTGCCATCATTCCTGGATAGGGCATGTCAATCTACTCCATGATGGGCCCACTCGACCCTTTCTATTTTTCTAGACAAAGATGCCCTTCCCAGCTTATTCAGGCCTAAAAGAATATGGTCTCTTTCATTAGAATGTAAGATCCTTGAGTGTAGGAATTGATTTTATTCTGATATTTTTATTCCCAGAGCTTAGCACAGTGCTAGTACATATTAAACCTATTTTAATTTGATTTAATTTCTATTTCTACTTATTCATATATTTAATTTTATATATAACTTGTTATTTATACTTATTTATGCATTTTTAAATTTATCCTATGTTATTTTTATATTATTTCAATGATCTTATATTCACTGATTAATCTACTATATAAAATTGTCAGCTACTGACTTCCCCAAAGTCATACAAGCAGTCAGTAACAGACCTAGGAGAGCAATAACTCCCATTTTTATAGGACTTTACCATTTATAAAATCTTCCTTTCACAACAACACTCACTACCTATGAACTTAGGTAGTAAGTGAGTTATTGCCCCCTTTGTACAAATAAGGAAGGTGAGGTTCAGAGACATGAGCTGAATGCCTCCTACTAAGTGCATACAACTTGGAAGGACCAGACCTAGGATCTGAACCTAAGTCTTTTGACTTCAGATCTAGTTCTTTCCCCTAGCACCAAGCCTTACATCTAGTAAGTATTAGTAACTGTGTTTTAGATAAATGAATGAGTGAATTGACTATATTTTCAGGGACCTTTAGGTCCCAGTTGCCATGACTTGCTGATTTGTTGGTAAAAAAAAAAAAAAGGAAGTTGCCTTCAAGACTGGATGTGAGAATTATTGGAAAAGAACCCTCCGAGATAACTCAACAACTGGTCCAAAAAAGTATCTCTACTGTGAGCCAATTGATGAAGCAGTTGTCGAGACGGATGTGTAAGAGGGCAGTAGGAAAATGAGTGGCTAGACCTCTACTAGGAAGTTAAAGCAAGTCACATTAATGATTTAAGATCAGCTTTACTGAACTTTATACCTCCCCTAGGACCTAACACAGATATACTATGATTAATATTCTATAAACATTAGCTAATAACAGTAGCAAATATAATTGCATACATATGCATATATATATGTACACATGTGTATATACATGTAATTCTTTAAGGTTCACAGAGTATATTGCATATAGCATATCACTTGATTTTCATAATCCTATAAGGTGGGCCCTGTTATTATATCCATTTTATAGGTAAGAAAGCTGAGGCTGAGAGGTGAAGTCAAATGACTTGGCTGAGGTCAGTCAGTAAATGAAACAGGATTTGAACTCCATCCACTGTAACCCTAGTTGTCAAAAATAACAGCATACCACATGGTACAATGGAAAAAGCTCTGGCTTTGCACTTAGAGAACCTAGACTTAAGGGTTCCTTCTGGTGCTTCCTATTTGTCCAATACCTATGCCCAACTGATGACATGTCATCTTCCCTTAGAATATTATATCTAATTGATTTCAGGTCATTTAGCCTTGAAGCTAAGGAATTAGATAAAGCCATACTCTCACTGTGGCTCACTACGATATATAGTGTTTATACATAATGCCAATGTAATCATGCTACACCATAGCAATTTACGCCCACAGAATGTTGGAGTTGGGAGAGACCTTAACACAGAAATTCCATATAGTCCAACCTTGTTGTTTTAAAGGTGAAAAAAGTGAAACTGAGGGGGGAAAAAATAGATATTCCCAGGGTCACCCAGTGACAATGACAGAGCTTGAGAATCTTAGAGAGTTGCACTCATGATATAGTGTACTTTCAAATACATTCATTAGACTTGGTTGGGGGAGGGTTTATGCTCTACACTACTCTCACCCCCAACCACTATCCCTCTCTCATTGGTCATAAATGGTGTGGAAGCTTGGTGGTACTCTTTGAATTTTCACTGTTGTCCCACTTAGGCCTCTTAGGAAACTGTTGCATAAGCAGTTGGAGTCTAAGTTCCCTTCTTAGAAGTAAACCCCAGTGAGTCAGCTCATCTGAGCTTTGCAGCCTCATCTGTCTCTGAAGTGGTGCATTTAAATTTTAATAGAATTTTTTTTAGATGTTGGGCCCTAAGAGCAGGAGTGGAAATAACATTGTTTTTGTTAAGTTGTAGAAAACAAACTTCCCTGCATCCCACTCAATAAGGACCTGAATAAACACTGCCAGCTATATTGTTATTCATAAAGTCACATTTGCAGAAAAGTCACAAGAATGATGTCATAGACTATCCATTTCAATTCTCCATGATTATTTCATGAAGAAAGATTTCCTTGAAAAGGGAGAGAAAAGCCTGGAATACAAATTATGCCACCACAGTCCCTCCAGAGAGAAAGCAAGCAAGAACACAAACTATAGTCTGCATTTGAAAGGAATCCAGCATGTTTCTTAAGAAAGAGGTCCTGCGTAAAATGGCAATGGCCATCTTATCCACCATATCTTGCTTTCCTCCTTCTTTTTCTCTCTCTTTTTCCATGGCACCACCAACTTGCCAGTCACCAAGGCTCATGACCCCCTTTTGAGTCTTCCCCCAATGACATTTATCTGGAATCCAGACCCTTGTTACCCACTGTATTATTGTAAGACCTTCCTAACCAGTCTCTCCATATCTAGTTTTCCTCTTCAAATCAGTTCTACATAAAACTGACAGATTAATCATTCCTAGTACATAGATCTGATCATCGAATTCAAGAATTTCATTCAACATTTATTAAATAATGTTTAAGAATCTATACTAAGGGAGGGAGGGAAGAAGGGCAGGGAGAGTATAGCCCCTATCCTCAAGAAGATTATAGTATACTAGGGGAGGGGAGAAATATGAGATGTACACAATTAAGTGTGATATGAAATAGAATACGATAGTGGCAAAATTAAAAATTGAGATGTAGGAAAAGCAGGGCAGTGTTAGCCCCCTTCCCCCAGGCTCCATCATGGTTCACAGGCACCTGTGCAAGGAACAGCTGCTAGCTTTACTCCTCCTCCACTTTGTTTCTAGTGCTTTTTTTAGGCAGTCATGGGTTAATAGGCATAGCCTGGATCATCTGCTAAATAGTAACTTGGAGAATACAAGACAAGTGTGAAGAGAGAGAGAGGGAGAGACAGAGAAACAGAGAGAGTGCAGAGGAGTCCCTGAGAACCCTGAGACTCAGTGGGAGATCCTGAGAGAGTGGGAAACAGCTTGCTTGGGAGTTGGAAAAAGGGGGAGAACCTGATTCAGTCAGGAAGACAAATTAGTGATTCCCACCAACTATGCTCATTTTGTGGAAAGACAGGTCTTATGGAAAGAGTAGGAAAGAGTTCAAAGACATTCACTGAGATCCTGGGTTTAGGGGTGCTTGCTGGGACCCTGAAATTCAAGGCAAATGACCAGGTCTTGCCTTGAATGAATTCGACCCAAGCTTTCTTTCAGCCAAAGACAAGGTTTATTAGACCACTGGCCTGGGTGGGTGACATTTTAAGAATCCCCACTATTGGCCAGATTTTAAGAATCTGAGAATCTGTGACAATTCTATCCAAGCGGGTCAGACTGATCAGACTACCTTAAAGGAGGCAAGATGGACCTTTCATACAGAAGACTGTGGGAACAGAGAAGGGGGATAGATGGAATTAAGGAGTGGAGGTCTAGGGTAGGGTCAGGTGCAGACAATGAGGGCCACAATGAAAGGACAGTTAATTAACTGTGGGTTGGGGTGCCCCAAGTGAATGCCAGGGACCTGGGCCATGTGGGAAAATCCAGGGCTTTTCCTTTTTGGGGTCCAGATCCCAAAGACATGGTCTTTTTAGAGGTTCAGAGTCCATTCCCATAAGGTTTACCTAGAAGTGCTAGAAATCTTTAAATAGCTCAAAACCATAATGGCCCTAGGCATTTCATTATGAAATAACTATCACATTCTTCCTATGAGAGAAGTAAGGGGTAGCTAGGAGTGCAGTGGCTAGAGGATGGGGCTTTTAGTGAAGAAGACTCATCTTCCTGAGTTCAAATTCAGACTCAGACAGACACTTAGCAGCTATGTGACCAGGGGCAAGTCACATAAATCAGTTTGCTTCGGTTTCCCCATCTGTAAAATGACCTGAAGAAGGGAACAGAAAAATCATTCTAGTATCTTTGTCAAGAAAACCCTAAATGGAGTCATGAAGAATTGGACACATTGAAAATGAGACTAAATAACAACCACAGAAGCTGGCTTGTCATGGGGTCAGAGCACTGAAGGGAAATTGAGGAGGGATGGAATGCCAACAGGAGAAACCATGATCACAGAGCAACAACATGAAGAGCCAGGTGATAAACTATAAGACAGAAATACTTGCCTTGCCTGTACATTCAAGGGAGTATTGCAAATCATGTGGATGATTCATGTCCTTTGGGAGGTTGGACCCTAGAAGGACAAAGGCGATTTTTTGTCTGATGAACCAAGATGCCTTTGTAATTACTGGGAATTCCACCAAGAGTAGTTCTATAAACATAAGAGCCACTGGGCAGAGGCAATTGACTTTCTAATAAATTCCAAGTTCTTTCCCCTTTCTTGAAGTCCCTCCCAAGCTAATACTATAAATGGGGAGAACTGTATAGGTCCTGAAGGGATTGTGAGTGCAATACTCACTTGAAAGGGAAAAGAGTTCTTTGAATACTTATTCAAACACATCAACTCTGGTTTTTTTCGATGCAAAGAAAATCTGTTCTATGTTTGATGCCTTCTATGCCCCACTGCTTATAAGAAGAGCTGTGGGCTACCTTTTTGAGGGAATACTGTACGAAGATGCTCCCATCTGAGTGGAAGCATATGAAATACAAAGAGAATTAAGAACATCCTCCCTCCTACCCCTACCAAAGGGTATCCTGGCATTTGATATCAGAAGGAAGCCTCTATGTAAAGATTATGTATGCTTAATATTCTCCTTGTAATGATTTGTCCTTCATTTGAGGAGGACCATGACATCAGAAAGATGATGCCAAGAATTGCAAATGAATTGGATTTATGTGAAGAAGTTGTATAAGGTCACCACCTTCTCCTCCTGAGCCATCTGGGTCTCGTGGCAAGATGTAGATCAGCATGACTGGAGATGGCTCCCAAGGTATATACTGGATTTATAGTCAAGCAAATGTAATACTCTAGGAAAGTTCATGGAGAATATTCTCCAAGAATACAGTGTTAGAGAAAATTAGGCAAGGCTTCATGGAAAGGACAGGGCCTGGGATGGACCTTAAAGCAAGAGAACAGTTTCAATAGCTGGGGATAAGGTAGGAAGTAAGTGAGATTGAGCAGGACAAATACATGAAGTTGTGAGATTGCAAAATGACTTCAAGGAAGGAGTATTACTTTGATTTGGCTAGAATATAGAATCCATGAAGAGAATTTAGTGGTCTTACATGCCAGGCTAATCAATTGTATTTTATGCCAAAGGGAATATAGAAACAAAGAAAATTTTGAGTAGGGAAGAGAGATTTATATATTAGAAATGGCATTTTATAACTGAAGGATGGGTTGGACAAAGGGAGAGATAAGGAAAAGGATATTTTGATAGACTATTATGTTAATTATTATAACATCATATTACATATAAGATATTCTTAGTAATATAACATATATAATTATCTTATAAGATAATTAATATAACATCATAATATTATATATTATAATAATCCAAGAAAAAGGGTGGAAGTAAAATGAGTAGAGAGAAATGTTGCAAAGGAAGTATTTACAATATTTAGCAACTGATTGAATGTGTGGGAAGAGGGAGAAAGAAGAAACAAAAGTGTCTCAGGTTTTGAACATAGATAACCAGAGGATAATAGTTCCAGCAAAGGAAATCGGGAAGCTGGGAGGAGATTTAGTTTTGGGAAAAGACGAATTAACATTTGGGCATATTTGGTCTGAGAAAGATCACATCTCCCCTCTATTTAACATCCTTCAGTGGTTTCCTACTGCCCAGGATTCAAGGCTTTCCACAATCAAGTTCCAACCCACCTATTATAGCAACTTTCTTTCTTTCCTATTCCACACTTTATGTATGTTCCATCTAAAATGTCTCTGAAACAAATTCTTCATCCTTTCATCTCTACACCTACCTCTGGAATGTCCTCTTATCCTATCTCTGTTAGGTTTCTACCTATCTATCAAAGTCCAAAATAAATCTTAACTTTTCACAAAATGTCTTCCAATTGCCTCAGATGGAAGTGAGTTGTCCCTCCTTTGAGGTCCCTCATAGCATTTTTTTAAACTTTTCTGATATAATTATCATTATTTTGTTATGTTTGTGTCTGTCTTTATGTACTCATCCAAAAGAGATTTTTAACTATACACACTGTAAAAACAAAGAATAAAATAAACTTATTGTCCATATTATGACATGCAGTTAGGCAATCAGTTGACTTAGTCCATGATTATATAAATGTTGGACAATCTTCTCCTTGCAAAATCCATAATTTGCTGCCTCATAGCATCCCAATCTCAGAAGAATCCAAATAATGGTAACTTGAAGAACTCATGATGGATATAAGTAGGTTATAGGATATTGCCAATTATCATTTATACATAAGAAGTAACACTAGAATTAGTACAGTAGGAAAGAAACTGTGTTAAGAGTCAGAAGACCTAAGTTTCAATCTTTGCTCTACCATCAAGAAGTTATGTGACTCTGGGCAAGGTCTGGGCCTTCTTTCTCTGTAAAATTAGGGGTGTTGAACTGGATGACCTTCAAATTGCCTTACAATTCTGAACCTATGTATTTGTGATTCAAAAAGAAAAAAAATCATAACGGCATATACAACTAGAAATGGGGGTGAGTCTATCAGGTTATTTTGGCAGCAGTATAAAAGATACCTTCACGTTACACTGGTAGCTACACAATATTTTTCAAAACCCAAAGAAGGCCTTGAATGTGGTAGGTAGCTCTTTAATGGAGGAGTTTCAAAATAATATTGGAAAAAATCAAACAGGACGAGAAAACTGGGACAGTCTCGATCTATGTGATTGAAGGAGGTAACTGTACTGATAAAATCATGACTCCCTCAAAGGATTCATAGTTCTTATCATTCCTCATGAATTGTAAAACCCTCAAGGACAGAAGTCTATGCTTATTTTTGCTAGTGTCGCCAGACACATAGTAGGCATTGAAAAAATATTTTTTAATGAATTTTTCCTGTGTTCATCTGTCATCGTTCTTGGAGCACAGTATAACAACTGAGAATTTTACATTTCTTGGACTTTTAATTGCTGGAAATTGCAGTTTAAGGACTACTGCAAGCTAAATTCAAGGGAGTGATGGAGACTGAACTTTTCACTGCCATATAGGCCTTTGTAACTGAAAGAACAAAGATATCACTCCTTGGGAGGTTAATGTTGCAACCTGTCAAGCATTTTTTTTTTCAGTTGGGGAAAGCAGATTGTGGGGGAGGTTAAATTAATATACCGGCTCAGCAGAAGGGTGTGGGAATTCTCAGGTACAGTAAAGGTTGCATTTAGAAACCCTGGTTATCTGAGATTGCAGACAGCATGTACCCTGGGGTAATAACCAGGAATTTGACCTCTCACCATTTGTTTTTTATGTATTTAGTTTAAATCTTTTTTTAACTCCATAAGGCAAACTTTCTCACTTTTAACCGAAGTTCTTGGAAGACACCACTCATTTCCCCCACTCCAAATCTACAAATATATTTTGATCTAGAACCTCTTGGAGACAAGATGTAATTCTATAATAAGATAATACAACAAAAAATAGCTACAAAGACTTTTCAGAGCTAGAAGAGACTTTGGAGTTATTATTCTATCTCTCCACAATTCACAGATGAAACAACTGAGGGGGAGTCATTTACCTGTGTCATTTGGCTAGTGATATGCCACACACACTAATGAAATTATAAATCCTTGAAGAAGTGAAAATTTTAGAGAACTTGCCAAGAAAAGAGGTTCTTATGATCATAGACAATCTAAAAAGAACCTTAGAAGTCATTGAATCTGACTTCTTTTTTACAGGTGAGAAAACTGAGACTTTCAAGTGACTTTCCCAAGATGACAATATGAGTAACTTGAGAAGGAGTTTAAATTCATGGCTAGGAAATCCTTCTTCAAGTTCTATTTCATGATATTATTATTATTATTATTATTTCATGAAATGTCTATTTTTCTCCCTGAAGAAGTATACTCAGTTTTGCTAGGTAGGTTATGGTTGGTTGTAATTCTACCCCCTTGGCCCTCCAGAATATCTTACTCCTTTAATGAGGGAGCTGCTAAATCTTCTGTGATTCCACAATATTTGAATTATCTCTTTCTGACTGCTTGAAGTATTTTCTCTTTGACCTATAAGTTGTGGAATTTGGCTACAAAGTTGCTAGGAATTTTCATTTTGGAATTTTTTTTGGTATTTATTTATTTTTAGATTTCAACATTCATTTCCACAAAATGTTGAGCTCCCATTTTTCTCATTCTCCCCTTCCCTACCCCATAATACCTTGTATTCTGATTACACTTTCCCTCAATGTACCCTCCCTTCTATCACACTCTACCCTTCCTTTAGCCCCATCTTCTCTCTTTTCTTGTAGGGCAAGATAGATTTCTGTACCCCATTACCTGTATTTCTTGTTTCCCAGTCATATGCAATAATAATTCTCAACATTTGTTCCTAATATTTTGAATTCCAACTTCTCTCCCTCCCTCCCTACCCATCCCCACTGAGAAAGCAAGCAATTCAATACAGGCTATATATGTCATTTTGCAAAAGACTTCCATAACAATCATGTTGTGTAATACTAACTATATCACCCTCTATCCTACCCTGCCCCCCTTTTTTTATTCTCTCATTTGACCTTGTCCCTTCCCAAAAGTGTTTACTGCTAGTTACTCCCTTCTCCCATTTGCCCTCCCTTCTATCATCCCCCTCACCCCACTTGTCCCCTCCTCCTCTACTTTCCTGTAGTGTAAGATAGATTTTCATACCAAATTTAGTGAGCATATTATTCCCTCCTTAAGCCATATGTGAAAAGGGTAAGTTTCACTTTTTCCTTCTCACCTTTTCCCTTTCCCCCTCCATTGAACAAGATTTTTCTTATCTCTTTGATGAGTTATAGCCTGCCCCATTCCATTTCTCCCTTTCTCCTCCAAGTATTTTCCTCCCTCACCCCTGAATTTTATTTTTTTATGGATATCATCTCTTCTGATTCAGCTCAACCTGTACTCTGTGTGTGTGTGTGTGTGTGTGTGTGTGTATAATCTCGCCACCTACTCAAATTCCGAGAAAAGGCTGAAGAGTTACAAATATTATCTTTCCATGTAGGAATGTAAACAGTTCAGCTATAGAAAGTCCTTTATGATTTCTCTTTCCTGTTTACCTTTTCATGCTTCTCTTGATTCTTGTGTTTAAAAGTCAAATTTTCTATTCAGTTCTGGTCTTTTCATCATGAATGCTTGAAAGTCCACTTCCCTTGAAGTGTTATACTCAGTTTTGCTGGGTAGGTGATTCTTGGTTTTAATCCCAATTCCTTTGACTTCTAGAATATCCTATTCCAAGCCCTTCAATCCCTTGATGTAGAAGGTGCTAGATCTTGTGTTATCCTGATTGTATTTCCACAATACTGGAATTGTTTCTTTCTAACTGCTTGCAATATTTTCTCCTTGACCAGGGAACTCTGAAATATGGCCACAATATTCCTAGGAATTTCTCTTTTTGGGTCTCTTTCAGGAATTGATCAATGGATTCTTTCAATATTTATTTTGCCCTCAGTTTCTAGAATATCAGGACAGTTTTCCTTGATAATTTCATGGAAGATGATGTCTAGGCTATTTTTTTGATCATGGCTTTCAGGTAGTCCCATAATTTTTAATTTGAATCTCCTGAATCTATTTTCTAGGTCAGTTGTTTTTCTAATGAGATGTTTCTCATTATCTTCTATTTTTTCAAACTTTTGGTTTTGTTTTCTAACTTCTTGGCTTATCTCATTGCCATTAGCTTCCCTGAACTCAATTCTCACTTTTAAAGAACTATTTTGTTCAGTGAACTTTTGAGCCTTTTTTTTCCATTTGGCTAATTCTGCTTTTTAAAGCTTCCTTCTCCTCAGTGGCTTTTTAGCCTCTTTTGAAAGGTGTTATTTTCCTCAGCATTTTTTTGGTTCTCCTTTAGCAGGCTTCTGATGCACTTTTCAAGCTCTTCTATGACCTGAGTCCATTTCATATTCATTTTGGAGATACTGGAGGCAGAGGCCTTGACTTCTCCTGACAGTATGCCTTGTTCTTCCTCATCTGAAAGGATGCAAGAAGACACCTGTTCACCAAGAAAGTAATCTTCTGTGGTCTCATAATTTTTTCTCTTTTTTGGGCATTTTTCCAGCCAGTTACTTGACTTCTGAATCCTTTGCCAAGAGGAGGGTCCTAGTGCTCCTCCTCTCCCTAGTAACATGCTCAAGGCTGAGATTCAGATCAGCTGCTCAGCTTCCCCAGGGGCTTTGGTTGGGGGCAGGGCCACCACTGAGGGCTGAGGGTCAGATCAGCTACTCAATTACCCCAGAGACTTTAAGCTGAGCTGCCTGGACAATGGACTTATGCTGCTTCCATGTAGCTGCCTACTGACTGCTGCTGCTTAGGGCCAGTGCTGGGGGGACCCCATCCCCCTCTCTCCCAGCTAGGAAAGCCTTCCTACACTGACCTTTGGAACTTTCTTTGTCACTTGTGGGTTGAGGGATTTGGGACCTTCCCTACTGGAAATTCTGCCCTGGAGGTCTGTTCAGGTCCTGTTTCTCCCAGTGCCACATGGCCAGGGCTGGGCTCTGCTCAGCTCAGCTCAGTGTCCTGTGAGATAAACCTTTCCTTTCTGCCTTCCAGGTTACCTTGGCTAGAAACCTCTTTCATTCTGTTGAGCTGTGGCTTCTGCTGTTCTAGAATTTGTTGAGAGTCATTTTTTACAGGTATTTTGTGGGCTATGGGGGAAGCACTAAAGTACATGCATCTTTCTACTCCACCATCTTGGCTCTGCCCCTCCCCCACACTTTGGAATTTCTTTCAAGAGGGAATTAATGGATTCTTTTAATTTCTATGTTTTGTATCTTTATCTAAGATATAAGGGCAATTTATCTTGATAATTTCTTAAAATGTGATGTCTAGGTTCTTTTATTCATCTTGATTTTCAGGTAATTCAAAAGTTCTTAAATGATCTCTCCTGGATCTATTTTCCAGATCATTTGTTTTTCCAGTGAGATGGTTCACATTTTCTTCTTTTTTTTCTTTCTTTTGACCTTGCTTTTTTGTTCCTTAAAGTCTCATGGAATCATTACCTTCCATTTGCCCAATTCCAACTTTAAAGTAATTAATTTCTTCAGTGAACTTTTGTACCTTCCCTCCCCCCACCTTTGACATGTTCTTCTTTTAAAGGAATTTTTTCCTTCAGTAAATTTCTGTGCCCCTTGTACCATTAGGCCAATTCTGTTTTTTTAAGTGATATTTTTTTTTCAGTTTTTTTTGTGCCTCTTTTGTTGTTGCAATTTGTCCTTCATTCTTGCAGAGGAACATGACATCAGGAAGCTGACATCATGACATGAAGGTGAATTGGATTTAAGTGAGGGAGGGCTGTGCAAAATCACCAGTCTTACTTTCTCCTCTGAAGTCATCTGGTTTTAGTAGTAAGAGATAGATCAGGTCTGCCTTGGATGCAGTGGGATACCTGGGCTTTTTCAAGCTAAGGTCTTTAACAGGTCTCAGTTTAACAACCTCTTTTATCAAGTTGTTGAAAGAATAAGATTGACTCTATATCTTTTATAATTGATCCTATTTATAATTAATTGATTTTGTATTATAAAAGTGCCTAGGTCATGACTCTTTGTCTCTGAACTTGGTTTAGAAATTCACCTGGCCTGTAATGAGTTAAATTTAGAAGGTCAGCTCTCTTTTTAAAACTGTTCTGTTCTAGTATAAAGTAAATATGCTATCCTTGAGGGGTACAGATCAATACCAGGAGTGTATTCTAGTGTCTTTACACTACTAAGCTATCCTTCAAAGATGTCTGGTTTGTTATCCAAAGAAATCTGTTCTACTTTCTCTAAACTTACAGGTAGATTTAAACAATAAACATTTATTAGTCAGAATAAGTAAGGAGGGAGTTGTTGCTACCTAAATTATTCCCACTTTCCAACCAATTGTATTGCTCCCCTTGCCTCTGCACTGTAATCAATCATTACTTGTTCCCTGAAGTCCTATTCTTTGTTCTGAACTTTCCTAAAAACTATAAAAGCATAACCATTCCTCACCTCAGAATCTTAGCTTTACTAAGAAACCCAAGATCCTATTTATTGGTAAATTCATGCTTTACTAATAAATTGGTCATGTTCAGAACTTTATGTCTCAGTCTACCTTAATTTTAGCTATTATACTGTTAATTCCCTTTTCATCATTTTCTTACATCACTCTCATTTCTTTTCTTAATTTCTCCTCTAACACTTATCTCTTTCTTTACTTCTTTCAGGAATTCTTCCTGGTCTTTGGTCCAATTAGCATTTTTCTTTGAGGATTTCCTTGTACCTTTTTTCCCATAATCATCTTCTAAGTTTATATCTTGGTCTTCCCTGCCATGGTAGTAGCTTTGGTGTTTTTTTTCTCATTTTTCCAGTCTATTTCTTCACTTTAAACTTTATATTAAAATTGGGCTCTGTTAACTTTGGGGTAAGGAGTCAATGTGCCAAGCTTCAGGCTTTTTTGGGGCTGCTGTATTCAGAGTTAGTTCTGGGAGTCTTCAAGTTTTCAGTACTTCCAAGGTGTCATAATCCTGGGAGAGATATGGTCTCTGCTCTCCTGGTCTGTGCTCTAGTCTTTACCCAGGAAGGAACCCTGTTCCCTTGCAGCCACAAGTACTAGTATTCCTCTTGACCCTAGAGGCTAGGGCCCCTATGACCAGATGAGAAACTCTCCTCTCCATCAATCAATACCAGTTGTACCCAGTGCCAGCAGATGGTCCCCTGTAACCTCTTTCTGATCTCTTGTCTGACTTCCTTACTATCTCTGGGCTGAGAGCTCCTGAAGCTGCTGTTGCTGCTACTGCAGTTACTGGTACCACCTCCAAGGCCCACTACTGATTCACCCATCCCTGTGTTATAGACCTCTCCTATGGACCCTCTATGTCATCTTAAACTGAAAAAATACCCCCCTCTGACCTTCTGTTCACTCTGCCACTCCAAAATTTGATTTGAGGCTTTATTTTTAAAGTTATTTGGAGGGGAATGTTGGGAGAATTCAGCTGGGTCTCAACCTATCCTCCACCATCTTGGCTTCCCACTTCCAGAAAAACAACTTTGAAAGATTTAAGAACCCTGTTCAATGCAATGACCAGCCATAATTTCAGGGAACTGAACATGAATCAAGCTACTCACTTCCTGTCAGGGAGGTGATGGACTCATGATGAAGAATAATTCATTCAAGATGAAGGATGAGACATACACTTTTCAAAAACACAATCAGTGCAAAAAAATTGTTTTGCATAGTTATTCTAGGGACTTTGTCTTTCTTCTTTCTTCAATGCCAAGGGATGGGGATGAGGAGAAAAAAATATTTCTTATTAATTGAAAATAAAAAGTTTAAAGGTACTATACACCTCCCATTTAGAGCAGCCCCCTTCATTGGGAAAGCAAACATCCCTGTGGCAGAAAACATTGGAATGGTACATCAGTCTAAGAAATATAAATGGTGCTGAGAATTTTTAAGCACAACTACTTCCACACTAGCCAGCCCCAAGAAGGAAGGTAGTGCTTCAACTGTGGCCAAGACAAAGGTACAAAGAAGACTCCTCCACTTTATGGAGGGACTAATGACAAGAGAAAGAACACATAATGTCGATACCTGCCTACTTCAAAGAACTATTGGGAGAATCATGGAAGACATCAGCACTAGAAGAAACCATGACATGACATGACATGTCAGAGTCAAAAAGTAGAGCAGAGGGCAACGAGGCAATGTGTTTTAAGCATTCTTTACAAAGGAGGAAATTTAGGCCTAGAGATGGAAAGTAGCTATACAGTTAGTTAGAAGCAGAGCAAGAACTAGAAAATAGGACCCTTGATTTTACCCTCTAAGGAACAGCCACCTCTCTTCAGATATACACTATGTGGGAATGTGTTCTGTAAATGGTAAAGCAATACATATGTCAGCAATTATCATCATTCCCATTAGGGACTGTTTATTGAGTCCTTGGGACACAAGGAAGTGTAACATGGTTCCTGCCTTCAGGACACAGGCATAAAATATATATAATAGTACAGCTCTTTGAGGGTAAAGAGCATATCTTTTCACTTTTTATCCTACATACACATGGTGCCCAAATCCAGTGTATAGTACCATGAACTAGGATATAGACACCCAATAAATTAAAGTTGAGCTAAATAGAATTGAATTCTATATAACACATAATTGAATGTGAGACAGAGCAATTACCTTGGGCGTATCTATGATTATCCACCTCACTGTTACACAGACAAGATCACAGAATGTTAGAGGAGGAAGGGACTTTAGAATGTAGACAGCAGAATGTCAGAGCTGGAATGGATTGGAAAGGCCATCCTAGTCCCACCCCTTCCTTTGTAGGAGTGAATGTGATTAGGCATTACTGTTTGCTCTCTCTGCAGTCTTAGCAAGTACCACAGGACTCAAGCATGGCCCTGAAGTAGCAGTGGCAGCAATAATTGGTTATTCTTTGCTTTCTTCCACTCTGAATGCCCTGCTTGGCTTTTCTATTTCCTAAGACCTAGAGGCCTTCTTCAAACTCATTAAAATGTGTTAATGAGAACTTTTCAAAAAAGAAAGAAAAGCATGTTCAGCCACTGCTTAGTAAGCAAGACAGAGTGGGCTCAGACTAACCCAAACTAGGACAGTCTCTAATCCATTGTCATTTCCCTCTTTCTTATTCCCAAATTCTAGACATCTAAGTTGTTTGTTTTGCTTCAAGTTATTGAAATAAAAAGAGAAGAACCAGTCATTTTTTTTCACTCTCTACCACAGCCTATCCTTGTGCTAAAAACTGTGGGGGATACAACATAAAAAAGAAGCTTTGACCACAAGGGTGTTACAATCTAGCCATTCCTTCCACTTACAGGACTTCCTCCTCCTCCTCCTTCAAATCAGCGTTCAGGGGCATAGATCAGACTGCCACCTCTTCTGTGAGTTGTCTGCTGCTCCTTCACTACATGTGAATGGTGTTTTGTAGTGCTCAATACATTCTGAATCTTAGTATACTACAGTTATCTGTCTCCTCATGCTTTCTGTCTCGTCCTATCTTACTGGGCTATGCACTTACCATATTCTAGGTCACACAACTAGTAAGGGACAGTGCCAAGATTGAAACTTGTGGCAGAAAACCCTGGTCTTTTGACTCCAAATCTAATGACCTTTCTAATTTATCCATACTGTAACAATACTATTCTTTCTGTGCATATAGTCTGTTCTTTAATTTGAACCAGGAAATGCCATGTTATTTGCCAACTTTAACTCTGTTCACTCAAGCATGTATTAAGTTCTTAATTTGTACTCAACATTGTGCTAAGCCCTGGAGACACAAAAGTAAAAAAAAAAAAATTGTAAGTCCTGTTCTCAAGAAGCTTACTTTCTATTGTGGGGTGGGGAGAGGAAGGAGAAATGTGATCTCTATATAAATATGACCAGGAAGATATAAGTAGAGAATTACAGGAAAAGAAAAATCTAGAAATAAAAGAAAAAGTGTTTGAGGAAAATATGAGAAAGGAGAAATCATTTTCATCTGGAAGGTTCAAGGAAGGCTACAATTCATAGGTGGCGACTGAACTAAGCCTCAAAAGAAGGAAAGAATTCTAAGAGATAAGGACAGAGGGCAGCATAGTTAGGAACAGAGGACACTGATGGTACATTAAGTTCGGGTAGCAATCAGAACTTCAGCTTGGTTAACATTTGGGGTGCATGAAGTAATGCAAGGAAAGAGTAAGAAATGAGGACAGAAAGATAGATTGGATGCAAACTGTGTAGAAATGATGATTTAAGCTTGATATGTCAATGGGATATCTGGATAGAAATTTCACAGCAAATAGCTGGTGATACAGGGCCACAGTTCAGAACAAATATATGGAGATAGATAGATAGATAGATAGATAGATAGATAGATAGATAGATAGATAGATAGATAGACAGGAAGACAGACAGGCAGGCAGGCAGGCAGACAGATACATAGATAAATAGGTAGACAGACAGACAGACAGACAGACAGACAGACAGACAGACAGACAGACAGATAGATAGATAGATAGATAGATAGATAGATAGATAGATAGATAGATAGATAGATGATAGATAGATGATAGATAGAGATAGAGGTTTTAGAGACATCTGCATACACATGATCATTGAATTCATGGTAAGGTCACCAAAGGTGATTATATGGAAGAAAAGTAGATGATGGGAATCAAAGTACATTGACAAAGAACAGTTAGACAAATAGGAGATAGGGAAGGGACATAAAAGCCAAGGGGAGATAAAGTATACCAGAGGAGATGACCAATGTCCAAAACTACAGAAACATCAAAAAGGATAAGAACTGAGAAAAAGGCTATTAGATTGAGCTAATTCAAGACATTGCTGATCCCTGGAAAACAGTTTCAGTAGAATGCTGGTATCAGAAAAACAATCTCCTCAGGACTGAGTAATAAAAAATGATAAGACACCAAGAATAGCAAGTATAGAATACAATTTCTAGGAGTTTAGTGGTGAAAGGAAGATAGAAAAAAAGCTTCAGGAGGATAGCAGGGTCAAGGGAAGTTGAGTTTTGTTCTTTTTTTTTAACTTTGGGGAGATCTGAGCTTGTTTTTAAACCAACAGGAAGAAATCAGGTAATAAGAAGAGATAGAAGCAAAGAGGAAAAGGAAGAGAAAGAAGAACAAAGAGAATGATTGATGGGGTAAGATCCTGAAGGAAAAGCCAGGAAATGGCATGTCAGAGACCCAAAACTCCTAACCAGTAGGTAACCATAGGCCTTTGGAACAGGTAGGTATAAGAGAGTAAGGAAATGGTGAGGTGTCACTAAAGACATAAATATGACCGATCTTATAATGGAGCATTATCTTTGCTCAGCTTCTTGTATATGCTGTGCCTTAAGACCTCTAAGGGCTTACAGTATAACCCAATACATTGGACACTCCAGGGATACACACAAAACAGAATCACAAAAAAGTAATAAATACGAGAGAGCATCTAGGGCACAAGACTCCTTTACCAAATGTATACGCTGCTTTGCTTCAAGGAGATCTCTCTTGTATTTCTTGTTCTCCTTTCTGCAAATAAAGTCCTCTGTGTGCTATAAGAGTAATTGTAAGAAGTCTATAAGAGACTTTAAGAGAACACCAAGCAGCTCTTGAGTCTAAATCACCAGAGCCAACAAACTTTATCCCCGGATGACAAAACTATCAAATGTGATTACCAACCCATATTTGAAAGATCCTAGAGAGTGGAAGATGTGCCACAAGATTAGATAAGGACAGCTGTACCAATTTTCATTAAAGGGAAGAGAATAGAGTTGCACAGTATAAGCCAAGTGAGCCTGACTGGCTACAGACATGAGGTCACCAGTGCCAGGCTCCAGATCTAAAATTAAATCATGTAAGGGGGCATGTTCGGGCAAGTCTTTCATTGCTAAAACCCATCTAGACCGCAGACCAAACAAAGCAATCTGTCATTGTTCCCCTTTCCCTTCTCTTCTGATAGGGCATGAGTCTGAGTCTTGCCCTGAAATTAAGAAGCATATCTTGTTTATTTAAAATTGGTTTACTCTTCTGTACTTAAATGTTTTCTAAATTTCTTAAGCCACCAAATATGATAAATCTGTTAACCATATCCATAAATTATGTGTGAATGAGTGTTCAAATGCAACAATTTGCAAGTGCCTGGGAAGGAGAGAGAGATTTAAGACAGTAGTATTTTACTTCTGGGTGCAGAGTCAAGATGGCAAAAGAGAGCAAGCATGCAGCTGAGGTCTCTCAATATTCCCCTCCAAAAAACTTTAAAATGAAACCTCAAATAGAATTCTAGAGTGGCAGAACCAAGAAGCCTGAAGTTTGGGACAATAATCTTCCTTCCCCAGGCCAGGAACAGAGCCAAATTTTAACATAAATTCAAAGTCAAGAAATGGATTGGAAAAAAGAGCAAACAATAAAAAAAGAACCTGACCTTAAAATTCTACCATGGTGACAGGGAAGACCAAGACACAAAATCAGAAGATAGTGAAGTCAAGACAACTATAGGTCAGTATGGTAATAGAAAAGTACCAGGTTTCCAACGAGAGAATTGGAATCAAGTGTCTGAGACTAGGGGTAGTCTCACCTTTCCCTTCCCCTTCCAAAAATCAATCCCATTATTGAAGACACTGAGCCAGTCGCAGATAGAGCAATTAGCTGTGATCAGAGAAATTGAACCAGATGGAGATAATATATCCAAGCAGAAATGATAGTCACCTAAAGAAAGGCAGCTTCAGATGTGATGATTCTACCTGGGCATAGAACTTTAGAGCTCACCAGAAAGTTGCACTTAAGAGTAATTACTCTAGGAATCTAAAAATGGAGAAAAGGTCTTCCACTAACTAGAAGATGAGAAAACAAAATCTTAGAAAGGTCCAGTTTCCAGAAGTACATGTAGAGCTCCAGAGCAAATCCTATAGTAACAAGAACTTAAAAGGAGAATATTACAACTCAAGTTGGCAGGACAAATATTATTATCCCATTTTATCAAACTGAGAGTCAGAAACTTTCATGTTGGCTGAAGATCACAGAGATGGGAAAGAAACTGATTTCCAGAAAGGTGAAAAATGTTAATCAAACCTAATGAGAATCAATGTTGGCTCCCAAAGGAACACTGCTACTGCTCCTACTTCATGTCCTTTTCATTGTGAGTTTGCTTCACTGTTGGTGGTGTTTGATGGTAGAATACAGGCCAGGACCCAGCTGAACTCTCCCAACATTATCCTCTGAACAACTTAAAAATAATGCCACAAATCAAATTTTAGAACAACAAAGCCAACAAAAGTTCAGAGGAGACCTTTATTCCAGCCTAAGACAACTTAGGAGGACCACAGGAGAGGTCCATAATACAGGGGTGGGTGCAGGCCTGGAACACAGCAGGAGGACCAGTGCTGGGTCTTGTAGGAAACTACAAGAGCAGCAGCTTCAGGAGCTCTCAGTCCATAGATGGTAAAGGGTTAGATAACTGGGTCACAGTTCCAGGATGGAGAGGAGTGCTTGTAATTGGTCACAAAGGAGCAGAGGCCTGGTCATAGTTCCAGGGCCAAAAGAGCACTAGAACTTATGGCTGTAGGGGAGCAGGGGCTCTTTCTTGGTAAAGGCCAGAATGCAGACCAAGAGAACAATAACCACACCTCTCCCAGGATTACACCACCTCAGAAACACTGAAAACTTGTAGACCCCCAGAACTAGCTTTGAAAATAGCAGCACAAAAAAGCCTGAAGCATGGCACATTGCTTCCTCACCCCCAGGAGAATAGAGCCCAATTTTAATATAAAGTTCAAAGCAAATAAATAGGCTGGGAAAATGAGCAAACAATAAAAAAAAAGAACTTGACTATAAAAAAGACTACTATGGTGGCAGAGAAGACCAAGACGTAAACTTAGAAGACAAGGATGTGAAAACAGCTGCAAATAAAGCCTCAAAGTAAAAATGCTAATTGAACTGAAGGCCAACAGGAATTCCTGGAAGGGGTAAAGAAAGAGGTAAGAGTAGTAGAGTTAAAATTGGGAAAAGAAATGAGAGTGATGCAAGAAAATAATGAAAAGAGAATTAATAGCTTAATAAAAGAGGTACCAAAAAATTCCGAATAAAACATCCCCATAAAAAATAGAATTGGCCTAATTGTAAAAGAGACACAATCATTACCTGAGGAAAAGAACTCCTTTAAAAGCAAAATAAGTCAAATGGAAAAGGGGGTACAAAAATTCACTGAAGGAAAAACTTCCTTAAAAAGTAGAATTGGCCAAATGGAAAAAGAGATACAGTAGCTCACTGAAGAATATAAATTTTAAAATTAAAAATTAGAATTGAGCAAGTAGTAACTAATGACTACAAGAGACTTGAAGAAACAATAAGACAAAGTCAAGAGAATTTTTTAAAATTGAAGAAAATATGAAATATCTTATTGGAAAAACAATTGACCTGGAAAATAGATTGAGGAGAGATCATTTAAAAATTACTGGACTACTTGAAAGCTATGATAAAAAAAAGAGCCTAGTCATCTTATTTAAAGAAATTATTTTATAAACTGCCCTGATATACCAGATAAAGGAAGAAAAATAGAAACTGGAAGAATCCACCAATCATCTCCGGAAATTCCAAAGTCAAAAGTCCCAGCAATATTATAGCCAAATTCCTGAGCTCCAAAGTTAAAGAGAAAATACTTGAAGCACTCAGAAAGAAACTATTCAAATATTGTGGAGCCACAGTGAGGATCACACAAGATTTAGCACATCTACATTAAAGGAGTGAGGGGATTGGAATATGATATTCCAGAGGGCAAAGGAGGTAGGATTATAAGCAAGAGTAACCTGCCCAAGAAAACCGACTAAAATCCTTCACAGAGGAAAAAAGTGGATATTTAATGGAATACAGGGTTTCCAAGCATTTCTGATGAAAAGACCAGAATTGAGTAAAAAAATTACATTCAAACAGAAGACTCAAGAGAACATAAAAAGGTAAATGTGAAAAAGTAATCATAAGGGATTTAGTAAGGTTAAACTGTTTAAATATCAATATGGAAAGACATTATAAGTGACTCTTAAGAACTTATCATTATTGGGGCAATTACAAGGAGTCTACATGGACAGAGAGCATGGATTTGAGTTGATTATGTTGGGATGATGTTAAAAAAATGGATAGGTGAGAAAGAGAAGGGAGTAGAGGCAAGGGAGAGTAAGAATGGAGAAAACGATCTCACATAAAAGAGGTACATGAGGAAAAATTTTTTCAGAGGAGGGGAAAATGGGGCATAGGTAACACTTGAATTTCACTCATATCTAAATTGGTTCAAAGTGGGGGAGGTATTTGAATGCATACTCAATTGGTAATAGAAATCTATATTAGCAAACAAGGGAGTAGGAGGAGATACAGGGAAAAGGGAGGGCTGGTAAAAGAAGGCAGAGGACAGAAACAAAATAGACTGTAGAGAAGCAACAGGATAAAAAGAGAGAAAAGGATAAACAGAAGAAAATATGATGAAGGAAAATGTACAGTGAGTAATCATAATTATGAATGTGAATGGGATGAACTCAACTGTAAAATGGAAGCAGACTGTTGAATTGATTAGAAACTAGAATCCAACAATATGTTGTTTACAAGAAACACACTTGGGGGGGCAGAGCCAAGATGGTGGAGTAGAAGGACGCACGTTTATGAGCTCCGAAACCAAAGCCCATAGAATTAATGTAAAAAGAGTCCCCCATAACTTCTGGGTCAATACAAGGTGTGCAGAAACGGAGTGGAAGAGATTTCCGTTCCAGGGAGCCCTGGAGACCCGTCCCCAGGGTCCGTTGCACCCCGGAAAGTGGACCCCACCCGAGCGCTGCCCTGGCCGCAGCCCCAGAGAAGCTGATCGAAGCAGGCTTCAGAGACGGAAACTCCGGCAGCCAAGAAAGTTCCTCTGCCCACAGAAGCTACAGGTCAGTGAGAGAGAAGGCCGGGCTGGAGGAGGGGAGCGGAGCATCTCCGTGACTCGGGCCCCCTCGGGAGGAAGCTGCAGCGGCAGAAACAGGGGCAGGAAGCGGCGGAGGCAGAGGTGTGGGCGGAGGCTGAGGCGGCAGCGGCTCGGGACTCAGGAATCCCCCAGCAGCAGGCAGGATCTTCATTACGGAAGGTTTCTGCATAAAACCTGAGGGAGCTGAGCCTGGGAGACGGCCCTGCCCCCACCCCGCTCTATTACTGAAGGCTTCTGCTTAAAGCCCCCGAGGGAACTGAGCTTGGGAGGCAGGCCCCCCACCCCGCTCCCACCCGCTCCATTCCTGAAAGTCTCTACATAAAGCCCCTGAGGGATCTGAACCTGGGAGGCAGCCCTGCCACCACCCCAGCACCTGAACTAAAGCTCACTGATTGACAGGCAGCAGGAGGAAAGCCCATTTAAATCTCAGAGGCCAAGCACTAGCTGGGCGGATCCAGGCAGGGGTGGAAAGGAATCTCAGAAGTCAAGTAACTGGCTAGGAAAATGCCTACAAAAGGGAAGAAAAATAAGACTATAGAGAGTTTTTTCCAACAAATGCAAATGATCCCAACCTTCGGATCTGATGACGAGGACGTATCCTTGCCATCAGGGAAAGACGTGGAGGGCGGGGCCTCAGTACCCCAGACACCCCAGGGGGGTGGCGGGTGGGCTCAGGCCCTGGAAGAGCTCAAAAAGGATTTTGAAAAGCAAGTTAGACAGGTGGAGGAAAAACTGGGAAGAGAAATAAGAGAGATGCAACAAAAGTATGAAAAACGGTCAATACCTTGGTAAAGGAGACCCAAAAAAATGCTGAGGAAATTAACACCTTGAAAAATAGGCTCACTCAATTGGCAAAGGAGGTTCAAAAAGCCAATGAGGAGAAGAATGCTTTCAAAAGCAGAATGAGCCAAATGGAAAAAGAGGCTCAAAAGCTCACTGAATTTAATAGTTCTCTCAAAATTAGAATGGAACAGATGGAGTCTAATGACTTTATGAGAAACCAAGAAATCACCAAACAAAACCAAAAGAACGAAAAAATGGAAGAGAATGTGAAATATCTCATGGGAAAAACAACTGACCTGGAAAATAGATCCAGGAGAGACAATTTAAAAATTATGGGACTACCTGAAACTCATGATCAAAAAAAGAGCCTAGACATCATCTTCCATGAAATTATCAAGGAAAACTGCCCTGACATTCTAGAACCAGAGGGCAAAATAAGTATTGAAAGAATCGATCGATCACCACCTGAAAGAGATCCAAAAAGAGAAACTCCTAGGAACATTGTGGCCAAATTCCAGAACTCCCAGCTCAAGGAAAAAGTCTTGCAAGCAGCTAGAAAGAAACAATTCCAGTACTGTGGAAATACAATCAGGATAACCCAAGATCTAGCAGCTTCTACATTAAGGGATCGAAGGGCATGGAATAGGATATTCCAGAAGGCAAAGGAACTAGGACTCAAACCAAGAATCACCTACCCAGCTAAACTGAGTATAATACTTCAAGGGAAAATATGGTCTTTCAATGAAACAGAGGACTTTCAATCATTCTTAATGAAAAGACCAGAGCTGAAAAGAAAATTTGACTTTCAAACACAAGAATGAGAAGAAGCATGAAAAAGGAAACAGCAAAGAGAAGTCTTAAGAGACTTACCAGAAGTGAACTGTTTACATTCATACAGGGAAAGACAATATTTCTAACTCTTAAAACTTTTCAGTATCTGGGTAGTTGGTGGGACCACACATACACATGTACACACATGCACACACATACACACATGCACACACATACAGAGATAGAGAGCCCAGATTGAACTGAATAGGATGGGACCATACCTTAAAAGAAATTAAGGTAAATGGTGAGAGGGAAATGTAGTGGGAGGAAAGAGGGGGAAATGGAAGGGGGTAACTATATGTCATTTAAGAGGCAGGTAGGAGTTTTTCTTAGTGGAGGGAAAAAGAGGAGAGCTGAGAAAAAAAAAAAAAACAAGAAGTTTACCCTCATCACATTTGACTAAACGAAGGAGTGAAATGCACACTCATTTTGGTATGAAAACCTATCTTACAGTATAAGAAAGTGGGGGAGAAGGAGACATTGCAAGGGGGGGGATGATGGAAGGGAGGGCAAAGGGAGGAGGGAGCAATTTGAAGTCAACACTTGGGGAGGGACAGGATCAAAAGACAGAAGAGAAACAATGAGGGGCAGGTTAGGAGGGATGGTAATCCAGTTAGTCTTACACAACACGACTATCAGGGAGGTCATTTGCAAAACTACACAGATATGGCCTATATTGAATTGCCTGCCATCCCAAAGGGAATGGGTGGGGAGGGAGGGATGGGAAAAATTTGGAACTCAAAGTTTTAGGAACAACTGTTTAGTATTGTTGTTGCAACTAGGAAAGAAGACATACAATTAATGAGGAATAGAAAGTCATCTGGCCCTACAGGAGAAAAGAGAAGATGGAGACAAGAGAAGGGAGGGATGACAGAAGAGAGGGCAGATTGGAGATAGGGAAAATTAGATTGCTTGGGGTATTGGGGTGGGGGGAGGGGATAAAAGGGGAGAAAATTTGGAACCCAAAAATTTGTGAAAATGATTGTAAAAAATTAAATAAATAAATAAAATTTTTTAAAAAAAAGAAAGAAACACACTTGAAATAGAGAGACATGTACACAGAGTTAAAATAAGGGGCTAGAATAGAATCTATTATACTTAATCTGACATAGAAAGGCAGGGATAGCAATCATGATTTCAGACATAATAAAAGCAAAAATAGACCGAATTAAAAGGGATAAGCAGAGAAATTACATTTTGCTAAAAGGTACCATAGATAGTGAAGTAAAACAATAATAATCATAAATGTACCAAATGGCATAGCATTCAAAATTTTTTAAGTTAAATGAATTCCAGGAGGAAATAGTAAAATTATACTAATAGGGGAACTCAATATTCCTCTCTAAGAACTACATAAATCTAACCATAAAATAAATAAGCAAGAAGTTAAGGAGAATAATAGAGTCTTAGAAAAGTTAGATATAAGACCTCTGGAGAAAAGTGAGTAGGAATAGAAAAAAGTATACTTTTTTCTCATTATAGGTGGGACTTTCACAAAAATTGGCCATGTATTAGGGCACAAAAATTTCACAACTAAATGCAGAAAAATTAAAAGAATCCTTTTCAGACCATAATGCAATAAAAATTACATTTCATAAAGGGTGATGGAAGCATAGATTAACAATTAATTGGAAAGAAAATAACCCAAACCTAAAGACTGAGAAGGTCAAAGAACAAATTATAGAAACAATCTATAATTTCATTAAAAAGAATAACAATGAGACAACATGCCAAAATTTGTGGGATGCAACCAAACCGGTATTTAGGGGGCAAATTATATCTCTAAATATGTACATCAATTAAAAAAAGAAAGGAAGAGCAGCTCAATGAAAAATACAATTTAAAAAATTAGAAAAAGAACAAATTTTAAATTACCAATTGAACAGCAGAATGAAAATCCTGAAAAATCAAAAGAGAGATCAATAAAATTGAAAGAAAAAAATTGAACTAAAGGAGCTGGTTTTATTTTTAATAATAAAATAAAATAGATAAACCATTGGTTAATTTGATTTTAAAAAAAGAAAGGAGAAAACCAACTTAGCAGTATCAAAAATGAAAAGGGTGAATGCACCACCAATGAAGATAAAATTAAAACAATTAGTAGGAGTTATTTTTGCCCAATTACATGCCAATAAAACTGACAGTCTACATGAAATGGATGAATATTTACAAAACTTAGATTAACAAAAGAAAAATAGAATATTTAGATAATCCCATCTTGGAAAAAGAGGTTGAATGAGTCATCAATTACTCCCCCCCACAAAAAAAAATCCCTAGGACCAAATGGATTTACAAGTAAATTCTACCAGACATTTAAGGAACAATTAATTACTCTCAGCACTATATAAACTACTTGAAAAAATTAAAGAGTCCTTTTATGAAATAAATATAGTTTTGACGCCTAAAACAGGGATAACAAAATGGTGAAAGAAAATTTGTAGACCAATTTCCTTAATGAAGGTCAACACCAAAATTTTAAATAAAGTGCTAGCAAGATTATGGCAAAATATCACAAAGACTACACTATGGCCAGGTGGGATTTATACCAGGAATGCAGAGCTGGTTCAATATTAGGAAAACTAAAAGCATAATTTACCATCTTTATAACAAAAACAATAAAAATCATATATCAATAGATGCAGAAAAAGCTTTTGACAAAATAAAACAACAATTCCTATTAAAAATACTAGAAAGCATAGTGGAGCTCCATAAATGGAGCCCTTCTTAATATGCTAAGTAGTATCTATCTAAAACCATCAGCAAGCATTATCTTGCTTGGAGAAAAACTTGAAGCCTTCCCAATAAAATCAAGGGTGAAGCAAAGATGTTCATTATCAGCACTATTATTAAATACTAAATATTGTATTAAAAGTGCTAACTATAGTAATAACACAAGAAAAAAGAAACTAAAAGAATAAAAATAGGCATTAAGGAAACAAAATTATTATTCTTTGTAGATGATATGATGGGTTTACTTAGAGAATCCTAGAGAACAAACTAAAAAACTAGTCAAAACAACAATTTCAGCAAAGTTGCAGAGTATACAATAAACCTACATAAATCATCAACATTTCCATATACTACTAACCAAACCCAGCAGCAAGAGATAAAAGGAGAAATTCCATTTAAAATAATTGGAGGTAATATAAAATACTTGGGAGTTTCCTGCCAAGAAAAACCCAGGGACTGAACACAATTACAAGACAGTTCACACCAATAAAGACAGATCTAAACAACTGGAGAAATATTAATTGCTCATGAGTAGACTAAACCAATATAATATGAAAATTCTACCAATGTTAATTTACTTATTCAGTGCCATATCAACCAAAGTACCAAAAAATTGTTTTATGAATCTAGAAAAAAATTAATTAAAAAGTTCATCTGGAAGAACAAAAGGTCAGGAGTATCAAGGGAATCAGTAAAAAAAAAAAGTGAAGCAGCATGGTAATACTATATTTCAAACTATATTACAAAGTAGTAATCATAAAAATAATCTGTCGTCTTAGAAACAGCATGGTGGATCAATAGAAAATAATTGGTACATAATACACAGTAATAAATGATCATAGTAATCTAGTATTTGATAAACCCAAAGATCCAAATTTCGGGGGACAAGAACCCACCATTTGACAAAAATTTCTGGGAAACCTGGAAAGCAGTTTTGAAAAAAAAACTGGGCATAGACCAATGTTTCAGACCATTTGCTAAGATAAGGTCAAAATAATAAATTATTTAAACATAAAGGATGATATCATAAATAAATTAAGGGATCATGGAAAAAAATGTACCTATCATACCTATGGATAAGGAAAGAGTTTAAGACCACACAAGAGATAGAGATCACAGGAAGTAAAGTGGATACTTTTTATTATAAGATATTAAAAAGATTTTGCACAAACAAAATGAACGCAGCCAAAATTAGAAGGAAAACAGTAATTTAGGGGAACATTTTCCAGCACGATTCTCTGTTAAATGCCTCATTTCTCAAATATATAGGAAACAGAGCTAAATTTATAAAAATAAGAGCCATTCTCCTATTGATAAATGGACAAAGGATATGAATAGGCAATTTTCAGAAGAAAAAAATCAAAGCTATCAATAGTTGCAATTTTTAAAATGCTCTAAATCACTACTGATTAGAGCAATGAAAATTAAAACTCTGAGGTATCATCTCACAAATATCAGATTGGCTAACATGACAGAAAAGAAAAATGACAAATGATAAAGTGTGGAAAAATATTGGGACATTAATGCACCATTGAAAGAGTGAACTTATTCAAACATCCTGGAGAAAAATTTGAAGCTACACCCAAAAAGCTATGGAAGAATGAGTATCCTTTTACCAAGTAATACCACTCCAAGGTCTGAAACGCAGACAGATGAAAGAAAAGGAAAAGGACCTATTTTTGCAAAAATATTTATATCAACTTTTTTTTTTTTACTATGGCAAAGAAATGGAAATTGAGGAGATTCCCATCAGTTGCAGAATGGTTGAATAAGTTGTAGTTATATGATTATGGTGGAGTACTGTTGTGCTATAAGAAATGATGAACAGGATGATTTCGGAAAAGTTTGGGAAGATTTGAACTCATGCAAAGTAAAATGAACAACCAGGGGAACAAGGTACACAGTAACAGAAAGATTGCAAAGATGATCAACTGTGAAAGACTTAGTTGCTGTCATCCAAACAATGATCCAAGACAATTCCAAAGGACTCATGAGAAAAAAAATGTTATCCATCTCCAGAGAGAGGATTTGTGAACTTGGATTGCAAATTGAAGCATAGTTTTACTTTATTTTTCTTGGGTTTTTTGGTCTGTGCTTTCTTTTGCAAAATGGCTAATATGGAAACATGATTAACCTGTACAATCAATATCAAATTGCTTGCCTTTTCAAGGAGAGGGAGGGGTAAGATTCTAGGCAATGCAAATGCAAAACCACTTCTGCATTTATATCACAGTTATTTCTGGAAGGATAGAGAATAAATAAATAAACTATGTCCTCCCAGATTGAACTCTCCCTAGTAACAAAAAAAAAGATACTTAAGAAAAAGACACCCAATACAGTGATTTTATCTGACAAAATAAACAACATTCTGCCCATCCCCTTCCTCTCAGCCATGAGGAGGGAGGTAAATTTTATTTGAGACCTTAATTAGTTTTTCATTTGCTCAGGATTCATTTCCTTTTAGTCTTTTCCATTTACAGCATTGTAGGCATGATATCTAATGTTCATTAAGTTCTCCTTATTTTGCTCTTGCATCAGTTTACACAAAACCTGCCATGTTTCTCTGAATTCTTTATTTCTTATTATATGGTAATATTCCATCATATTCATCTACCATAGTTTTTTTTTAATCAACCATTCTCCAATTGCAGAATCACAGATTTAGAATTAAATAAGATCTAATGTTTAAGCCTCTCGTTTTACAGATGAGGAAATAAAGTTTTAAGGAAGCTAAGTGATTTATCCAGGGTTATATAGCTAGCAAATTATCTGAGATGGGAATTGAACAAGGTTCAGCAATCTATCTACCACAATATGTATTGCTCATTCATGTATTGCTACCTAGATACTGCTGTGATTATTTTGCTGTATAATTGACCTTTATTTCTGTCTTTATTTGGGGTATCCCACCTCATAGTGAGATTTCTAAAAGCAATTCTGGACTGTTCTTCCTGATTAATTTATTCCTACTTTATTTTGGTTGAAATGGGAAAAATGCAGAATAAGTGGTTATTCTGCTATGACAATAGAAGGATAAGGGAAGATGAATAAGCATTTATTAAGCACATACTTCCCACTATGTGCTATGCATTATAAGGCTTCTTAGCAATTAGATGGATTTCTCAGCCCCAAAATAAGGAACATTATTTGCCATGAGTTAGGAGACCTTGAACTAAGCACCAGCTTTAGCAGCAAGAATAAGATAACACAGGAACACAGCTCCTGTGAACCCACGGAATTTAATTCCCTGTGGACTGTCTCAGAAACCTCTATTTTCAGAATACATCTCTTTTCTTTGTGCAAATGTCTCTGGGTTTCTTTAGAGCACGTGGAATGAAATCATATCTTGTCATTGTCAGGCTCACAGCAATTGAAACACAATTCAGCTTCTTTGTAATTTTTTAAAAATAAAATCTGCCTGGGGACCTACTGTCAGTTATAACTACTGTGATTTTATTTAAAGAACCTATATTTTGAGCTTCTCAGTTTCTATTTATTAGAAAAGGTGGTATAAAGCAAAGAAAGGCAGATGCCAATATTTTGATGAATATTTTAAAAATCTTACATTGTTATACGGTAATCAATTTCTCAGATGAAAAGTACATTCTGTATACTGTCAAATGAATATTTAAAATTTCCTAGAGAGGTTAGTATAGAGCAGGTACACACAAACACACATATACACATGCATGAGTATGTAAATACTCCTTTACCATCCTTTACCTCCATATAAAGTCTAAGGTTTGGATAAGAATTCTTGTTTACAAAAGGCAATCATGAAGAGTAGAGCCATAGAATATAAGAAATGGAAAGAACCTTAAAGATCATGACCCTGTCATTTAAAAAGTGAAGAAATTGAGGCTGAAAACAAAACATGAATTGCCCAAGATTGTGCAGAATATAAAAAGCATTGAAAAGAACAGTATGGTGACAAAACCACTGACCTTGGAGTTAGACAATATGAGCTCAAATACTGAATCTGCTGCTTTCTACCTGTGACACCTCCAACAAGTTACTTACCATTTTGTGCCTCAATTTCTCTATATGTAAAACAGGGAGGCTAGACTAGATGATTTCTATGTCTCCTTATAATTCTAAATCTTATCATTCTAGGACCTTTGTTACCTCCTACCTCATGAAAGAAATGTTATTAGTTCACCAAAGTGTGACTCTGAATATTAAAGGCCTTTCATCGTTGACAAAAGGTCATAGGATTTAAAAGTGAAAAGGACATGTCTAATGCTGCGGGAGGAGGAGCTGGAATAGGGTAGTAATTTTCTAAAACCCAGTATAAATTACATTTAGGTATTTTCTGCATCACTGCTCATATCTATTAATACAGATAATTGAGAGTTTAATGTAAATGTGTTTGCATTCATACATACACAAACCTCTCTCTTCTTTACATTTTTCTTTTTATTTCTAGTGTTGTTGAAAGTATCATTTCTAACAATGTGTCTATCATTATATTAGGGAGAATAATATAATGCCAGGTAAAAGACTTTAGTAAAAAGATGGATGGATAGACAGACAGACAGACAGACAGATAGATAGATAGATAGATGATAAAGATATGCAGACAGACAGATAAATGAGAGAAAGAAAAGAAGGAAGGAAGGAAGGAAGGAAGGAAGGAAGGAAGGAAGGAAGGAAGGAAGGAAGGAAGGAAGGAAGGAAGGAAGGAAGGAAGGAAGGAAGGAAGGAAGGAAGGAAGGAAGGAAGGAAGGAAGGAAGAAAAAAGGAAGAGAAAAAGAAGGAAGAAGGAAAGAAAGGAAGGAAAAGAAAGAAAAGATAAAAATGAAGAAAGGAAGAAGGAAATGAAAGAAAGAAAGAAAGAAAGAAAGAAAGAAAGAAAGAAAGAAGAAAGAAAGAAAGAAAGAAAGAAAGAAAGAAAGAAAGAAAGAAAGAAAGAAAGAAAGAAAGAAAGAAAGAAAGAAAGAAAGAAAGAAAGATGTTTAGGCATTTACAAAGCTCTACTTTTCAGATGACGAAAATAAGGTTCACAAAAATGATATAAATTGCCCAAGGTCACACCACTAGCAAGTGACAGTATATGGAGGTGACTGTGGAGGAAGTAGAAGCCACAAGCAATGCTTTATGCTATACATATAAAATTCCCCCTGGACATTCTCCTTATAGGAGCATTTCCCTCAAACAACTGAGGAAAGCAGCCAATGATTGCACCAACACTTCCATCAAAGTATTTCAGGTTCTTATCATCTTAATAGGAGACCACATAGCCTAGAAGATCTGCTTCAGCTATTGGGCTAAATAAAATAGGATGAGATGATTTGGACCCCACCCTTCCACATATATTTTGGATTCATTGGTAAGTGTATGAGTTGTTTCACCTATGATACATAAGTATGTGGGGCTCAAGAACTTTCACTTATTTTATGTATCCCTAGTATTTAGCATAGTATGACACAGTAGATGTTTAATAAATGCTGATTAATTGATTGATCAAATTCAGTGGTAATTAAGACCCTTACTAAAGAACAGCAGAGAGGATAGATGGGAAGAAAAGTCTTCATTGTACATAATTGTATAGTAAAAGCCTCTGTTATCCAGAATGACAGAAAATTCTGGTTCATTAAATTTCTTGTAAAATGAGAACTGGCCAACAAATCCCTTTAATATCCTTGTTGTTAATATTAATTTTTGTTCTATTTCTCATTCTGCTTAGTTAATGGACATAACTAAATTTTCCTTTGATAACTCAGCATCTTGTTAGGGTCCCAGGACCATCACTACAAACATCAGTTGGAGTTCAATAAAACAGTACTTGTAGAAGACAGAAAGATGGGCTTGAATATGGTATGAACATATCTTCTACATTTGTTCTTGTAAGGTTTTCTTTTCATTGCTATTTGGTTTACTTTGGGTTTTAGTTTTTCTTTAGTAAATTCTTTATATCAGTTTTTATGATGTGCCTATTTCTCCTAAGAGTCAAGAGTAAGTAAAAATGTCTGGAGTTTTCAGGGTTCATTGAGATTTACCAGATAAGTTGCTCAATTTTGGAACCTAGAAGATCTCACTTAGGCATTAATAGTAGCTGTCACTTATATAGGATTTTACAGCTTACAGAATATGTTTCTCTGCACTATTTCCTGTACCATGGCAGAAGATAAATCTCTTCCACCTGTATAACATAACAAATGCCATATGGATCATACATTTAAAAATTTTAAACAAACACAAAAAGAAGAAAAGATAATGATATAATTATCTCAACTGTGAGGGAAAGTAAAATTTTGTTCATCAAAGACAAAATGGTAAATGATATAGGAAAATGTTTAATTCTGTACAGTGACAATGGCAAAATAGTCAAGATACTTAAGACAACAAAATCAGGAAAGGGCATGTGTCAGGGCCAGAAATGACTTGAGGTTTTCAAAGTGTAAACTCAGCAAACAAAGGTTGAGGGGTACTAGAAAGCAGCGAATTGTATCTCATACCAAAGTTTCTCCTTGGGTCTAGCCTAACCTCTCCACTAAAGACGAACAAGTCTTGGGGATGATGGAGGAATTTTCAAGGTTCAAGATAGCCCAACCAATGAGCGAGCCAACCCAAGAGGCAGTCAGAGGACAAAATCAGAGGTCCTAGCTATGGACAGAGAGCATGGAGTAAGGAGAATCATGAAGAGGGAAAATCAGTACCTTGAGTCCCAAGTTCCAAATAGATTAGATTATTGATGCTCCAGAAATGAGTGAACAGAAAAACCATGGAAAGGAGCAGGTAAATGGGAAACCTCAGGCGAAGCACCTGAAATGCATTGCTGGGGGACTAGTTAAGGACTAAGTTTGGGAGAAGCAGTGGGCACACTGCCTGACTTTGTTGTCCATTTGTTTTGTTTTTTTCCTATGCAGATGATGACCTATATCTAATTTGAATACTATGCCTTGGGGATACAAAAACAAAACTGAAACAGTTCCTGTCCTTAAGAAGCTTACATCCTACTTGGATGATACTATGAATAGATAGATAATTGAATCCAAGCAGATTTGAACTTAACAATTTGGGGATAGAGAAAGAGGAGAAAAATCAGGAAAGACTGGAACAAAAAGTGACATCTGAGCTGAGCCTTGAAGGAAAATAAGAATAATGAGAGGTAGCGATGAGAAGGAAATGCATTCCAGGCATGAGGAGAGCTTGTGAAAATGTAGAGATCAAATAGAGAATGCTTCGTTCAGAGAACTGCTTATAATTCTATTTGGGTGGGAAATAGAAAGGCTGAAGGGGGATAATTTGAGATAAGATTGAAAAAGTAAGTAGGGAACAAATTTCAGAGGATCTTAAAAGCTGAGTTGAAAAATTTACATTTTAACCTTAAAGATAGTAGGGAGCCACTGAAGATTTTTGAGTAAGAAAGTTGAATGAGCACCCTTGGATCCTTGGAAGATTATGTTGCCAGAAATGTGGAGACTGGATTAGAAAGGATAGAGATTGGAAGTAAGATGACCAATTAGAAAGTTCTTACAAAAGTCCAAGTGAGGGGTAATAAGAGCCTGAACCAGAGTAGGGATCATGTAAATGGAGCAAAATGGATACATGTTAAAAGATGTTATGGAGGTAAATTGCCAGACTTGGCAAATGATTAGATTGAGGGGTGGGGGGCAGAGGGAGGGAGAAGAGTGGTGAAGTGTAAAGAATAAGTCCAAGGTTTCAAGGTAACTCAGAAGATGTAAATGTCCTAGTCAGAAAGGGGGAAGTTTGGGTAAAGGGTAACGAGAGAGACAGAGAGACAGAGAGACAGAGAGACAGAGAGTCAGAAAGGGGGAAGTTTGGGTAAAGGGTAACGAGAGAGAGAGACAGAGAGAGACAGAGAGAGAGAGAGAGAGAGAGAGAGAGAGAGAGAGAGAGAGAGAGAGAGAGAGAGGATGAGTTCCAATTTGAACATGTTTAGTTTGAGATGTCAATGGAACATCTAGGTGGAAATGTGCAACTGGTGAATGAACACATAGTACTGATGTTTAGGAAAAAGCTAGGGCTTAATAAGAAGATTTGGAAATTATCCATTTAGAGGACATAACTGAACGATGACAATAAAAACAAGACAGTAAGACCACTAAGGGAGAAAGTATAAAATAAGAAGAGAAGAGGATCCGGGGCCAGTCTATAAGAACCAACCATGCTCAGAAGATGGAGGAGCAAAAGTAGGCTGAAAAAAAGGAGTCAGATTCAGTAAGGATAAAGAGAACCAAGAGAGAACAGCAGAAAAGAACATCTAGGAGACAGGACTGGTCACCTGCGTCAAAAGCTACAGAGAAAAGTTGGAGTACAACTGGATAAGGGCAGGTGGCTTTAGCCTTTGAAATCGTCAGTAACCTAGGGATTGTTTCAGTCAGGGGGTAAAGTCCAACTATAAGATAAGCCTGAATATAAGAATTTGAGAAGTGAGTGAATGGTGAGAAAAGGGAGTGAGACTATATAATTCTTTTCAGGAACTTGGCTCAGAAAGGAGAAGAGATAGAGGGTGATCACTTGAGGGGATGATAGAGTTAAGTGAAGGCTGTTTAAGAGTAAAGCTGAACATGTTGGTAAGTAATAGGGAAGAAATCAGTAAGAGGGGAGAGACTGATGATGAGTGAATGGGAGGAAATGATCCTTAGTAAAAAGCTCTCAGAATAAGGCATGGGATCAAATATACAGTTATAAGAGTTAGCCTTGACAGAAGGCCACTTTTCTCAGAGAGGAGAATAAGTGGGGAAAAGGTATATATGTGTATGTGTGTGTATGTATATGTGCATGTATGTGTGTACATATGTATGTATTTATAAATACACATGCATACATATATACATATATATTTACACACACATATATAATTATGGATGGATGTATATATGGCTTCTGAGGCCTAGAGCAGGAACTATGGGGGAGCTCACAATGGTTGCTTTGGCTTTTACACTAAAGTTGGAGGTGAAGGTATCTCCTGAGGGGATAAAAGTTGTATGGAGTCTTAAAGAAAAAGGCCTTCACAACCAAGGAAGGGGAGGGAAAAAAGGACTGCTATGCTTCAGTACTGACCCAGTTAGGATTAGACAAGGGAAAATCTAAGATTTATGGAAGTGATTGTAGAAAACTAAAAACAAATTAATTAAAAAAAATTAGATAAGAGGAATCTGTAGTAAACTTTGGCTTCCTTCAGCAAAGTACAGCAGCAGAGGGATGGGAGTAGGGCAGGTGGCCTGGAGTTTGATATTTGTAGGTAACAAAAATATGGATGGGGTGTTACATAGATGGGTGGTAAACCTCAAAAGCAGTCAGGTTGGAGAGTAATGGTGGTTTCACAAGCAACTTTGGGCTCTTGACAGAAAGGTGATGGATTAGTGGTCCAGAATTAGATATAAAATTTTAGATATGGCCATCATGTTGATTTAATTTTTCCTGACAACGGTTATTTGTCCCAACAAAAAGTTCAATTGAGGGAGGAAGGTAAAAGATATTGACCATGGGGAACAAAACCAGGTTGGGTCAAACTCCTGGCCTAGAGCATCAAAAAACATGACAAAAGGGCAAAGATTTACTTGGGTGTGGTTGCCAGAGGGATGTGGTGTATTGTGGAGAATGTCAGGGTGATTAAGTGACATATGAAAAGATAGAAGAAAGATGAAAAGAAGGCAACAAGGAAACATGTAAGGAGTAATGACTTTGAAATCAGATCTGAGTCTGGGATGCTGGTTAGTCAATGAAGAATAAACTATTAGCCTACATAATATTCACATGGAAGCTTGATAAGCTTACTTTGCAAATTTGCTCTAAGGTCCAGGACCTCTTATCTGTAGAATGAGGGACTTAGAAGAGAGGAATTCTAAATTCTCTTCCAGCTCTAAAACTATGATCCAATGGTACCATGAAGTCCCAAGTCTAGGATAAAAACAAAAGCAAAAATCATATTTACATAGTACTTTGCAATTAAAAAAAGCTGTCTCTACAACCCTCTAACATAGGGAGTAAAAGTATTATCGTTCACATTTCTTTTTTAGAACAAGAAACTGTTCCTTTAAGAAAAAGTAATGGGGCAGCTAGGTGGTGCCATGGAGAAAGCATGGGCCCTGGAGTCAGGGGTTCAAATCTAGCCCCAGAACGTGGGTAAGTCACTTAACTCTGATGGCAGAGAGAGAGAGTTAGAGAGAGAGAGAGACAGAGACAGAGACAGACAGACAGACAGAGAGCACATTTAGGGTTAGGATTCGAAAGGGAAGAAAGCAATTTGCCTTAAGAATTAAGTGACTAAGCCAGAACTCAAAACAAAATCTTCTGCCTTCAAAGCCACTCTTTTCCATTGTACCTTGCTGGGGAAGTGCTGTCCTGTGGGTTCTTCCTAACAAGGCAAGTTTGTTCTAGAGGCTTGTAGTAAAAGACTCCATGGCCCTGTTCCAGTTTGGTGGTTGCTTCATTCTCTCAGTCCTTGGCATGGTCAGCATAGGGTAGTCACTCTTATGAGTCTACAGCTGCTCAAATACCTACTTCAACCAAGACCTTAGAAGAACGAGCCACATTTTATAGAACTCACATTCTTTGGACTTATTTAATGACTCTAAGAAAACGACTGGGAGAGGGAGCAGGGAGGCATGTCCCTGAAGAAGATGCTGACATGGTGCAACAAGCTACTAATGTCCTTGTTACGTGTGATTAACACATTACATCTAGGGCAGGTCTACTTGCAACATGTTATTCAACTAAATGTCTTATTGCTCCATAGACTAAAACCATTTGCCCGAGTGACCTGAAAACTTGTGGGAAAACACCTCTTCAGCATTGGTGGTGATCTTGCTCCAACTTGCCATATTTGGCTGGATAGCTCTAGATTCTGGGTGTTTGCAAATGTCTCTCAGGGAACAACCCAAAGCTATTTAGTGGACTTGGGGATGAGAAGAGGGAAATGGAATGGAAGGGAAATAAATATTTAAATGTAGATTGAGGAAGATGTTTCAAATTAATTGTGGAAAGACCTAGAAGTCAATAGCATATATAGAATCTAAAACCAGAAAATTACTTAAAGATGATCCTAGTGCCCTCATTTTACAAAGAAAGAGAGATCCAAAGACTGCCCCAAGATCACGTGGGTACAACACAAAATAGTAGACCCAGGATAAAAGTTCAGGTCTTCTCCAAAATCACTCCTCTTTCTGTTCTTGTTGTTTCATCATTTACAGTCATGTCTGATTTTTTTGTGGCCCCATTTGGGGTTCTCTTGGCAAACAAAGATGTTTTTATGGTTTTCCATTTCCTTCTCCAGCTCATTTTATAGAAGAGGAAGCTGAGGCAAACAGGGTTAAGGAACTTGCCCAGAGTCACACAGCTAATCAGAATCTGAGATCACATTTGAACTCAGATCTTCCTGACTTCAGGACCAGAGTTCTATCGACTGAGCCACCAACCTGCCTGTACTGTGCTCTTTTGCTCTAGTCCAGCATTCAAAGACTCACCTTAGATTAAGTATTAAAATTAAATTTAATGTTCTTCCATTTTAGAATATCCACCTTCTCTTTCCCTCTTCCCCCATCCAATTGAAAGAGAAAGAAAAACAAAACTCTCCAAATAAATATGCAGAGCCAAGCAAAATAAATTCCTTCATTGTGTGAGTCTCCTATCCCACTCTACCCCGCAAAAAAGCAAAGAAATCTCAGTCTGCATCCTCCGTTTGTCATTTCTTAGTCAGGAAGTAGATAAATGTGTTTCACTGGCCATATGTTCATTTGAGCTGTTTTGTCTTTCAAAGTTGTTTTTCTTTAAAATATTATTGTATAAATTATTCCCTTTCTGTTCACTTCACAGAGTCAGTCCATTTAAAACTTCCTAGACTTCTCTGAAACCATTCTCTTCATCATTCCTTATAGCATAATCGTATTCAATCACATTCATTTACCTTTGATTTAGTTAATTTACTTTTATTTAGACCTTGAACTTCAATTAAATTAGATTCTATCTTTTCTGCTCTATTGCAGGGAGGTTTCTGGGAAGGCTGTAAACAGAGGGTCACTTCTGCAGATGGGAAGATGAAAGGTTCTAGCCAAAACTTATCTCTCACAAAAACTATCGCCACAATGATGAGATTGTACCAAATAACAGAAAAGATGCCCCCAAGAAAGATGAATGCAAAGAAACACAAGTAAAGGAACCCACCCCAAAAGAATGATGCTGCCAGCATAGTGCCACCTCTTGCCTCATGTTGAGTCAATGCCTTTGGAGGCCATGACTGCCTAGAGTTACCCTGAATCTTTCCAGTGATGTTCCTTTACGTGGTCACAATATCATGCTCCAGTTACGGTTCTAGGTTGTTCATGGATGTTGTTTGTCTTTATTTCTTGATGAGCACCATAGTGTCAGGGAGATCATGCCATGACTTGAAAGTGAATTGGATTTAATTGAGGGAGGGCTGTGTAATGTCACCAGTCTCACTTTCTCCTCCAGAGTCATCTGGGTTCAAAGGCAAGATATAGATCAGGATGACTGGAGATGGCTCTGGATGCAGTGGGAGACCTTGGCTTTAACCAGTTGAGGCAATATTCGGTCAGTGATTAAGGTTAGGTAAGAAATAAGGAAGAGAACGGCTTCTTTTATCTAGTCAAAAAAAGAAAAAAGTCAATCTGGGAGGGGAAGACTCTCAGGATGTTGAAGGAAGAGAACTGGAAGCCTCCCCAACCGCTTGTAATTTAGTACTTCCCAACGTTAACTATTTCTTATTTGTCCTGTATGTAACATGCTTTGCCCATGTATACATATTATATATAATTTTTACACACACATACATATTTGTATGTATTTACATGTTGTATCCCCCACTGTAAGTTCCTTGAAGGCAGGAACTATCTTGTGCTTCTTTTTGTATTCCCAGCACTTAAGCCAGTGGCTGGCACCTAGAAATTGCAAACCTACCACAAACAAATACATGTTCATTGATTGATTGATTTAGTGACCAAAGGATCAATAGTTCTTAGGAGTCAACTTTCTGGCTGCCTTGCTTCAAGCAGAGTAGAGGGCTGAGAGCAACGTGTGACTGATTAGCTGTTAGTATCTCTCACTACCATCCGAGATCCTCTTCTGAAGGATCAACATGCATGGAATTAAAGTGAATTCCAGCAGTTGCAGAGGCAAGAAAAGTTCAGAATAATTTGCAAAATAGTTGTCACCTCTGGTGCTGAAACTGAATAAGTAAGCCAACATAATAAAATCCCTAATACAATGAAGGAATACTATGGGTTGAGAGATTATTTATTAAGAGATTCTTATATTATTATTAATGTATTATATAATATATAATACTACATTATTATTAAGAGATATTAAGATTCCAGAAAAGGCAATAATTTATCAATAGTTACACTAGAAAAGAAAGACAACATGGCAAAGCAGACAGAAAACTAACCTAAAAACCAGGAATCAGAGGTCAAGTCCTGGATATGTGACCTTGGGCAAGTCACTTAAACTTTAACTACTGCCAGCAGAAATAGACTAAGCTAACTAAGACCCTAAGCTGCAGGAAAGGTGGCAACCTCCATTTGCCCCTCCAGGAATTCCTTATCTCATAGAGATCACAGTTCTGGTCCATATCCCTTTTCCTATATCGGAAGGAAGAACTGATTGACCACAAATATTCAGAGGGGTTGAAAGTATTACAAAAAGAAATGAAGGAAGAATTAAGGAATTAAATTAATGGTCGAGGAAAATCTTGGAAAAAGAACAAATATCTTTAAAAAGAAGCTAAAAAATTTAACAAAATAGCAGATACCCTGAAAAAACAGAATGGAGGAAATTGGACTTAAAAATTCAGATAGAAGATATATTCATGTGGAAGCTGTTTTAGAAAATTGAAAGAAGCGTAAGGTATACCTACAATCAAAAACAACTCTCAGGATGAGGATAGATCATCTGAAGTCACTGGATTATTAAAAAAAAACTAACTAAGGTAGTTTAGTACACAGGGCATTGAGCCTTGAGTCAGGAAGACCCGAGTTCAAAGCGAGCCTCAGATACTTCCTAGCTATCACACTGGGTAAGTCACAACCTCTGTTTACTTCAGTTTTCTCAGCGCTAAAATGAAGATAATTATAGCACCTTCCTCTCAGGGTTGTTGTGAGGATCAGATCCGAGTTCCTGGCATACACTAAGTGCTATATAAATGTTAGCTATCATTATTATTACTTTTCTTTAAAAAAAAATTGATATCATATTTCAAGAAATGACTGAAGAAAATTATTCATAGTTATTGAAGCCAGAAGACAATGTAAAAGAAGATAAAACCCACAGGTTCTCTCCTTTAAGATACCTCAAATTTAACAAATACAGAAATTTGACTATTATACTCTAAATTTTCCAAGTCAAAGAAATAGTACTATAATTAACTTAAAAAAAACTATTCATCGCACACCAAGTAACTCAAGTCAGAATCATATCTTTTTAAATGCAAGAAAAGACAGGGCAAAATGGAATAAAATGGAAAAAGGCAAAAGAAAAAGACTTATTTTCAATAAAACATCATACAAAGTTGAGTTAAAATCTAGAAGGGAAAAATAGACTTTTAGTAGAATTGATGACTCCTAAGAATGTGGATTAAAAAATCCTAGTCTGGGTATGATCTCTTGAATGCGAGAGCAAGAGACTAGAAGAAACTTGAAAGCAAGATAAGTTTGAGCAACTTGAAAGAGCTGAAAAATGGTCTAGTGTTTATATCTTGAAAGGGAGAGAAAAGAATCTGGTCCCTCTAGAAGCCCATTAACTCTAAGGATCAATAATGTAATTTTTTTTAAAGACAAACTGGGGACCTGGGTGTTAAAAAAAGAAGAAATAAAAGGAATGCTCTAGGGATGGAATGGAAATGAAAAAGAAAGAACTTTTAATTTTTCATCAGCAAAACACCACAGGAGAAGATTATGCAAGCATGGAAATGGAGGTCGGGAACCTCACTCTTAACAGAATTGGGTAAACTAAGTTTGGGATTAAAAAAAGAATATAGTGTAGAAATATAATAATGTTAGTAGAGAACTGGAAGGGTTAGGAAGAATGAAGAGGAAACATTCAGAGAGAAAGAGTAGAATTGTAGAGTTAACAGCTACAAAGATAATAATAAGGAATAATAAATAACATTTATATAGTACTTATTATACACCAGTCACTGTGCTAAGCACTTTACAATTACTATTTCATGTAACCCTCAAAACAACTCTGAAAGTTAGGTACTATAATTATCCCCATTTTACAAATAATGAAACTGAGGCAAACAAAAATTAAGTTACTTGCCTAGGGTCACACAGTGTCTAAGGTTGGGGTACAACTCTAGGGTCAGTGCTTTATCTACTACTGTGTCACCTAGAGCTAACTTCAACTAAGGGGGGGGGGTGAAGGTGGGAAAAAAGAGAGAAACAAAGAGAGAGAGAGAGAGAGAGAGAGAGAGAAGGGGATGAAAGGAGGGGAGAGTGAAGTGGAGAGGACAAGAATCTATCAAGTGATCAGGGATGTTGCTAAATGAAGACTGGGAAAGGAGAGGCTTGTCATAAACTTTTCAAACTATAGATAACTAGTTTTAATTGCATTTCCTCTCTTCTCTCTCCTCTCTTTCATTTTAAGAAGGGTATGATGAGAAAAGTAAGAAAACATTTTAATATAAGATAATAAAGGGAAAACCTAACAATGTACATGGAATTAACTCACCCAGAAAATGGAGAAGGGTAGTAGTGGAAGAATGCACCACAAAGTCATAAAGTAATACCCATCAAATTTTTGCTATAAAAAAAAAACACACTTAGAACTAAAATGATGAACTAGGATAGAACTTACTAGGTTTTAGCTAAATAAAAAAATAATAATAGTCAGGGTTTTCAAGCATGATCTCAGATCAGGCAATGATAAAAGCAGACATGCTTAAGAAAAGTACACAGGGAAGTTAGTTTCACAAAACATCTTTTCAATATAGACATTGTTACAATACAGTAAAAAAGTCATTACCCAATAAATAAAGGTTCATATTCAAAGAGAAGGAAGGAAGGAAGGAAGGAAGGAAGGAAGGAAGGAAGGAAGGAAGGAAGGAAGGAAGGAAGGAAGGAAGGAAGGAAGGAAGGAAGGAAGGAAGGAAGGAAGAAAAGGAGAGAGGGAAAAAGGTGAGAAGAGAGGAAGGGAAGGAAGGAAAGAAAGAGGAAAGGAGAAAGAGAAGATAGACACTATCAACAATTATATGAATGTTCCAAAGCAGTTATAATTAAAAAAATGCAAATTTGAGTAATTCTTAGATTGTTCTGAAATGGCAAGAGATATTCTAACCATGTTTATTTTTGTCATCAGCTAAGATCATGGTTGCCATTTTGCTTTTTTTGGATTCAGCTAAGACATAATAGGTTCTACTCTACCTAGAAAACTGGCAAAGATATGAGAATAGTCATTTTGGAGTGCCTTGGAGAAAATTGGCACAGTAATGCACTACTGATGGAGCTGTGATCATTCAAGGAAAGTAATTTTCAATTTTAGTAGAAAAGTTCACATTTTAAATAATCTTTGACCCCTTAAACCCCTTAAACTGGACATAGAATTCAAGGAGATCAAAGACAGGTAGCACTTTTTGTGGTTTCAAAAAAAGCCCAAAAGTGTATATATCTATCAATGGGAAAATGACTGCACAGACTGTGGGATATGAATTGATGGAATATTGTTGTGACATAATAAAATACAAATATGTAAGGTTCAGAGGAAATTGAGGGAGAAATGAACTAATGCAGGACAAAGTAAGAACAGTCAGGAGAACAATGTACACAATGACCACAACAATGTAAAGGAAAACAACATTGAAGCATAACCAAATTCTGATCAGTGCAATAAATAGCCAATCTTGACTTGAAAGAATTTTGAGTAAAACAAATATTCTTCCTCTTTAAGAGAGATGATGGATCACAGGTATGGAATAAGGCATATGTTGTCAGAAATGGTTGATGTGTTGGTTTATTTAAGAGGAGGGTTCTATTGAGGGTCAGTGGAAAGTGTTAACAAAGCTTTGTTTCATCTTATACATCCAATAAAAATATTTTTAAAGGAAATAAAATTGAATTGGTTTAAACTTTAAAAAAGAAATTTCAGTGAGATTTCATTTATGACAGGGACTCTAAGAAATTGTAGCATGCTTGCTTCAGGCTAAAACTTAATCTTAACTCAGTGAGAAAATAAAGTCTTCCATTGGACGAGTGGGTGCGGCTAAGAGAGAAACTGGTGCTTCAGCAAATAAAGTATAAATGAGTCTTCCTCACACTAGCCAAGATTTTTGACATACCTGAATTTTTATGGAGATAGGTCTAAGGATTCATGTTTCTAGGTTTTGGTTTCTTTGTTTCTTAAATAAAAAAAAATAGTATATTGATTGAGGCAGATATTTCTATTTCTATTTCCATTTCTATATATAAAGAAATTGAAGCCTGGAGAGGAAAAGTAACTAAGGACCATATTACCATAGGACTTTATATTTGGAAAGTACCCCTCCTACAAGTGAGGAAAATAAGATCCAGAGAGATTAAGTAATTTATCAAAATCATAGTGGCAGAGCCAGGTCTGAACCTGAGAATTTTGGCTACTCTAACTCGGGAAAATGCCAGCTATCAGCAATTCTATATGACTCCTAATGTAGTTCCCTAGGACTTGCCATCAAATTAATAAAAGAGTCCTTATGAGAAGGAAATCATAGACTGAAAAATTGAAATCAGTAAAATAAGAACACTAATTAAAGCATTCAAATCAACCATACTTCCTGTAGCCAACTCTCAAAATCTTTCCTTTGAAGTTATACATGCAGCAAGAGTTATACAAAATAATAAGAATCCTCTCTTCTCTTGGAAAATTCCATGTGGGAATAAAACTTCAGCAAAACTTCACATCCATCCAACCATTAGGGTTAAGTAAGTGGCGTAAGAAGGGTCAGCCTGACTCCCAAGTAAATTAGCTAGTACATATAAGCCTTTTGTTTCCCAAGAGAACAGCTTCAGGGAAAGCAGGTGGCTGAGCTGGACCAAGCAGATAAGCCAGAAAGGCAAAGTGAAAAGACCTGCACACCAGAAGGGTCACATCTACATCTACAGTATAGGAGGCGATATAGGCACCAGAACCAGAACTATCTGCACATTAATCACAATGCTATTCTTAAAAAAAAAAAAGTGAGGGAGAGAAGAAAACAAAGCCAAGAGTATTTGAATATGTTTTATTAGTTATTTTTGGTTCTGTCTTCTGAAAGGTTGAAGTGGCAGGAGGGGGAATTTGAGTAAAAGGTGGTACATTAACTGAAGATCTGGAGTTAGGAAGATTTGAGTTCAAATTCTGACTCAGATACTTCTGTGTGACCCTGGGCAAGTCATTTAACCTTTTTCAGCCTTAGTGTCTTCATCTGTAACATGGGAATAATAATTGCCTCTACCTTACAAAATAGTTTTGAACAATCATATGAGATGACTCATGTAAAAACACTTTGTAAAAACCTAAGTTCTAGCTAATATAATTGTTGCCATTTGTTTAGCATATTAATTTAAATTGATTTTAATGGTTCCTAAATTTATTGTTCATTATGGTGCATTGTAAGTTATTGACTATAGTGTGCAAATTCAATTCATTCTACACAATTCAAATTAATTCAATTCAATAAACACTCATTAAGGACCTACTATGTGTTAGATAGGCACTAAGGATACATAGAGGTATCCTTACCCTCATATAACTTAAATTTTGTTGAGGGAAACAACACAACATATTCAAAGCAATATCCTTGGATTAAATAGATGAGTTGGACTCCTCTCTCTAGAAGCTAGACTTTCCTAGGACTGAATTTGATCTCCATGCAGAGCTAAAAGCCCCTTCAGTGGGAGCCATAGAGCATTTAAACTCCTCTAGGTCCAACAACAGAGAAAGTCCAGTCAGTCAACAAGATCGTAATATAAGCAATACAGTTCCTGCCCTGTAAGAGTTTATATTCTACTAATGAGAGCTGAATGTATGTAAATATGTGTGTAATATGTGTGTGATAACATAATATATACATAATCAAATAAGCAAGTACCAAGTTAGAACTTGATAAATATTATAGGAGGATTTGAAGGTAAAATAATTTTCTTCATCATTATCTTTACTAGCATTAAATCACTCCTTGGCTATATATACAAAATAATTTGAAAGGATGTGGTTGTGTACCCTAGATGCTTCCAAGTTCCTATTTAATGAATTAGTTCTATAATATATAAACAACCTAATTTAAATCCAAATAATCAAAAAGTTAATGTCTTTATATACAAAAAGATAAGTACATTCAGCAGCTTTAATGGATAATAAAGGGATGGTAAAAAGAACACTCAATTAATGCAACTAAGAGTCCATAGATGTGGGTTCTAATCCAATTTTGGTCTCCCTGATTTCATTCATCTCCTCTTTGCCTCATCTCCCTAGTTTAACCTTAGTGACTTTTCCTAAGTGACACCCTAAATTCAGAATGAGTTTCTTGCACTAGCTAGCTGAAGTCTCTCCATCTAAACACAAATTAAATGCCTTTTATTTTTCCAGGAAATCTCTGGGCAACTAGTGGGTAATGATGCTATCTCCCAATATCAAAATAATGCTTTGAAAGTGCAGAGTTCTTCATATATTCTGTGTGACTCTCAGCAAATCATTTAGCCCTGTTTGCCTCAATTTCTTCATCTGTAAAATGAGCTGAAGAAAGAAATGACAAACTATTCTAGTATCTCCACCAAGAAAACCCCAAATGGGATTACAAAGAGCTGGACAAAACTGAAAAATGACTGAACAACATCAAACCTCTATTATTTTTCCCTGCCCCTGATAAAAAAATGATTCATGGCCTCTGTTTTTAGTATTCGATATGTTCACTCATTCATGTTTGGGATAAATAATTTCATTCTACAATGTATATTTTTTTCACAACACTGTCATTCCCACATGACATTGATGCTAATGGTAGGGATTCAATCAATATTTGCCTAATTGAAGTGAATTACAGAAACAGTGTTATCTGTCTTAGACTGCAAACTCCTTGGGAGAAAGAACAGGGATAGAAGAGAATTAATGCAGATCTCTTTCCTTAGCTTGCCATGGAACAAGTTAAATGGTGAGAAGTGCTGCTTGACTATGACAATTTGGCCATGATGGTTGGGTAGTACTACCAGCCAAATCCTAATAGAAAAAGAATATAGTATAGTCTTCTACGCTAGATTTATTTTCCAAATTTCTCAATTATTGTTCAGTTCACAGATCCATAAAGTGGACGTCCCCACTGCTGACCATTCAAGAATATGTTTAACTGGCTCCAAATTTCAGAACTTCTAAATAATAATTAGGTAGAAATGTGCCTTTACTTTGGCCCTTATTCTGATTACTTGTTGTTTGAAATAAGGATTTTTAAAATAACTTTTATTTTAAGGAATATGGAATCTTAGAATGAGAAGTATCTTTACAGATAATTTATCTGCTGAATTATCTACCCATTCATTTTAGAGGATGAAACTAAGGACCATAACATTAATGTGACTTCTCCTAGATCACATGGCTAGTTGACAATAGGACTAATACTAAAAATAATATCAAAATTCATCTGGAAGAAAAAAAGGTCCAGAATATCAAGGGGAATAATGAAAAGAAATGCTAGGGAAGGTGGCCTAGCACTACCAGATCTCAAATTGCATTATAAAGCAGCAATCAAAACCACTTGATTTTGGCTAAGAAATAGAGGAGTAGACCAATGGAATAGGTTAGGTACTCAAGACACAGTAGTCAATGAATATAGCAATCTACTGTTTGATTAACCCAAGGATCCCAGCTTCTGGGATAAGATCTCATTGTTTGACAAAAATTGCTGGGAAAACTGGATAACAGTGTGGCAGAAACTGGGACTAGATCAATGCCTGACACCGTACACAAGACTAAAGTCTATATGGATACATGATCTAGGTATAAAGACTGATAGTATAAACAAATTAGGAGAAAAAGGAATAGTGTATTTGTCAGATTTATGAAGAATGGAAAAATTTTTGACTAAACAAGAGATAGAGAACATTTATGAAGTGCAAAAATGGATAATTTTGATTACAACCAAGATTAGGAGGGAAGCAGAAAACTGGGAAAGAATTTTTGCATTACTGTCTGTGATAAAAGCCTCATTTCTAAAATATATAGAGAGCTGAGTCAAATGTACAAGAATGCAAGTCATTCCTCAATTGATAAATTGTCAAAGGATATGAACGGATAGTTTTCAGAGGAAGAAATTAAAGCTATCTATAGTCATATAAAAAAATGCTCTAAATCACTATTGATTAGAGAGATGCAAATCAAAACAACTCTGAGGTACCACATTGCACCTATCAGATTGGGTAACATGATAAAACAGGAAGATGATAAATGTCGGAGAAGATATGGGAGAGTTGGAACACTAATTCGTTGTTGGTGGGACTTTGAGCTGATCCAACCATTCTAGAGAGCGATTTGAAACTATGATCAAAGGGCTACAAAAATATGCACACCTTTTGACCTAGCAATATCACTTCTAGGACTGTATCCCAAGGAGATCATAAAAATGGGAAAGGGTCCCACATGTACAAAAATATTTATAGCAGCTCTCTTTATGGTGGCCAAAAACTGGAAATCAAGGAGATGTCCATCAATTGGGGAACGGCTGAACAAGTTGTGGTATATGAATGTAATGGAATACTATTGTGCTATAAGAAATGATGAACAGGAAGACTTCAGAGAGGCCTGGAAGGACCGATATGAACTGATGCTGAGTGAAAGGAGCAAAACCAGGAGAACATTGTACACAGCAACAACCACAATGTATAAGGAATTTTTCTGGTAGCCTTAGCCCTTCACAGTAATGCAAGGACCTAAAAAATTCTCAATGGACTTCTGAGGCAAATCACCTTCCACATCCAGAGAGAGAACTATGGAACTGAATCGCAGAATGAAGCAGACCATTTTCTCTAAGGTTATGTTTTGTTTTGTTTTGTTTTGTTTTGTTTTCGTGGTTTTTCCCATTCATTTTAATTCTTCTATGCAACATGACTAAGGTGAAAATATATTTAATAAGACTGTACATGTCGAATCTATATAAGATTGCACAATGGCTCAGGGAAGTGGGGGGAAGGAGGGGAAAGAATCTAAGATATATGGAAGTGATTGTAGAAAACTGAAAACAATTATTTAAAAAGAAGTCTCCCACCTACATGGATCAATAACTTAGAATCTGTAACTTACAGTCTTAAGCTGCTAAGAATACTGCAAAGTTGGGTGGCTTGAGCCCATTTTCCTGAATCCAAGGGTGGTCCTCTATTGACACACCATATTAAAGATATATGGGAAGAGCTGATGTACTTGGTTAACTTGGCATTAATTGTCTTTTTGGTGTCCTTCTGCAGTCTAACTGGATGATAACTGAAAAGCCCAATCCTAGTCAGAAACCCTAAGATATTAAGCCTGGTTGACCCTGAACAATCTTGTTCTCATGACATTTCCATCTCAGTATTACTTGCAGACTCTTCAAGAGATAGGAACAGCTCTCTGTTCTGCTGGAATTTTGAAGACTCACATGGAAGAAAATTGAAATCCTAGTCCGTTAAGGGTTCATTTTTTCTTTTGCTGTATTTGAGACAGAATAAAAGAATTTATTCAGTGAGAAGAAATAAATTGACTTCTGATGAGAAGAGTCATAGATTAGAATCAGAACCTGAAAAAACCCAAAGGAAACTGGGAGATCATTGTTCAATTCTTCAAAACCAACCTTTTCATTTTACCAGTGAGGAAAGCCCAGACTAAAAGATTTAAAGTTGCCTGCCCAAGTTCACACAGCTCTTTAATACCAGAATCAGGACTAGAACCGAGTCTGACTCACTGTCCTAATCATAGGAATTAGAATGAAAAGGAAATTTATGGATCACCTAGTCTTATGCCCTCATTTTGATGAAAAATAAATTGAAATCGATAGAAAATTCAAAGAAGATATAGTGAACTGATTCCAGAAATGAGACTAAAATCTAAATCTTAAAACTTCTAGTTTAGCATATGGAATAGCTGATATTACAGGGTGTGGAAGCCGCAGAAAGATGTGAGTTCAAATCATGTCACTGATACTAGCCAACTATGTGACTATGGAAAAGGGATAACTTCTCAAAGTCTGTTTCCTTATCTGCAAAATACTATCTGTAGTATCTGCTTCACAGGCTTGACGAAAGTTCACCATATACATATATGTGCATGTGTGTGTGTTTATATATTCCCACATATAATATATGCACATTTTATAAAAATTAAAATGTTATGTTACTTTTCATTGTTAATATTTTTCAATATAATATGCTTTTTTAATGAGATAGTACAATCAATCCAAAATAATCAGAGCCAACCAAACAATAATTTTTTTTATTTTTCTTTTGCAAAGAGCAAATTATATTTTTTATTAAGAATATCTATAAAAGGCTTTATCATTGACCAAATCCTACCTGAGGCTTGAATTAATTTAAGTCTTTATAGTAAAACTTTAGGAACTATCAAGTCTGTGGTATTTTCACCGGAAAATTAGAGGAGAAAGTAGCAAAATTGCCAATAGCCAACTAATTGTCATTAGTTATCAGGGCCTGCCTATGAATGCTGGGTAAACACCAGCTCATAACATGTGGATTTGAAATCTTAAGGGAATATTTTTTCAGTCTCAAATACAAAAATCAAAACTGAAGACTGTGTAATTATTATTAGGAATAAATATGACCAAAAGAAGAGTTACCTAGGGATGTTCCCAATGCATCTCTTCAAAGAGGTCGACAGATTTTTTTGAATATATTGATCAATTGGAATATTTTTTCTGCTTTACATCTATTTTTACCATCCTGCTTGATGAGAATTGATGTTCAGTCCGACTAATTGAGAAGAATGCTAGATTTAGAGTCAAAGTACAGACCCGTGATTTTAACTCTGCTACTTACCCCAACGTGAGCTTTGACAAACTGCTTAACCTCTTTAGGCCACAGACACTGGCTCATCTGTAAAACACAGGGACTAAACTGAATGACCTCTGAGGTTCCTTCCACTTCTAAATCCACGAGTCTATCATACTTAAAATGCACTGTAAAAGGTTCTGGATGACACAAATAAACAACCAACCAGGCAATTCAGAAAAGTCGTCATGGAGCAGGACATGAAAGGCGTAATAGGAAAGGAGTGGTAGTAGAAGCCAGGTTGCACTGTGGACAGAGAACTGGACCTGGACTTGAGTTCAAAGTCAGCCTCAGACATTTCCTAGCTATGTGATCCTGGTCAAGTCACTTCAATTCTGTTTGCCTCAGTGTCCTCATTTGTAAAATGGGGATAATAATAGCACCTGACTCCCAGGATTGTTGTGGGGAATCAAATGAAATAATTGTGGGGTGCTTAGGGTAGTGCCTGCCTCCCAGTATGCACCACAGAATGTTAGATATTATTATGATTACTATTCCAAGGGTGGAAAATATCAACACAGATGTGGGAGAAGGTAATCAGAATGTGTTTGGAGGAGTCAAATTCAGGCATATTTCTCTTCAAGGGATAAATAGTATCATTGTTGAGGTAGGCAGGAGAGAGAAGTCATAAGATCCTGGGAGAGGAGAAGGTTGGTTTCTGGGAAATTAAATTGTTTGAAAGCAACCAGGGGTTGAGTTGGGAAAAAAAAAAAGGACTATGACTATGAGTCAGGCACTGAACTCATCTGGGACAAGGGAGAAGGGCTTGTAGATCCATAGATGACAGTCCAGGTTTCTGAATGAGAAGGAGCAATTTGAAAGGTGGAGGTTGTTGCTGAGTCATGATGGCAGAGGGAAGGTCCTAACATATCACTGCAAAGCAAGGAGTCTTCCAGTTCCTCTTCTCGTCATGTGTTAGAGGTTACAAGAAAAGGAGCAGCCAGTCTTGAAGAGGGTACCAAAAGATATGACATCTTCAGGAGAAAGCCGAGTTTCAAGGATTGCCAGAAAGTAGAAGGAATGGGAGAGGATGAAATTTCAGATGGATGGAAGTTTAACAACAGACAAGAAGTTCAGAGGAAACAGTGAAAAAGAAAGAGGAGGATAGTAATTGAAGAAGACTAGGGACCATTCCATGGACTCCATCCCTCCTTTTCTCTAATAAATCCAGATATCCTGTACAATTGATGAGGTCATCCAGGTCAGGCAGAGAGGGTATTTTGAGGGGTAGCACTTTCAGAGTGCTTTCCTTTCCTTCCTTTCAAGCTTGATCCATCCCATTCAGAACCTTGTTGCTGTCTTTTCTAGACTCACATGTTCTTCTGCTTCTCACACAGGTTCAGTGATTTATTTTACCTTGTAAGTATGTGAAACCTGAGAGAGGGAGTAAGTAGGGTAGGTAAGGGAATCCATAATTGGCCAGTACTGCTTATGGAGAAGAGGAGAAACTTGTCCCAAGGGGAAGAAATGTTGGTACCTGGAGCAAAATCCCAGCTGCCCTATGCTAGTTCTGGAATGTAAATTGAATATCAGCAGCAAATAGGGAAGAAAAAAAATACAGACTGTAAATTCATTAACAAATATAAGCAGATACTGAAATAAGTCAGTAAACCACTTTTTTTGAAATATGTATGCTAAAGAAAAACAAGGAGGAGGCCAAGCCACAGAAATAACAAAGACTCTGAAAATACAAAGACTCTTTAATGAAGGTCCTTTCAGGGAAATTGAGATTTGAAGTATTTCAACGTAGACAGAATAGCTGTTCAGATGATCATAGGCTCTGTTGTTCAGGGAGTCGGTTAATGAACTTACTGAACTATTTACAATTATACTTGAAGGTCACCGAAAGCTGGAGAGGTACCAAAGGATTTGAAAAGAAGAAAAAGGAAATAAGTCATCTTGGCAATTATAATCTGGCACATCGAACACTTCAGCTCTTATTAAAATAATGATAGCGTTTTGAAGGAGGAAGGAAAAAAATACTTCTCTAAGCATCCAGAATATAATAGCACCAAAGAGTTGTCTGAAGTGATAAAGAATGAAGAAATTGGGACCTAAAGAACAGACATGAACACTAGCTAGAACCATGTAAAAGCAATAATAATTAGGATGATGAGGGCAACATCTGGAAAATTATACCCACAAAAGGGGAAATAAACTCAGAAGGGGACACAAAGATGCAGACCAATTTTGTAACTACCTGACTAAAATGAAAATGTGCATTAAAAAAAGCTAAGTGGTAAAAGTTTATAATTTCTTGGAAAGTTATTTACTTTTTATCTTAATTATGTGTTTGAAGGCTTGGGTTTACTGATGATCCACCTGTTTAGAAATACATTCTTTTTAACATGATGAGGGTGATTCAACTGGGTATACTCTCTGGCTCCCTGGGGATTTCCATGTACCTTGGTTTAGCTCTGAAAGATTTATGCTTGAGGACAATACAGCAATCTCTTATGGGTCTCTATGGCTAGCGAATGTATCAAAGAGGACTGATGACCGAACTGAGAAGAACAGTTCACTCAGTGGGCTCCAAAGAACAAAGAGCTTTCAGTTTCTTTTGAGTTGATCTCTTTCTTGGGATATGGCAACTCTTCCTTGAATTTCCATTTCAAGAGGGAAAGGGCTTTTCTCCCTTCCCCACTCTAGGAGTAATGATAGTTCATAGTGGCAATACATACGTTTGTTGCTTCTCTAAGTGAGCCTGACATTAGACAGATCTCAAGTCCTTGGCTCTCTTTTTCCCTTGTTTCTTTCCCTGAGCACAGGTGACCAAATGGTGTTTCTAAGAGATGGATACTTCTAGTCAAGGTAACTGGTTCTTGGTGAGTTTTAGAGGTTCTAGTTTCCTCAGAGATCCTGAGAAGATGCCAGATGTCTGGCAGAAAGCAATATCTGCATCCATACCATTTCTTTGAGAATATGACCAGTAATAAGAGAAGGTTTACTTCTGAAAAGACTAAGAAGAAAATCCAAGCCATTCTGAGACAGGCAGAAGAGCAGGATTTTTCAAGCTGCCTAGACAGTCAAGATCTGAGAGACATATAAAATTTCTGTTCTGGGTCTCTCAAAGATGTCTGTACAGTGTGATGAGTATCTATTTTATGTTTTAAGTGCTCTTAATATGTTCTTATGAGTCTTTTGCATTTGAAGCATTTTTTATGATATAGGCTTTCTACTGGCCTAGAGAACTAGCAAAACCTCATTTTCTACAGCTTTTCTCACTCCTTCTTAATGCTAATGTCTTCCCTCTATTATTTCCTATTTATCCTCCCCAGAACTTGTTTGTATATAACTATTTTCATGTTTGTCTCCTGTTAGTTTCATGTTTGTGAAGGCTTTTGGGGCTGGGACTGTCTTTTGTCTATCTTTCTATCCCCAGCAGCAAGGCAGACCTCTACTCTGTATATTTTGCCAGGACGGACCCTGCTAATCCTTTTTAGGGGAGACTAACTATGAATCATACCTAAGCTTTTTTAAAGAGGTTTTTTTTCCCAGATCCTCAGTTGGAAGAACCATAAGGTAGCTTTCAAAGGAAATGAGTCAGAGAGTAAAAGGCCTGACTTTCTTATGAGGGGTCAATCCACTCTCAAAGATGAATTCAAGTTTGCTGTGAGTTCAGAGCTGCAACACTTTTTAGAAAGGTGCTCCCAGAGCTGAGGATATCATTTACAAAAGAGAATAACAATAATTGGAAACATGGAAAATCTGAACTTATATACATATATGTATGTATATATATGTGTGTATGCATATACATAACTATATAATAAATATATAATGTGTAAATAAATATTAATGAAGAAGGAACTGTAGTGGAAAGAATGCATATCTAGAGTCAAAGAACTTGAGTTTAAATCTCACCTCTACTATTTGCTACCTGTGAAAATTTGAGCAACTCACTTCATCCTCTGGGTCTCAGTTTTCCCATTTATAACATGAGAAGATTGGGCTAGATGACCTCCCAAGACCCTTCTCATTCTATTACCTGAGGAACAAAAAAATTATAGTATGGAATTTGTTCATTCACTCAACAAGTACTTATTAAGGACCTACTGTGAGTAATGCCCTGTGCTAGGCACTGGGGAATATACAACTATAAATTAGACATGGTCCTTGACCATAAAGAAGAAAGATATGGACACAGATCAATATAATCAACAGAATTTTATGATATTGAAAGTGTTTGCATCTTTCCTTTCTGGTAAGAAGTGATAATCAAATAGATCTGTGCATTTTCTCTCCCCGAATATGAGCTGCCACCGATCCATGGTTGACCACCTTATGCTTTCCTTGTTCATGTACTCCCATAAGTTCTCCACAGGAGCTTCATCTGACAAACTAGCAGCCATGATTTCTCTCACATAACAAGTCTACAAAGAGAATAGGGGCTATCTCCGGTGGTCCTGATCTATATCTTGCCATTGGGTTCAGATGACTCTGGGGGAAAAAGTGAGGCTGGTAGCTTTGCACAGCCCTGCCTCACTTAAAGCCAATCCACTTTTAAGTCATGGCATCATCTTCCTGATGTCACGGTCCTCTTTGAGAAAGAAGAACAAACCACAAGCACAAAGAGAACATTCTAGCCATCCACCTGTCATCTCTCCTCATCAAGACACAATGTCATCTTCTCTTCCTACTATATATTTCCTTTTCTTCTTTGCAGTTCTTCATTGCTTATGAGTTGCAGCTTGCTCAAACTCATAGTGCACCTCTCCATTGTCCTCTGCATGAGTTTAATTTCCTTTGAGACTGTCTTAATTCAATTCGGCATCACTGGCAGAATATTAGTATTAAACAGATCATTGACATATCAGAGAACTGACATTTATGTATCTATGATCAGCATATCTATTTATCTATCTCTCTATCTATAAATCCTAGGAATGAGGATTTTTCATTTTATTCATGTTTTTATTTTTAATTTTATTCATTTATTTATATTTTACATATAAAATATATTTGTTTATTTATACACCAGAGGCAGCATGTCATAGCGGATCAAAATATGTCTTCAAAGTGAGGAAAATCTGTCTTCTAGTAGTACTTCTGCTGCATGTTGACTGGGGCAACCCAATCTAGGCAGCCTCCTAAGACTGCAAATAACAGTGAAAGTGCTAATATGATATGCACTGGTAAATAGAATTTTCCAGGAATATGCCCATAACAATGAGTTCACAATTCCAGTCCTTAATCCTCTTTTAAAATAAATTTTATTAATGCTTTTTGTTTTTACATCACATTTTAGGAATACTTTCCTTTCATCTTCCCCCACCCACTCTTAAGTTGAATCGTCCCTTTTAATGAAGAAAATCATTAAAGCAAAAACACCTGATAATGTATACAATATGCTTCCCTAGTAGTCCCTTCACCTCTAATGAAATAAGGGAAATATGTTTCATTATCTATTCCTCTGAATCATTATTAGTTTTTCCATTTTCTCAGTTTGCCTTTCTGTGAGTGATCTTTTCATTTACATTGATGCGGTCGTTGTAGATGCATTATGTATAGTTATTTCCCAGAAAGTCTCAATACAACTTGAAGCTATTAAAATTTAAGAAAAGTCTACACAACTACAAGTCTACACGACTTGTCCAAGATCATAAAACTAGCAAGTAATAGCTGGGGCTAAAACACAAACCTCATAGTTCCAAGATTCTGTCTTATCAGGAATTTAAGCCAATGCTCCTCAGTTTAAAGACTGCCCAGTTTGTCCAATGTACTGACAAGGTGTTTCTTAAGTCCATGAAACTGCATTGTGGATCATTAAAATGAAACAACTCTTGTTGAAATAAATGTTTTTTTTAAATGCTTTCTTTAACCTCAAGAATGTAATGGTTTACAAGTCTCTTAAATTGCAATTCTGCAATGTTACTCTATTGACATCACTAAAATAAATGAAGGATTGATTATCTTCTTCCTGTGTATATAATTCAGAGATGAGAAATATCACAAGAATAATAATAGTTTAAATTTGCATAACCTATTTATAGTTCTCAAAGAATGTTCACATACTTACATCATCTGATGGTCACAAAAACCCTACAAGGTAAGTGAGACAGGAATGTTATTATCCTGGTCTCACAAATAGGGAAACAAAGAAACTGAGAGATCTGGTGATGTAATCAAGGTTATAGAACATGTTGGTAGCACAGGAAAGGGTGACTGCAATCAGGAAACCCAAATTCTCTTCCTGGCAGTTGTTAACACATGATTTGATTTTTCTCAATGATTTCCCTATCTGGGCCTTGGTTTCCTCATCTATAAAATAAGAGAATTATATTAGACTGTAGAATCTCAAAATCGGAAGGTACTTCAGAGGTTATCTAGACCAACCCATACATGAACAAATATTCTCTCTAACTTTCTATGATGCAAGGAAGAAGAAAGCAGATATCTATGTGCCAGGCAAGGCAGCTAGGTGGTGTACAGAGTAGAATGCAGGACTTGGAACCAGGAAGACTTGAATTCAAATTCTGCATGAGACACACAGACCAAGGGTGTGACTTTTGACTTGCCAGGGGGCTCTGATGACTCTAGAGGAGTGAGGCTGATGTCTTTTTCCAGCTCCACCCCACTTATATCCAATTCACACACAAGGCAACACATCACCCTCATGATGTCACTGGTCCTCTTCAAGAATGAAGGGTGAACAGCAGCCATGAACCTCCATGTCTAGGAGGCTGGACCACCCTTTTCTGCTGCTCAAGAGACCCTTAACTAAGGACCTAAATTATGCTGACTAGAAACCTAGTCAGACCCAAAGATTAATGCGAGGAGTCTTCTTGTCATTGTATATCTCAAGTTACCCATATGACTTGTCTAAAAACTGGCCCAATACTGATCAATCAGTTATTGTTTTCATGTTCCTTTGATTGTTAATAGACCTTGGGAAAAGTGGAAAACCTCTTTTTCTGATTTCAGGGAATTGTACCCATTCATTCTCCCCTTCCCAACTTGGAAAGTCTCTAATCTTTCATCCAGTTGGAAATTGGAATACCTAATGTTGTATTGCAGGCCTGCACAACATATGACCTAGCAGCCTCAAAAAGATTTCAGGAGGCTCTCGAAAAATGAAAGGTTGCCATTGCACACTATCGCTATGTGACCCAGGGCAACCAATCAGTCTGCAACCTGAAGAAATTTAGCCTATTTTAATTTTGGCCCCTTCCTACTACCAAGTTATACAGGTCCGTTGTATTGTTTTAATGTATATTTATAATGTATAAAATGTGTAAAAATCTGTCTTCCCTTGTATTCAGGGTCCAACCCTAAATTGAGGAAGGGGGCTGATCCTGGTCTATTAGGAAATTGCCATGCACTGCCTAATAAATCAGAATGATCAGAAGCTCAGACCTTTTTTCCTCAGTCATTTTGTCTTCCAAGACTTGAAGGTACTTTAATATCCCAACATTTTAGGTCAGGTTTTTCAGCCAGGTCAGCATTGACACCCTGATAAGTGACCTTCTGGATCCAGGTTTCATCTTAACTGATATTAGGACTCACTCAGCCATCATACCACATCTAGACATGAACCTAGTTGGGCCAATGTCATGCAGAAACTGAGTTAAGTTTTGAGTCTATACCCCGAAGAGAATAAGGTGGTATGAGGGAGAGTATTCCCGTTTATTTTTACAATACCTTTGAAGTAAACATTGCTTTGTAAGAAGCCAACCATCCTAGGTAGTTAAATGGAATTAGGGTGCTAGTCACTGGCCCCTAACAATGTGGATAAACAGCTGGTGGGGGCTTGAGGAGATAGTACTAAAGAAGAAACAAGGTATCCTAGAATCCTGAGGGGCAGATATAACAGGCCTGGCTCTAGTGAAGAGGGCCATATCTTCACTACATATATGTTAAGCCTGCTAGAAACCAAGCTTTATACTAATCCCAGAGATTCAAACAAATTCTGAAAAGCCCCTACTCTCAAGTAACTCATGTCCTAACTGGGAGAGATAATGTATAGAAGACAGGCCAGCAGCAGGACGGATGGCAAAATCCAGGATTCCTTAGGATGCATTAGTGTATGGAGGGCCTGGGAAACATAAGAAAAGGCTTGGTGACCATCTAATATACCAAAATGCTGGAGTTCATGACTCCTACCTAGCTTGTCACCCATACTCCTACTCCAAGTCTGGGAGGGAAGAAAGGGAGAGAAAGGGCTGTTGATTAGGCTAATGATTCTTGTTGCTCACCCTCCCCACGGGGCCTGAGCAGTCCAGGAGGTTGGGGAAGGAGCCATAGGATGGTCATACTTGGAACTAGAATGAATGAAGAACAAAGAACCTTAGAATTAGGAGCCAGTCCTATCTCTCCATTATGCTACAAGGACCACTGCTCCCAGTGGCATAGACTTTCCTCCTTATTCTTACAAATGGAAGGTATTAGGACAAGTGAGGCCCAAATAACTTCAGGCTACATCCTAAACTATTCCTTTCCCAGGAAAGTAGCTTAATTCTCATTTTATAAAGTGTGGCACATTCCTTATCTTCAGTGGCTCTTTCTGGCCTCTAGGAGAAAACACAAATTCCTCAGCTCGGCCTTGAAAGCACTTTGGTCTGGCCCCAGACATTTCACATGACCATCCTCTGCCCCTGCGGTCTACTCAGTCAAACTGGCCTTATTGCTGTTTTCCAAACTTCAGTGCTTTTCAAGGCCTGTTCACATGCTGAGATATCCTTCTTCCTTAACTCTGCAGCTAACAAATCTGATTTATTCTTTCAAGTGCATGCAGGTGTTAACCTGTGGAGATCTTTCTAGTAACGCCTTTTTTCCTGTTCTCCCTCTGAAAATTGCATTTTATTTGTAAATTGTTATATCCTCTCCACCACCACCACTACTGCCCAACATCTGCACTCACATACACTAGTGTGTAATGCCTAGTGGGGTACCTTGTAAATAGAAGTGTTGAATTGAACGGAGTAATTTTGCCCATAGTATAAAGTAGATAGGCAGGTATTATAATCCTCACTTTAAAGACTGGGAACATAGAGTAACCAGACTGGAAAGTGAACCTAGGCTTTGGGGGTCTTCCACAGGCTGCCAATATACCCCAAGACTGAAAAGCTCTTACTCCCAACCAATACTCCTTCCTCGAGCTCTGCCATGGTCTTTCCAGTTCCAATCATTCAATCAGTCAGTCGTTCAACAAGAATCAATTAAGGACCTGTTATGCACCAGGCATATGTGCCAGACTCTTGGAATTCAAGTACAAATTGGGAAACAATCCTTACCCACAAGGATCTTACATTCTTATGGGGAAGTCAACAACTGTATACAAAAAAGCACACAGCATAAAAATAAAGTTAATAAATATAAATATATACAAAGTAGTTAAATCCAAGGTTTTGGGCAATGAGAACACTAGCAGCCAAGAGGATAAGGAAAGGGTTCATGCATAAGATGATGCCATATCTTCAAGTAAGAAAAAGTCTTCATAAGGTAGAGGCAAGAAAATATTATTTCTAGGCACAAGGGAGAGCCAGTGGAAAAGTATAGAGATAATTCAATAATCCACAATTGCCTAATATCCTGGGCTACTATATGATATTTAGATCATAAATATCAAATATTTATTAAGCCATCCATGTGTAAAACCATAGGGATGGAGTCTAGACCTATGATTTCACTAATATAAGGAGCTGGGGGTGGGGTAACCCCCTTATACCAATGCAGAGCAGCATTCTGTGAAAATTTGTCTTGCCTAGAACAACAAAAAATTAAATAACTTGCTTCTGTGAGAGGGGAGCACCTGTTAGAGGAGGCACTTGAAACCTAATCTTCATGGCTCTGATGGCCAGCTCTCTATCCACTGTGCCACACTGCCTTGCACATAGTGTCACTATCATACAAATATAACTGAGATCTGACATATGCCAGAGTGCCTCAGATAGTATCTTTAAAAATGTTAGGGGTAAGATGGCATCTCTCCACATGGAAGACATTAGGGAGCTGCTTCCAAGAGAACAGTGAAAACTTGAAAGGAAGCATCTTGGAGAAACAGACTGTGAAACGTATAAATATTCTGTAACTGGCTCTGGTCAGTTAATCACATCTTGAAGAGCAGACTCTTTGATTGTCTGAGAAGTCATTCAAGAAGGCCAATAAGTTTTAGCTATGGTCTCGGCCTCATTCACTTCCAAGGATCTTGGTGACTATTTAGATTGTGATGTCCAGTGAAGAGAGTACAGTCTCCAACCCTGAGAGTTTTGAAAGGTCAGGAGAGTCAGCCATAGAAATCTAGGAGTCAGAAAGCCAGCTTTCTCAGTCCATAGAGCATCACGAACAAGGAATCACCAAAGGTCAAGGAATCACTAAAGGTCAAGGAATCATCTTCAAGAGTGACCTTTGGGATTCCCAACTAACCAAAGAATTCATCTGGCCATGGTTTTGTATCTGAACATTAGCTTGATTGGACAGAAACTGGCTACATTTTGAGCCTATTGCCCAGAAACCAAAGTAGTAGATTAGAGAATGTAGAAAGTAGAGAATGCTTTCAAGGTGTTGGGGACAACGTCTTCATGCTTGTGCTGCTATGTCTTCAAAGTAAATATCCTTTTATGAAAGTTATCTATGGTTACGTGGTTAAATGGAACTGGGGTGCTAACTGCTGGTTCTCTAAATGGTGAGGGACACAATCAAGAGCTGAAAGCAAAGAAGGAAGATGCCCCAAATTTCTCAGGGTATCTAAGAACCTTGAGGGGCAAATGTAGCAGATTTGGCTGGAGCTGAGAAAATGTGGCCAGAGCAACATGTAATGGAGTTTTATTTACTGGTATTTACTTACAAAATTTCCCCTTTCTACAGATATTTTACTGCTAAAATGATGATGGGGATATTCAGCAACATTGCCCAACTGCCAGGTACCAAGAACATAATCCATGCACCTCCCACCCTCACCCCAAGCCATATGACTATCACCCCAAACAGCCCCTGGCTGATCTCAGTTTTAGAGAGCCTTAGAAACCATTTAAATGTAATAGGATTATACCTAAAAGGCCAAGGTTGAGATGAGGTTGCTTAGTCACTGAAGACTAGCTCTGACAAGTATCAGAGACTACTAAAATTTTCTACTTTATTTTCATTTCTACAGAAAAAAGTTGGGGACAAAAGAGAGAGAAATTCTTCCTAGACAGCATCAAGAACACAGAAGAGCAGGGACACATTCTTCCGTTTTTTTTTCTTTGCCTAATTCTAGTATAAAAAGCTAGTCAGAGAAATAATAACAATGAAACAAAAACTATATATAAATAAGGTATGTATATGTATATATATATGTGTGTATATATATATCTATATATATATGCATATGCACACAACCCACCCCAAACCCAAACACACATACATATATACTTCACATGGTCTAAGGATTTAAATCTAGGAGAGACCTTAAGGATCATCTAACCCAACCTGTTCTAACACTGCAATCCAAGAGGGGAAGGGACTTCTGTAGGGGCATTGCTTAGGCTTAGCTCATAATAGGTGGTGAGTACAACATTTGGTGGGGAGTAGTTAGGTGGCACAGTGCTGGGCTTGGAGTCAGGAAGACCTGAATTCAAATCCAGCTTCAGACACTTACTAGCTGTGTGACCCTGGGCTTACTCCTCTTACTCCTCTGCTTCAATTTCCTCATTTGTAAAATGATCTGGAGAAGGAAATGGCAAACCACTCCAGTATCTTTACTAAGAAATCCCCAAGTAGGGGCACTGAGACAGACAACTGAACAGCAACAAATACTTATTGATCGATGGATGGACTGATTAGATCATCTAGATAGTAAGGAGCAAAGCCCGGATTCTTGCTCACAACTCTTCCACAGGAATACAAGCAAATCTTGGCCCTAGAGGCCAACTGTTGTTTTGTTTCTGTTTTTAACGTTTATTTATTTATTTTTAGTTCTTGACATTCATTTCCACAAAATTTTGAGTTCCAAATTTTCTCCCCATCTCTCCCCTCCACCCACCCCTTAATGCCTTGCATTCTGATTACCCCTTCCCTCAATATGCAGACCAGCTGTTATATCAATTTGTCATCACTACAAAAAAAAAGAGCCTTCTGAACTCCACCCTTATATAAGGAAATATTAAATCCCTTCTTATCCCCCTCCCCAAAAGAAGGCTGTAATAGCAAATAAAACCCTTGTAGATTGTATAACTTTTGTAATGTGTTCGTTGTTGCTTTTTTTAATCCCACCTTGAGGTAGCATATCAGAGAGACTAATTTGGTAGAAAAGAAATTGACATGCTTCATTACTTCAGACAGTCTTTCCATCTGTAAATGTTCTCTCCCCTGAAGCAGATCACCCTCAACTAAATGACTTCATGAGTTTCTGTGACCAAAATAACAGTAATCATCACAACCTCTTGGCAGCTAAACCTCTGGAGATGAGTCTCTTTGATCCTTCTATCATGGAAACACATACTCACACCCATGTACATATGTGTATATATATATATATATATACATATATATATATTATAGAGAGAGAGAGAAAGAGACAGAGAAAGAGAGAGAGAGAGAGAGAGAAAATGCTTCCAACAACTAAACCAATTCTCAGAGGAGAATATAATCATTCACAGGCTCATCCTGAACCCAAATGGACAAAAAAGTCACACCTGACTGGTCAGTTGATCTGGACTTTGCAAATTGTGTGAGGAGCCTAGGCTTTCCTACCTACTGAAAAAATAAATGGGTTACTGTGTTTTATGTTTTAAGTCAACAATTTGTTAATATGCCTCTAAGTTTTTTGAATTTTAAGCATTTTTTTGACAGAGGAGATAAATAATAAAAAAACTAAATATGTCCTACTTAGTGTGTATATCATCTTTTTCTAGAGGGTACCTTGTTAATCTCCTTGGGGGAGATCCTTAGTGTGAGTCACAACTAAACTTTTTTTTTATAATTTTCCATATAGTGGTACTCATATAGTCCAGGTATAATGAGCTAAAAAGATGGAGAGAAGCCTAATTGTATCTTTTTGGGGTCAGGCTGCCCCCAGGATGAATCCACACTCTGTATGAGTTCAGAGTAAGGGCCCCTGGTCAGTAACACCTGGAATGTAGGCCTTCCCTCCTCACTTAGAAGGTCTTTTCTGTGTGTCTCTACCCTTCCCATATACATCCTGAAATTTCTTGTCATTTACTTATCTGTGAATAAGATGTAAGTCATCCCACCTAAATCCAGAATATAAGCTCTTAGAGAACAAATAGTTTTTTTGTCTTTTTATCCAGTACCTAACATTGTACATAATATATGATGGCTGACTGGTTGGTTGGTTGTTGTCCTTCGTCTTCAAAGAGGACCAAAATGACATCACCATGACAAAGTGAAATTTTAGTGTGTCCGACTGTGGGATGATCAGACCAATAGGAGCTCAGAATGCTTTATCATAGGTTGGGCATCGATAGTCCACAAGAATATTTGGGGTGGATATCCCAAATTTGTGCATCCTGCGTCTACTTTGTGCTGTCTCAATTCTGCTTTGCTCAAAGAGCACAGCACCTTTTCTGATGTGGGCACGCCATGTCGAGCAGTCCTGTGCCAGTGTCTCCCATGTTGCACAATCAAACCCAAAGTTCTTGAGAGTTTCCTTGTATCGTTTCTTCTGGCCATCATGTGATCACCTGCCCCATGCAAGTTCTCCATAAACTAGTCTTAGTGTAGGGTGTGTTCGGGGAGGACCAGTACCTTTGGTGTGATGGCTGCTGAGCCCTTTTGGGGCTCCTTTCCATCTTCGGTGTCCACCTATTCCACCTAAATCTTACCTATGGCTTCAAGAAACTGCAGCATGCACAGTGGCCACACCCTGGTAAACTGCTTCAGCAGATGAGTCAAATCAGGGTAACCAAGGGTTCTCAGATTCATTGGTGAGTTAGGGGAGTGTCTACCCCAAGCATGTGAAGACTTCATCTGGTGGAATAGGCGGATGAGAACAATTTGTTCTAGTGGCCATGGAGGCAGACGAAGCAGGTGATGTGGAGTGCTTAGAGGTGAAGATGCCAAGGTCATCTACTATATCCCAAGCCATCACCAGCCATCTTGACTCTGTCCTGCCACTGGACTATGATAACATACAATAAGCATTCAATAAATACCTGTACAATCAAAGCAAAGGAAAGAAAAGAAAAGATGTTATTATATTTGAAAAATATATTAATGATGATAATAATGTGAATAGGGTAAAATAACCTTAATTTTAAATCTTTACAATAAAAGGTTTAGATTCTTTATTTGTGAGCCAAATTCAAATGAGATGTCATAATTGGGTACATTTTTTTCTGCATACAGAAAAGGAAAAAAATATGTATAGAAAGGGACAGGTCATACAAACTGTTCTCATTATGGAAATCTAGGCTCTGATAATGTGTTCTTTTTTTTTAGTAAATCATTTTTAAGATTCAAGGATGGATTTGGCCTTGTTATTTTTTATTTGGTTTATGGGTTCTAAAAAGAAGTCTCAGGAAAGTGAATTTACAACGAATTTATTTGGGTGAACAAGAGCTTTGTGTGTCAAACTTCCCTTTCCTTTTAAACTGTAACTTGTTCTATAATTGTAAATAAATTCAAATTAATGGTGGAATCCTGTACTGGAGAAATTATTTTTTTTTAAATTTAAGGGCCTTTCTATTTAATTCTTTCTCATTTAATTAAATTATCCAAATCATCATCACAAATTTCCTGCTTAGTTACTTCACTCTTTTCTGTTCAATGAAAGTGATTCAAAAGTGTCGGACTATAAGTTGTTGGGTTTTGTTTTGTTTTCAGCTTAATCAAAGTACTTGGGTATGTGGTTTTAAAACCTGGAACACAAGTAGAACTGAAACATATTGAAACAGAAACCATTCCCTAACAAAATTTCAAACTAGCCTAGATCAATATTTTCAAAGTCCAACTGTTTTAAGAAGTGAGTGTATGTCTCTGAACTGACATTTGTAACCCAGACTGTTCTTTGCTGTTTTCCTTTAAATTTTGACATACTCATGTGTTAAGTGGTAAAGATTCAACAGGGGATCTCCACTAAGCCTCGGAAGAGACAGTCCTAAGTAAGTACTATTGTTGTCTGTGTTTAGACAAGCTTGGTCATTTATGATTCCTAAAGCCTAAAGGATAAGTTATGCTTACATTATAACTTAAAAGTTCACTATTTGGGGAAGTGCTTAGGAAGCACAGATTTATTAGTTTGGATGAAAAGTTAATATATGTCTGCACTCACAGGTTTAAAACCAAACAAATCAGGATGATTCCATATCTATTCTCTGAATTTTCTACATATAGGAGCAATTCTCTAAAAAATCTAATTACAATCCTAACTGCACAATGTAGTTTTACAAATTGGGAAAGGAGGATATTCTTCCAGGTTGTAACAAAGGCAGGAAGGGGAGACATAAAGTGATACTCTAAATTATTTGATGTTTTCAAATAGAATGCCTACATAGAATAAATATAACACTTTTTTCATGAAAGTGAAGTTCACATCAGTCAACCAAAGTGATACCAGTACAGTGAATTCTTTCCAACTGACAGTGAATGTAGCCCAGAGAGTATTTAACATGTGCAAAGTAGGTCAAAACTGAATTTTGTAGAGTCTCACAGTGAGTATGATCTATCTCTGTCACCTTCTGTACACTTAGCTTGTGACATCGAGGAGCTGTATCCTTGTACTGCACACATGTGAGTGTGATGTAAAACCTCAAGGTAAACCATCTTTGTGTGGAAGCTAAAAGTGCTGTTATATCTGTTGTATTTCTTGACATAATTCATTTTGGATGTCAGTTAAAATTAAGTCTACAAGTCCTTAGTAAACCAGGCACTGTGCTAAGAACTGAGGGTAAAAACAAAGGTAAAAACCCCAAAGCACAAGAGAAGCTTCAATTCTAATCGCTAGTAATTATACAGGGGTGTAAGATTTTCAAAGTACTTTGGGGATAGTTCATTTTGCCCTCACAATAATCCTGGGAGGTAGGTGCTATCATTATCCTCATTTTATAGAAGAGGAAAATGAGGCATAGAAGGGTTAAGTGATTTACCCAAGGTCACACAATTATAAGTATCTGAGGCTGGATTTGAACTCAGATCTTCCTGAATCCAATTCCAAGGCTCTATCCACTGCACCTCCTAACTGCCTTGTAGGCAGACAACATGTAAACAAGTAGCAACATGCAAGATATAGAGAGAGTAGGTGGGAGGTAATCTGAGAAGGGAAGGCATTCGCAATTGGGGACACCTGGAAAGATCCTCCTGCAGAAGGTAGGTTTTGAACTGAGTGGAAAGAAGTCTAAGAAACTAAGGAGAGGAGGTGAGAGAACAGAAGCTTCTAGGCAGGAGCAAACAGCCTGGAAACTGAAGATTTCATGTTGTGCTCTAGGAACTATAAGTAGGGCAGTATGTAGCAGTTAAAAAGTATAGGAAGGGAGTAAAGACTATGAAAGCTGGAAGGGTGGGGAGGGGCCAGTTATGAAGACCTTTAAGCGCCAGACAAAGGGGTTTAAATTTGATCTTGGAGGTTATAAAGAACCCCTGGAGCTCCTTGGACTGGGAGCTGACATAGTCACCTTGACACCTGTAGTGGAGGTCAGGAGGAGGGGAAGGAAGAGGAAGCTGCGGGAGATTTGAGGCAGAGAGACCAGTTAGAAGTGAGAGGTTGAGTGTTGTGCTTGTGTAAATGGAAAGAGACAGAGCAAGACAGAAGAGACAGAGAGACAGAATGAGAGAGAATTTCTTAAGCATACAAAACAGTCCCTTCCATTAAGCTGAGAATTCTGTTAGATCATTTTAAGACTGATCAAGAAACAATTAGAAAAATGTCTGTGTATTAATAGGTATGAAATTTTTTCCCTTTTCCATGAAAAGTAGACCAAAAATTACATTGGTTAAAGTTATGGATGATAAGTCTACAAAATAATCCTTTGGGGGATAGGTACTAGACCTGTAATTTTATTGGTATTGGGAATTCCCAAGGAAGAAACTCCCTCTTGCCAATTCGGGTCCATACCTTCTCTGAAACTTAGAATAGTATAGTTTCCCAGAGCACTGAGAGGTTAAAACGATTTACCCTGAGTTCACACAGTCAAAATGTGTCAGAAGCAAGGCTTGAACTCAGATCTCAATATTTTAATACATGTCCCATATTAAAAAAAATACCTGCACTTCAAGTGCAATAGGAAAGCAGTAAAGATCTGCTAATTATTCACTTGACTGTTCTACAAAAACAATTCTAGGTTTACTTTAAAAACCCAGATATTTCAAAATACTAATTGATGAGGAGCTTATTTGCCACGGACAAATATGTTGCATTTGGTTTTAATATAGCTAAACAAGAATAATTAATAGATTTGTCTTGTGATAGTACTTAGAAACAAATGTTTGAACATGAACATGTTATTAAATTTTAACTTCAGGTCAGTACAGAGTTCTCAGGCTTATCAAACAAAATGATACAAATTTTGCTACCATTGATATCTTATTTGTGGGAAACAGTTTTCTGCCATAGCTACATTAAAGATAAAATATTGATATCAATTAATGGTTGAAAATAGGAATGAATTGCATCAGCTTTTAAGAATTTGTGTCATAAATAAGCTTACCTGTCGCAATAATAATAGTATCATTATAGTTTTTAGAAAGAAAAATATAATAATAATAAATTGTATTAATTTGTATATTATTTTACTATATCAAATTTAATTCTTTTATTCCATGTGTTGACATAAAAGTATAATAAATTCTTACTTTTATTTGAACAAAATATGAGCTATGAAAAATATTTGGATAGATTGGTTTACAAAAAGTGGAGGGGTATTTTTTTAATAGGAAGACAAGATGATGAAAAGCTACTAAACTGTACATACTCTTTGACCCAGAAATACCAACATTAGATCGAAAACTCATAGAGATCAAACACAAAGGAAAAGGACCCACATATACAAAAATACTTATAGCAGCTCTTTTTGTGGTGGCAAAGAATTGGAAACTAAGGAAGTACTCATCAGTTGGGGAAAGACTGAGAAAGTTCTGGTATATGAATACAGTGGAATATTACTATGCTGTGAGAAATTAGGAAGGTGATAATTTCAGAGAAACCTTATTTGAACCAATATAGGGAAAAAGAAGCAAACAATGTATACAATAACAACATTGTAATGACAAACAACTTTGAAAGACTTAAAAAATTTTATCCACCTAATGATCAACCATCATTCCAGAGGACTAATGATGAAACAATATCCAACTCCTTAAAGCGTTTGGATTCAGGGTACAAAATGAGACACATATTTTGAATGCAGCCAAACAGGGAATTTGTTTTTCTTGACTGTGAATGTTGTAGCAATGACTTTATTTTTGTCTTCTTTTTCACTGAGGGGGGAAGAGGAGAGAAAACAGATTTTTGTTGACTGAAAAAATTTAAATCAAAAATAAAGAGATAGGATGAAGCTACAAAAAGTTTGGAAACTATTGATGTCAATATGTTAATTAATTCACTTGCCTCCATAGGATTCCATGGAAATGTGGAAGACATCTCTACATAATTTGAGCCTAGGAGAAATTGTGGTTTCAAAAGTGAAATCTATTGATTTTTTATCATATCATCATCATCAATAACAAATATGTATTGAGTTCCTCTTGTAAATAAGGCATTATTTTAGGAAATAATGTTTTGTTTTCCTGTTGGATATTAAATTCCAGTATGTTTTTACATTGACTGAATTATTTAGTATACAATATAAGTGAGGAATATTTCAAGTTGTTGTAAGAGTAATCAATTTTATAAAAACAGTGCATTAAAGCTTTGGTTAGGAGTTACAAAATAAATTTTCAATTATCATAAGCAATCTTCTCCTTCTAGCACTGCTGTATTGCTATGACCCACGAAGTACTCAAGTCTCTGAAGGATTTAAATCAAACCTAAGTACACCCAAGGTGTACCTGAAAAGGTTCATGGTAATTGGGAGCAAGCAGACTTTAACATATCACAAACAGGGAGAAAGAGAATGAAGAAGAAGCAGAAGAAAGGATGTCATCATCATAATGTACGAGTGAAAAGGGAGAAGGGGTAGCCAGGAACAAATACGAGACTATCTGTCTTTATTCTCTACTTGTTATCTTCAAGGGAGAACAAGAAAATCCCCTAGGATTTGAAGTAGACCCCCTCTGGCATATGCATGGACAATGGTAGCAGAGATTGTGCAAGCAAGGATGAGTTAATATATATCTCTAGAGAGAATACTCACAAAATTGAGATCAAAGTCTAGAGTAGCTCTCATTTCCCTTCAGTGCTCAGAATACCGTTAGGGACTTAATACAGATCTGACATCATGGTCAAAACGCTACACCAGATCTGGCCTCTCAGAGTCAATGAACAAACCTGTCAATAACGAGCTATCCCTTCCTACTTATACCACACTTGGTTGTTTTTCGGTCATGTCCAACTTTTCATGACACCTTCTGGGGTTTTCTTGACAAAGATAATAGAGTGGTTTGCCATTTCCTTCTCCAACTCATTTTACAGATGAGGAAACTGAGGCAAACAGGGTCAAATGACTTGCCCAGGGTCACACAGTTAGTAAGTGTCAGAGGCAGGATTTGCACTCAGGTCTTCCTGACTCTAGGACTAGCATTTTAACCACTGTACCACTTAGCTGCCCTACCTTGACTATTATTTTTGGTTGATATGAAATTTCATGAGATTTTTTTAACCCCATCCACATGATAATTAATTCCTTCTGTTAAGAGTGGAATTGTAGGGAGGGAAAAGAGAGTTAAATAAGCTAATTGATGAGAATTCCTCTCTTGCATCTATTCTCAGAGCTCAAACTTCAGTTTAGTAGAGAAATGTCCACACTAGATTTCCCTTTCTACACAAATCCTTTCACATTTCCACCCTCTCACCATGTGTTTATATCTAAAGGCGAATCCTGTTAAGAAGTTAAAATATTTTTTCAGAAGGAAAGGGCTATTATAACACTATCATCCAATCACAAATACCCACATCACAAGGCAAGACTCATTGGGTGGAGGAGGAGGGAAGGTATATACTAGGAAATGAACATGATGTGTAATCAAAAGGCATCAATAATTTTTTTTATTTTAAAGTAGCCTTAGTAAAATCAGTACACACTCCAGATATCTGAAAACTGAAGTTCTATTCAGTAATTAAGATCTGGTCTTGCAATGTAGGTACTCATTCGATAAGTTTTCAATGGCTCTCATTACACTTAAGAAAACTTCATTCTAATTTTTACCTCTCTTTTGTAAAGGAATTTTCATTTTTTTTTAATTGTGACCTTAACATTTTAATATTTAAAAACCAAAACACACAAAAAAAGATTTATATGAGAACATGAACTTCTGCTGTGTATATAATTGTGTAATTTGTAAAAGTTTTATTGATGCCTTTAAACCATATCAGTCATTCCTTCCCTCACGCCTCTCTTCCTTGTCACCATTCTCTTTGGCAAGGGAAAGCACACATCTATTAGTATGGGTTCTACCCCTGTGATTCCCCCAACCTCTTTACTAAAAAGGGTTTCATCATAAGTCTTCAGGGCCTAAGATTGGTCATCAATGAAGGCAATGTTTCTATTACAATTCATATGGTCCATTTCATGGCATGGTGCCCTCTCTTAATGATTAATAGTCAACATATTATCACAGTGCATCACATTCTGTAAGTAAGATAAGGGGTTTTTAGTTTCTCTGTATTACCATCAATAATGCAGCCGGGACAGGCTATATGGAAAGCCCATTTTGTCCTGTGACCCAGGAACCAAAGGGTTTTCAAGTACCTGTTTTATCTTGCTAGTTGTAATTTCCTAAGTCTCCTTTATACTATACCAGTTCACACCATCTGCTCGTGCATCAACAAGGACTTTATTTAGTCATACACTTTTTGCTGATGATAGATTTGCAAGTTGTGAATTTCCCATGAGAAAAGGGGAACAAATAACAGGTGCAACCATGAGCTGAAGTCCAATCCTTATATGTATTCAAGATGGAAAAACTAAAACGTTGTAGAGCACTGGGCTTGGAGTCAGAGACAAGTTCTAGTTCCACTTCACTATTTAACCTTGGACAAATGACTCAGCTTTGCTGGGCTTCACTTCCTTCATGAGTAAAATGAGCGAGCTACACTAAGATCTCTACAGCCATTCCCTGCTCTAGTACCCACAGGATTCCAGGCCTGGGTTCTATACCTGCCTTTCTTGCAAATCAAGCTTACAGAAGAGATGTCGATCATTACTCTGAGAACAAAGGAGAATGATATGTTCCACAGCAAAATAATGTCATCTCAGATAGTACTCTGAGCTACTGTGCCATTTAGATTGCATTTGCTGTAAACTTTGCAGTCCTAAGTACAGAAAACATCCTAGACACGTATAACCTGTCTGTTGTATTTGTATGTTTGGACTGATTTATCTGTGTTCATCCTCAGAGTAAGGAAACTTGCCAAGTCTCTGGACATTGGCATTAGAGCTCACAGATGCCATGTGTTTTGGGTCTGTTGTTGGGTTTTTGGGTTGTTTTTTTTTGAGAATCTCCTCATACAGAATTCCATTAGTCATTTAGTGCTCACACCTTGTTGATAGGCAAAAGGTCAATACAAGATGTAATCCCACCAGCAATATCCTCTCCTATAACAAAGAACAATAAACACATGTATTCCTTTATCTAGATTTCACTCTGTAGGGATCTGTAGTTCATCACAGGTAGAAGGTATGCTGGAGTAAGTTCTACTTTCTCTCTTGCCATGAAGATTCTCATCCTATCAGTATCCTAGGGCAGAAGAAGCAGACTTTTATGAACCTTACTAATTTACTGATCTTACTTATTTAAAGTTTTACCAAGTTAGAGATGAAGAAGACACGGATGGGATAAGACATTTGTGAACCCCTAGCAAAGTTTGAAACTTACAACCCTCTCCTCACCCTGTATTTGACAATTGTATTTCCTTGATTGTTAATGACCCTAGGAAGCTTTGAGATTTCTGGTAAAACATCCAACTTCACTCACCACAAAATAAATACGTGAATAGCATAGGGTGCTGGATTTTCTATTATTAAAAACGTGTGCTAATAAAAAGTAATATTAAAAAGACATGTAATTAAATAGAATGCAATATTACTGCATAATAGATGATAAATATAAAGAATTCAGAGAAGCATGAGAAGACAAACACATGGAAATAAAGTAAAATAAGCCAAGTCAGGCAAATGATACGAACAATGGTCAAGGCAATGTAAACGGAAAAAACAGCCAAAACACAAAAAGACCCCAACTGAACCCTGAACTAAACAATGAACAAGAAACTTGGCTCTGGAGCTGAGTTGAAAACATAATGTACTTCCTTCCCCTCTTTGCAGAGGTGGAGAACTAGGAGCACAGGACACAGAACATACTGTCAGATTCACTCATTGTGCTGGTTCGTTTTTTTTAAATCTTTCATTTTAATCTTTGTTGTGCAAGATGGCTCAGGGGATAAGGCAGGGACAACAATTATATTTTAAATTTATGGTAATATAAAAACAAGAGCTACCAATAATTTAAAAAAAAATGTGAAGGGGTACATAATTTAGTGAAAAGAGCTCTGTATTTGGAGTCAAGCAAGATATGTGTTTAAATCAATTAAACAAGTGACTCAGGAAACATTTATTCTTTTTATAGGTAATTTATGGGCTGTGGGTTCGGAGCTAGAGTATGTGAGTCTTTCTACTCTGCCATCTTGGCTCCTCCCTCAGGAAACATTTATTAAACACCTACTATGCGCTTGGCACTAGGAATACAAAAACAATTGAAACAGTCCCACCTTCAAGGAGCTTACATTGCACTCAAGGAACATAAAATGTACACAAATTGATAAATAGAAACATATATAAAATAAATATAAACTCTTGAGTGGGAGGGATGATGCTAACAACTGGGGGAAATCAATCTATTAATTAGTATTTATTCAATGCCTGTAATGGGCCAGACCTCATGCATACAATGGGACTCGAACTGGTCCTTTAAAGGAGATAGAAGGTTCTAAGAGTAAGAAGTAAGAAAAGAGAACATTTCAGCCATGGAGAAGAATAATCTTTGCAAAGTCATGGAGGCAGGAAAGGGAATGTCTTCTATCAGGGCCAAGAAGGTAGAAGCTGGAATAATCTGATACTCACACTAGATTGGGGAAGGGGGAAGGGGAACAACACTGCAAAGAGTTCCAGAAAGAACAGGTAAGAGCCTGATCCCACACCTAATAGTCATACTGAGAAGTCGGCCCAAGAAAGATAGACAACTCTCAAGAATGAAATTCTGAGGGCACAAGCAGAAATAATTCTGATGAGAAGGAAAAGGCAAAGTGGCCTAAAGAGACTGATGGGACTACCCATTAAACTCAACTAACTTAAAATTTTAAAAAAATACATGTTACATGATTTAAAGGAAAAAATATTTGGTGTCAGAAGAGAATTGGGTTCAATCCCAACTCTGACAATAGTGATAATCTGTTTTAACCTCATCTTCATCTGTAAAGAGTTGTAATGAGAAAAAAATCCTTCTGGACTATAACATTCTATAGAAATGTGAAGTGTTATTGTCCATAGCAGTCTACTAAGCATATATTCATTTCCTGCCCCTTTAAGTGAGAGAAATGAGAGAAGGGTTGGATGAACACTCAAATATGCAAGGCTTGGTGGCCCAGTGGTTTGCATACTGGTGTGGAGTAAGGAAGATTTTACTTTGAATCCTGCCTCCGACATTAATTGTATGACCCTAGCCAAGTCATTTAGCCCATCTCAGCCTCTGTTTCCTCCTCTGTAAAATGGAGATAATAATAGTACCTACCTTATAGTATTATTGTGAAAAGCAAATGAGACAATACATTTGAGGCAGCATACACACGCTAGCTATTATTTTTTTTAATTAGGATATAAAAAGAAAGGCTCCCAGAGCAAAATGTTGCTCCCTGATTTTGAACAAAGATATTAGTGGACACTGAAAGAGTAATGATATTCTCTAGATGAAATGAAGCTATGGCAGAGAAAAAGTGAAATTTATTCATTTTAAATTCTCATCTCTTAACTGAGTTGTCCCTTTGAATTTGTATTTTTACAACTGACACATTAAAAAAACCAATAACTTTTAAATGACTGTAGAGGTACTTGGTTATCCCACCCACTTCCCAAAAGGGTTTTGAACGTTCAAAAATTCATATGATGTCAATGTTTACTTAGTTGATCCCAGTTTTCTAAACTGGTCATCAGTGAAAACTAGTATGTGTTCTACCTATAACTACTTTTGCTTTGGCCTTCAAAATAAAAAGTATTTTACAATCTAATTTAATGAAGTAGTCTCTGTAGTCGTATTAGTGAAAGTCTTGTAAACTTATCACCTTTTAACTTAGATTGTGAGTCTTCCAGAAAAGGCTATGGTTCAGGCTCAAGGTCCTCTATGGGTCTATATCCGCTCAAAGTTGTAACTCATGAGCCCCTATCAACATGTTTATTTTTACAAGTCATCCAAATGCAATTAGCTCAAAGCATTACCAAAGGCCCAGGCCCCCTGAGGACCCTGAGCTTACACAAACCAAGTCTGATTGCAGGTGCTGTAGAGAATTAGATTTTCTCTTTGGTTCTTCTCTCCACCTAAGAAACTTGAGGGAATTCTTTTGACTAAAGTTTAAATATGACTCATATCTAGGTTTTCCCACATGTAGGTAACAGGGTCCTCAGTCTCTCATAGGTACTCAATGTACAGGATAGGTAGGTATTGGATATGGTATAGAGATTAATTCAACCATCTTGAAAGATATTCAAGTTAAAAAGAACTCACAGAAGTCCCTATTAACACACACCAACATAAAATGGATTCAAATAGAACATTAGACTCCCCCTAAAAGGAAAAGACTCTTTGGGGAACTGTTATACAAATACTTCCCATTTACCTTGTGCCTATATTGTTTGAGAAACTCATGGCAATAATAGCAGATTTGGCAACGTCCAAATTTCTCCCCATTCATCCCATCCCCATGGCATAACTTTAGTTCTTTAGCTACAGGGAAATACTCTATGAAAAATTCTCTTCCTTTTCTAGGAAAACAGCTATTGAGTAATTTTCTTCATTGGTGAGCCCTGCACCTGAACGATCAAACTGGAGAATTCTCTATCTCTTTGAAAATTTGAAATCTGCTTGGAAAGTATCTTCTTAGGAACTCTAGTCTTTGACCAACGTTCAGAAAAGGAAACAAAAAGGCAGAGGGTGACCAGGACCTGAAGGTTAGAAACTTCCCTCTCAAACTCATCATGGACTTCTTCTGAAAATGGCCCTTTTCGGTAGGGGTGGTAGGGGCAATAAGGGGGCAAAGAAATTCTGCCTCGTCCCCTCCTCCCTCCAATCTGGAGAGAGTCCTTTTATTTACAAGGGACAGAAAGTCAGGGAAACAAAAGGCGCAGGGCTGTTCCCTTTATTTGTCTATGAAAAAAGAATGGCTCTTCCAACTAGTCTTTCCTCCACCCAACCACTTCCATTCTCAAAAGTATTATCTAATCATTTTTATAATCATAACTAAAGAAAACCAATCAATGCAACATTCTGATATCCTCTCCATAAGGTGTGAGAGCAAAAGTACCTCCTAGGGAGGTACTCTTCCAACATAAGTCCCATCTTGTGATCTCATTAGGTTGATCGGAGAATTCATCCAATTGGATCAGGTGCTTCCCCCAACTTTTGCCTCCCCCTCCTTCCTTTGCTTTGCAAAAACAAAGACATTTAATGAAATAGCACTCTAAGAAAAGTAGCAATAAAATATTTTCCTCTTAAACTTGGGGCACACATTCTCAAAAATATATAGAAGTAACTCCTGTCCCAAAGCCCAATGACACGGTACTTTCTCCTTATTTATTAGTGAAGATGAATGCCCTGTCCACTGCAGAGATGGGTCAGGGTTGGTGAGAGAGCTTCAATTCTCAAATTAGTGGCACAACAAAACGTGCATTGCTAAAGTATATGACTGAAGCGAATAGCCAAATGGTGTAGCCAGAAGAAGAAAAGGAAAAGGATGTTCCCCTCTGAACACAGTCCTTACAATCATGGATCCTAGAGAAGCAAGAGATGTGAAATACTAAGTGTAAATCTGTACAGGTTACATAAGGAGTCTGTACAGGTTAATGAGGGTTGTGGAAGTTATGTGGTACAGTGGATAGAACACAGGCACTGGAGTTAGGAGGACCTGGGTTCAAATCCGACCTCAGACACTTACTAGCTTTGTGACCTTGAGCATGTCACTTAACCCCAATTGCCTCCAAAAGAAATGGTTCATAAGAGTCAGCATCACATAATAAGTAGATGACTGGTTCTGAAGACATGAAAGTCCAGGTTCAAGTCCTACTACAGACAAATGCAGCTAGGTGATGCCGTGGATAGAGCACCCAGGACCTCAATTCAAATCCTGGCTTAGATACTCCACACTTACTAGCTGGGGGACCATGGGAAAGTCACTTAGCCTCCATTGAGAGAGAGAGAGAGAGAGAGAGAGAGAGAGAGAGAGAGAGAGAGAGAGAAAAGGAAGGAAGGAAGGAAGAAGGGAGGGAAGAGAAGAGGAAGGAAGGGAGGGAGGGAGGGGAAGAGGGAGGTAAGGGAAGAAGGCCACAAATCCATACATAATGATCCCTTTAGGGCCCATCTTGACTTAGTTGTATGAACATGGTTAATTCATATAACCTCAGCGCCTGAGGCAGCTAGATCTCTAAAATGTATTGCAAATGAGTTATTTTTCTGCATAGTCACTGGATTCATTAATTCAACAAGCATTTATTAAGGCCTGCTATGTTCCAGACTGTGTGGTAGGGTAGGTATTAGACATACAAAGATAATATTATTTAAAAAGGGAACTCTGAAGCAGTGTGTCTCTAGTATCACTTGGAGGAAAGGAGAGAGAGATTCTTTACTCTTATTCCATATACTTACTAAGTCACCTTCTAATCATATTTTATTTTTTTCAAATAGCCTTTCTCATCAAAAAAAAAAAAAAAGGCCTGTGTGTGTGTGAGTGTATGTGTGTATGTGTGTGCTCATTTTTTTTCTTACTGAAAATTGACTTTTGGTGAATCAGTTTTTAACATGGCCTGATCACTCTTAAATAAGCTGGACTTCAAGGTTCTAGAACTTCAGACTTGGCAGGCCGGTTTCTGGATCCCACAACAACTCTGACTCCTTTCTGGACCATTAACTTAAAGCCTGGCTTCTCTCTTCCTCCTTCTCCTCCCATATCTTTCAATGACTTTCTGTCTGGACTATTAGAATAGCCTCTGAACTTGTTGTTCTGCCTTTAGTTTCCCTCACCCCCACTCCCTCTTCTAGTTCCTCCTACACATAAGGTGCTCATCCTAAAACACTACTTTGATCATTCTTTTTCCTCTGTATCAAGTTGCTGTTCAGCTGTTTCAATTGTGTCCTACTCTTCAAGACCCCATTTGGGGTTTCCTTGGTAAAGATACTGGAGTAGTTTGCCATTTTCTTTTCCAACTCATCACAAATGAGGAAACTGAGGCAAACGGGGGAAGCGACTTCACACAGTCAGTAAATGTCTGAGGCCAATTTTGAACTCAAGTCTTCCTGACTCCAGGCCTGGAGCTCTATCCATTGTGCTACCTAGCTGCCCATATTATATATATATTTAATTACATACACTATATGTAGTATATTTATATGTTATATGTATGCATGTACATACATAAACACACACATATGCATGTATATGTGTATATATGTATATATATATATAAAATAGCATTTTTATGGTATTCCTCAAATATCTCATTTTATCCTTCCCTGAGTGGTACAATTACTATCCCAATTTTGCAGATGAGCAAACTGAGTCAGAGATGAAGTGATTTGATCAGGAACACATGGGTAGTAAGTATCTGAGATTGGATTTGAATTCTGGTCTTCTCGACTCCAGGCTCAGTACTTTATCCATTTTACCATCCAGCTATTGACATACTCTACATCCCAACTCTACTGACGTCCTTGCTTTTTCCGCACACTAGACCCTTCATCTTCCTACTCTGTACATTTTCACTGGCTGTCCCCTTTTGGCCGAAAATGCTTTGCCTCCTCACCTCTGCCTCCTTCATGCCCTAGGTAAAATCTCACATTCTAAAAGAAGCCTTTCCCTGTCGATTTCTAGTTTATTCTGTATATTATCTTGTGTGTACATAATTGTTTCATGCTTTCTCCCCAATTAAATAAGGATCTCCTTGAAAACAGGGATAGTTTTTGCCTTTTATGTCCAGTATAGTACTTAGAATATTGTAGGTGCTTAATAAATGCCCTTTGGCATAGACTTGAGCAAAAAATGATGACAGCTATCTGTAGTACAGAGACTTAGAAATGAATTCCCATTTTATTTCCATATTCTCTATCAAGGAGAATGACCTTCAGACTGGGAAGTATAGGACAAAAAGGCTAACAGGAAGTTGAAGCCCAAGAAGAGAGAGGCAATGCTGAGTGCACCTTGAACTCAAGGAATTCAAGCCACTGGGTAAATGCCTAGATAGGAAATGACGTGTGGTTCGATCACTGAGATTCTCTGAGTGATTTTACAGCTGTGGAGGAGAGTAATAGCACAGAAGGGAGAAAAGGCAGATATGACAATTTTCAAATAGAGAGAATTCTTCACATTACAGGCTACTCTCTTTAACTTGATTCCTGGAAAAATTCTAGAGTATATTATTAAATGGAATTGCTTATAAATATTTAAGTAGATGAGCAAGAACCACTAAGAGGAGTTATGGATTCATCAAGAATAAATCTGTTAGACTAACCTCATTTCTATTTTAGATAGCAGTTCTAGAATGTGGAAATGCTATAGACAAAGGCATTTGACAATACATTTGTCTTAATACAGATTTAGGTATGGTTAGGATACCAGTAACCTAGTACAAGGAACTATGGAATAGACAACAAAACAGTTAAACAAGTCAGCAGTTTTGAAGGGGTCTCCCCAAAATATAGAAGGGTAGCCAAGGAGGGTAGTGGAAATGGTGGAAACATGTCAGATCCAAGGACTGGTGGGCTTTTATAAGGTTCTGATCCAAATCAAATAGGATGATGCATTGAGATTAGGGAGTGAGGAACCTGGACCTGAAGGTTGGGGCTGGTAGGGGGAGAAGGGGAAAGATTGCTGGGGAATTGATATTCCACCTCCCAGTTAGTAGGAAAGGGACTTTGGGTTGCTTGCTGCTTCTGGACTGACTTTGCCAGAGTGACTCGGGAGTTTTGAGTTTTTTTTATTTAGAGAGGTGGGGAGCCTGGGTGAGGTAGGCTAGGTAGGATCACAGTAGTCTCTCACGAATTCCCTGAGGGAAAGATGCATATTGGCTATATGGCCCTACAGCTAGGTGCATTCCCTCTTTACGTTGAAGGGACCACCATCTTTCCAATCATTCAGCTTTTGAGCTATGGAGTCATGTTCCAATTCCCTTACCTCTCCTCCCACTGGAAAGCCTACCCTGATCAATCCAGATTCCCCCACCCCTGGAAATCACGTTCTTTATGATTTCTATGTCATGTTTATAATGTACATATTGTTTCTCCACAACAGAAAATAAGGGAGAAATTGCTTTGTTTTTGTATCTGTGATCCCTAGCACACAGCAGGACTAGCTCTCTAAAGTGGATCTGCAACAGAATATTGAACGAGAGGTTCATTTTCCTGTATGCATAGTTAAGCTAAACTTTTTGAATAATTATGGATCTCATTTAGGGGGTCCTGAAATGGTTTAATCAGTCCATTATCCATAAACAGTGATGTGTAGAACACCTCACTGTCTTAATGGGAATCCCTCTTCATCTTGAACTCCAAGTTAAACTATGTCCAGTATTGAGCCCCTTTTGGAGAATATGTCTGATTTTCTTATAGCTTCCTTGATCCTAAGTAATCAGAGTGTTTTCGAGCAGAGTTATCGATGCTAATGTACCTTTCAATGAATTGTGATTGACCTTTGAATGCAGTAGTCTTCAAGGAGAAGTTTGGCTCTACTGATCACTTGCTTTCTTATAGTCAAGGAACAATAATCAGAGTGGGACCTTGAATTCTCCACACCTTTCAGTCATTTGTATGATGGTAAAAATGTGGTCTCTTATGGCATATCACATGCAAAAGTCTTCCTGTATATTGCTGTCATCAAGAATGACTTATTATATCATAGTATCTATGGGCATCTAGGTCATATTTAAATCTATAATTTGTAAAGAAAAACAGTGTGGTATATAGACACAGTGTTGGACTTTAGAATCAGAAGCCTTGGGTTCAGATTCCACCTCTGAATCCTCCTCATGGTGCATAAGTAATCTCTACATGCCTACCTTTCTTTATCTCTGGAATGAGATAAGGACCTCTGAAGTACCTTCCAGCTTTAAGTCTGTGATCCTCTGATTTTCATTGAGCCTAAGGCAACTCTTTAATACTATTCATTATAGAAGGGCTGTGCTCTCATACTGATAAAATAACTAGTCCTTAAAATACGTGTGTATAATAGGCATTTTTTCAGTCACATCTGACTTGGGGTTGACTCCATTTGGGGTTGTCTTGGCAAAGATATTGGAGTAGTTTGCCATTTCCTTCTCTAGTTCATTTTACAGATGAGGAGCTAAGACAAACAGGGTTAAGTTACTTACCCAGGGTCACACAGCAAATGTCTGAGGTTACATTTGAACTCAGGAAGATGAATCATCCTTACTTCAGGCTGGGTACTGTGTTCAAGTTACCACTTAACTGCATAATAAGTCGTAAATAAATGTGGTCAAATTTAATAGGTTTTTTTTTTTAGAATTTAGAGTAATTTTTCCAAGAATCTAAAAGAAGGGATAATGAACTTATTTAAGCTCATGAAAATAATATCTATGTATACAATCAGATTTAATCCTGAATTTGTTACATATAAAACAATGTAGTTAGATTGTTCTAGTGCAGAATTAGCTATTCTGATTGCCAGTCAACACAGATGAATATAACAAAGGAGCCAAGAGAAATTAGAAATCTGACCAGCAAATCAGCTAAATGATATTCTGTCTGGAAAAAAAGTTAAACTAGGAAATAAATGGAAACAGATTTTCAATATGTGGGAAATTCTGGGAATTGGAAATAATTATTAATTGTTGAGTGTCAACAGCATATTTTGTACTGAACAAAAATGAAAAACATTTACCATTTGAAAGACTGGAAGATAGTAGAAAACAATTACCATACAACATGGTATTATTATTTTAGTGAAAAGTAACTATTCCCTACATATGTTATATAACAGGTAATGATTTTTTGAGATTATGAAAGCTCTACATAAAACTTTGGTGTCAGTTCTTAAGAATTGTGAGCACTTACAATGAATTGCAAAAACTTTTTTAAGAATAACACTACCAGGGGATTCTAAGGCACCAACTTTGTAAATAATAAGATTGTGCTTCCTGCACTGGAGATGGATCAACACTCATTCATCCACACACATTTATTTGGTCTCTTTTGTGACCAATGACTTGAATTTGTAAAATGTTTAACCAGGGCTAAAGGTTCATCTGTGGTCATAGAGGGAGTTCCAGTGAAGACTAATCCTAAGGCTTTGCCCTCATTATGAGCTTTGGTGTATGTATATATGCACACATGCGTGTTTATCATACAGTGCATTTATGTACCTACATGTAATATGTATGATGTATAGGAAAGTGGGAAAAGCATCACTAATTATTTAAGAAGTCTAGAAATCCCTTGACATTATACAGTAGAGCATGATCTTGATCTATAGTTTCAGAATTCAAAATATAAAGAAAAGTCTTTCCTACTAAGAAGATGAAATGTCTTCATTCTTGTGCCCAGAATCTACCAGTTTCCCAGTTTTCTCAACTATTCTGCCCTTTCAAAGATTGTTTAGCTTTCTTTGAAGCCTTCATCATCTGAACAGAAATGAATTAATGATTTTTCCCACCACTAATACATGGCTCTGTTCAATATACTCCACCACATGAGAACTATGAACACTAAATTCAGGTCATAATGTCAGTATCGTTTCCTTTCTTTTCATTCTTTTTTTCTTTCTTCATTCTTCACTTGGGCTCTTTTTCCCTCAAGCCACAGACCGAATCATTTCATTGTGTTATCCCAGTTTGTTATGCAGTTATCTGTAGGTCCTCCAATGCTTTCCTCCCCCCACCATGTCTATGTGGTTCATTTCAAACAGGTAAGGTTATCATATATTCAGGAAGTAAGTCGTCTACTTAAGTCATTGACACTCTCTTACTTGGTCTATCTTATGACCATGGTATTTGTAAAATATTCTTCTAGAATTAGAGGTATTAGCTAAGTGCATGGAGTGAGTACAGCCCATTGGAGGATATGATACTGCCTCCTACACAACTGAATCATGTCTACACTTACAAAACAGGAAAGTTTCCTTCTTTCAGCATCCTCAGTGACACTGTTGCTTCAGGTTTATTGGTGATGGTGAAACTTGGCAAGATAACAAATCTTGTGTAGTAGCAGTATAACTGGAAGCCTAACCTTGCTTAAATTTCATCAATCTTGAACCAGACAGTATATATCTGCTGTGTTGTTGCATTTTAACCAAGGTAGAATGAGATGGATACAATAAAACATAGCATCAATCTCATTTTCACTCTTAGAAATCTTTTTGTGAATCTTGCCTAAATATGGAGCTCTGATATCAAATGGAACTTTGTGAATGAAAAAGGAATATATAAAATAAGGAAATGAAATTCTAATTTTTCATTCTCCATGTCTATCTTCTGTTGTAGGGGTGTCAATTTTATCTTAATTAGTAAAGGAAGTAAACTCTATAAAAGACAGGTACGCATACAATCGTGACCACACCTCTTCAGTCAAGTGTTTGTAGCCAATACTCGTAGCCACGAAGAACAGTGACCAAATTTAGGGGTTATCTCTCTTTATATTTTAAACAAACTATTTTTTCCCTTTATTAAGAGAGTCTACCTGCATTGATTCTGTAGTAGTTAAATAAACATAACTTTCTGGAATCTCAAAAGTATTCTTAAATTACATAAGTTTCATTTTATTCAATTAGCCCAGTTTCAAGCAACAATCGTTAAAATAAACCCCTCCGGCAAAATTATGAAGCAGTCAAATAGTATCTCAAATGTGTCCCCCTAATTTCTGATCTCCCATTTCAGCTTCTCATCTCAGGAGCTGAATTTATCCAACCTATCACCTAGAGAGATAGGGAAGATAAACATTCTGTACAGATCTTAATGATGTCCTTTCCTACTCCCTAGGGCCCTGACTATGGAAAATAACCCATCTAGCACCTTGGCAGTCCCTTAGGTAATATCCTATAATGAGCCAGGCCACCTTGTTCTCATACCTTTTCTGCTCCTTTATCTCCATACTTAACCAGCTTGTATATTCTGAATCTCATTTCCTCAGGGTCTACATGGCTCCACTTTGGGAAGTATCAATTAGCTATCCTTATAAACTAATTCATGTTAATGTTCTAACGAGAAAAGACTTGAAAAGACACCCTGTCCCCCACCATCATCACCCATAACTACTTAGCATCCCCTGTTCACTCCCGAGGTAATGTGGATTTTAAAAACAGCATTCTAGAAACAACAATGATTCTGCGTTTCTTATCTTTCGCAGTGCCTGGCATATAATAGGCATTATATAAATTATTTTTGTTACTATCCAAAAGACTTGTACTCATTGATAAAATACTCAGGCTAGGTAGGTAGAGAAAAAAAACACATGAAAAAGAGGTAAAAGTCATCTCATCTAATTCATAAATATATAATATAGAACACCTTCCTTGTAAAGGCCATCTTTGTGTCTCCAGAAAGAGAGAAAAAGAACTTCAGTATAAGCTCAAAGTTAAATCTAGGGCTATTTGTCCGGATGTTCCACTTTGTTGTTCCCTATAGTTTGGTCCAGTCACTTATAGCATATACTCAGAATGAAGTAAAAACCAGCATATCCCTATCTGGAGACAAAACTGATTATAAAAATACAGACAGTAAGTAAATGAGATTTAAGAGTAAGTGATGTCAGTTTGCCAGACACCAATAAGCAGAGGAGGGGGAAAGGAAAGAAAGGAGAAGGGATAAATTCACCTGGTCCCAGTGTAATGGCAAATTCTATCCAGGCAGAACAGACAAGAGCCCAACTGTTCATGCCTACATTTACTTTGAGATGGCAGCACGTTTCCTTCAAAATAGGTTGGCTGTTGGTAATGGGACATGTCTGCCCAGCCCTAAGCTCCTATCCTCTCCCCGGCATTCAAATGCTTCCCACATGCCACTGTCCCACAGAATCCTCCCATGATCCTTTATCCCTCTTCCAGCTGAGAAAGACTATACTTCCCATCAACCCCTTTGCCAATCTTTGCAACAACAAAAATAACCCTGTAAGGTAGATAGCACATTTATTACTTCCCCATTTTACAGATAAGGAAACTGTGAGTAGGAGAAGTTAAGGGGTGCACCCAGTGTCCCATAGCTAGTAGGTGTCCTAGCTAGTATTTGACCACAGGTGTACTCATTTGAGCCTGCTGTTCTTTCCATTAAACCAATCTGTTTCTTCTGTGTCAATAATTATCCTTAAAGGATCACATTACTGCACAAAGTACTTTCCTCCCAATTTGATCAGATGGGAAATATCAGTATTACTATCCATATTTTATAATGTCCAACACTGAAGCCTAAGGAGGATTAGCCATAGCCAAATAGCTAGGTAAGTACAGAACCAGGACTCAAATCAATGTCAGAATAACCCACGTCTCTTAGTGATAAGTCTAGTGTTTTCTTGACCATAATACACTGCTTCTCTGGATTTAGGGTTAAATCGTTAACAGTTAGTCTTTTGACATCACTATTCCCTTTTTTTGAACTTAATAAATGTATGTTGACTGATTGATTGACCTGGAGTTCCATATTTCCTGTGTATACAACACATACGTATGTAAATCTTAGAGACATTTTTGAGCATATATGTGAATGCTTATTTCCTTCCACAACTCCCACCCCCACCCCAGTCCCCCAAAGGCAGCTTCAGTATGTTATTGCACATTGTACTCCTATACTTTGTATAATGATTAGCCCAGTAAATGTTGTTGATGATTGTGCTGGCTTCAGGAAAGCCCATAATCCCCTTTAGGGTGCTAGAATACACCTTCTCAATCAACAGTTAGTTGATAGGAATGATGCTAACGCACAGATCTATGCTAAGATCAAAACTCTTTTCTTCCTCAGAATGCTTTCTTTCCTTTGCTTTGAGAACAATCTATTCTTCTATGAAAGGTGGCAGTAATGCATTCTACCAAACATGCTTTATGAATTTTTTATCTGAACTTTCATAGTCTCTAACACTGACATAAAGCCTTTGTTATCCTTTCTAACATTCTAGGCCAAGTCAGTTCTAAAACTGATCGACATAAACTGTAAACAAAAGGAGAGAAGGGTTTGCATGCTTAGTGTTAACTCAACATAGGCCTCTGTAGTGGACTGATTTTTTTTTTTTTATTCCAAGAGTCTTCAGAGTAGAATCTGAAAATTGAAACATGCCACACATCCCAATTCAACTGCAATGTTTGGTGCCTACACTGGAAGAAAGGTGGTTAGCTACATCTGAAAGTATAATACTGGATTTTGTTTGTGAATTATCCTTTGGCATTAACCAATAAGGCAGATAGGCACCATCACAGATAAAGCACCAGGTCTGGAATAAGGAAGGCCTGGGTTCAAATCCAGCCTCAGACACTTTCTAACTGTATGACCCTGGGCAAGTCATTTAACTGTTTGCCTCAGTTTACTCATCTGTAATATGACATGGAGAAGGAAATGGCAAATCACTCCAGTATTTTTGCCAAGAAATTGCAAAGAATTGGAGCTGACTAAACAACAACAGCACTAAGCAACAGCTTCAAGCTTTTATAAAACAAGGGATTAGGTATGTGGTAATTTTATTTTGAAGACAACCTTGTCAGTTATTATTCATCTGATTGGGTGTGGTTGAAACATGGTTAAACAAAAGTCCCTTCCACACCTTATACATATTAAGACTATCCTTTGGTTTGAACACAACCATTGTTCGTAGGGTCTGTCCACCATCTAATGCAACTGTGTTCCAATTTACCATCTTGCTTAGAGTTGCTTAATGTCAACATGGATCTTGTGGAAAGTACATTGGACTAACTACCAGGTAATATTGTTATTAACCTAATTCCCATGTGCTTCAGTTTCTTATCTAAAAAATGGACTTTAATACACCTGACTTACTTATACCAAGGGAATGTGTAAAAAAATTGAAGATGGACAGTTTTTGAAAAATAGATCTGCTATTGCAAGTGTTAGGTATTATTTGTTTCCCAGTAGAACATAGACATATTAAATTATTTAAGATTGCATTTCAGTATCTACCTTTTTTTTTTTTTTGGCGGACCTTTGATTTCATTTGTATAGGGTACTCCCAGTGAGGAAACTCTCCTCACCAATCCAGATCAGTATCTCTTCTGTGATTATAGTCTTAAGAGTATTCCTAGGAGCACTTAGAGGTTGAATGACTTTAGTTTTAGCTTTCAGACATCCTTCCAATGGATACCTTGGGCTTTGTATAGGATTTCTTTAATAATATGAGTACGTGATCTCATTCTCCTACTACCATACCCCAACTAATTATGAATCCACTGTATTTAATAATTTCTGTGAAGTGGTTAATAATTTCCATACTATCATGTTCTCTACATACGCATGGTCATGGCAGGTACATATGTAAGGGTCATCAGGCAAGTATAACCAAATCTAATATCTCTAGCAATTCTCAGATGTACAGTAGTATTTACTGGCTATTGAGTTGAGCTTCCTAGAGGCCCAGAAGTACAAATTTATAACAAGTTTTCAATGTATGATTGAAATAATAAATCTTTATTGAAATTCATCAGGCACAGTGTTGGGCAGTAAGGATACACGTAAAAAAAATTGGACATTTTTGTCAAGGAGCTTGCATACTGCTGGGGATATACAATAAATTTTAAGATGGGTAGAAGGCATTATTTTTAAAAAATACTAAGTGATGGCAGGGGGAAGGAACAGTAGAGATATAATATCCAGGGAGATAAAGAAAGGCCTAAAAGGCAGTGGCAATTGAACCCTTTAGTAATCAAAGAGCTCCAACAGTCAGAGGTAAGGAGGAAAAATATTCCAAGATTGGGGGACAGCCTGTACAATAGCATGAATGGGGAAATAGTTGTGTATGGAAGAATAGCCAATAGGTCAGTTTTGCAGAGTTTGTGAGCAAGAGTAATGAATGATCAGCATAGAAAGATAGACTATAGTCAGAAGAACTTGAAGTCATGAAAAATCTGAAAATCCCAAAACAGGAGTTCATAGTTTATGGATCCACTGAAGCTTCTTTGGCAGCAGAGTGATAGAGATCAGAACTGTGCTTTAGGGATTTCAATATGGCAGCTGTGTGAAAGATATACTGGAAAGGCGGTACTGGATGCAGAGAGGATGAATTTGGAGGTTCTATTTGTGATGATCCAGGAAGGAAGGGAGGAGGACCTGAACTGCAGTGGTAACTATGTGACTGAATAGAAGGATTCCCTTTAGCAAGACAGAAGAGATATTCTGGAGGTACAGTTGAACGGACAAGACTTAGAAACATGTTATATATGTAGAGTTAGTGAGTCAAGAGCCACGTATGTTTCTCAGGTTGTAGAACTGGGTGACTAAAAGAATGGAGATCCTTCAATATGGCTGCAATCAGTGAGTCAGCTGATAAACATTTATTAAGCACTTAACATGTAGCAGGCACTGTGCTAAATTCTGGGGCTACAAATAAGGAAAAGAAAGCTAGATAGTGGCTGCCCTAAGCTTAAGAATCTAACTGAGAGAATGCAATACATAAAAGGAAACTGAAAAGAGGGATGAATGGAGAGGGTCACCAGAGAAAGGTTACCTGGCATAGGCGCATAGTGGAGGTGAAGCCAATCAGAGCAGCTGATGAAAAATGTTGCATTGAATATATTAAAGACCACAGGATTCACATCTGTTCACCTTTATGGGTAAGAAATATACTGGTTATGACAACATCAATTCGGATAAGAGTAGTTGTGTCTTAGATCTTTTGGCAAGCAAACCTGTCTGGTGGTTGCCTTTAACCATGCATGCCAGTGAAATCTGTGGTTCACTGAAAAGTTAAGAATAAAATATAGACATTTCAGTGATGTTCTCTGCTGTCTTGTTGGCTCATGAAAGGCAGGAAGACAAGGGTCATTAGGCAGCTTGTGGGCTTAGGCATACAGATTCAAGGTCAGATCTTGAAATAGGTCTGGAGTCCAAGAAGTCTGGCAGGTGAAAGGAGCAGGCAAGTATCAACTGTCAGAGCCAGGCATGCTCTTGGGTTGAAGGATTAATGACAACTTTAAAGGATAGGTGGTAGAAGTGAAAGTAGCAAGCAGAAACTCTGACAATGAGCGGATCTCACTGGTGTCCTTTTTTTTTTTTTTTGCATTTACATCTTTCTGGATTTATATATGAGCAGCCTTGGATCAAGAGTGCAGATGTGGCCAAAGAAAAAGGCAGGAGACCCTATTCCAGACTTTCCCCCTCACCATACACATCAAATCAGCTGCCAAGCCATACCAATTGTATTTCCAAAACATGGCTTTCATCCGTCCTCTTCTTTCCACTCACATCTCTGCCTTCCAAGCAGGTTTTTCATCTTCTCTTACCAGGATTATTATTCCAATGGGCTCTTTACTGACAGCCTGCCTCAAGTCTCTCCCCTCTCCAATCCGTCCTCCAAGTAGATTCCAAGTGATATTCCTAAAGCACAGATAGGTATGACCATGGTACCCTTCCGCTCTGTAAACTCCAGCATCTATTACTTTAAAGATCAAACACAAACTTCTCTGCTAGACACATAAAACTCTTTGCAATTTGACTTCAACCTATCTTTCCATATTATTACACTCTACTGACTTTTGTGAACTTTATGATCCTGCCAAATTGCTCTCCTTGCTGTGCCCTATGGTCTGTCCCCTATGCCCAGAATATTCATTCCCTCACATTCTATTACAATCTGTTTCCTTAGTTAAAGCAACATGAAGCTTCTTACATGAAGCTTTTGTTTTCATGTCTGAGAAGTCGGTACCTCTGTAGCCTCAATGATATTATATTTTCTTTATGTTTGTGTAACTCCCCAACAGAACACAAGCCACCTGAAAGCAATGACTATTTCATTTATATCTTTGATGTAGGGCAGGGCATTCATCTCCATGAATGAGGACAGTCCCACACCAATGAGTTTTGGGACTGGGGTTACTTTTTTTTTTCCTCAGCAGCAAGTACATTTGGCATACAGGAAGCACTTAATAAATGTTTGCTGATTATTAGGTTGACTGGATCAGAGGCAGAAGGGCCAGGTCAATCACTGCTGGAAATAAACTGTCCCCAACTTCCCTTCCCTTATCCAACAACAAAAATAAATACTGGATTTGAAAGGAACTTTCTAAGTCATTTAGTCCAACTCGTCAGTAAATGCAGCAATCTCCAAAGCTTAAGTGTTTCCAATGGCAGGAAGGTCAAGGAATCAAACAAACAAACCAGGCCATTTCGTTCCTTTTTCCCTCTGCTTCATCTCTCCAGTCTGGGAACTGGCTTCCTTCCAATCCCAGCCAAAATCCTACATTGGACAAACAAGCTTTCCCCAGCCTCCTCAACACTAATGCCTTTTCTTTATTATTTCCAATTTATCTTGTATATCTTTTTCGTACAGTTGTTCACCTGGTATCTCCCCCAATTATGCACTGAGAGTGGGGACTGTTTTGTTTTTTTTTTTGCTTTCTTTGTATGTATGTGTCCAGCATAAAAGCACTATCAAATGCATGCTGTTTTTGTGGTTGCTGTGATTGAGTGGATATCTTGATTTGTTAGCTATAACCTGCTGTCCCGCACAGAACCAGCACACTAAGAAATCATGACTGTCTATGAGAGGATACTTAGATGGCAGGCCCAGCTCTTCTGTCTGGGTGAGCTCGGGCAAGAGATCTTACCTTACCTAGTTTCCTCATCTGTGATCCACCAAAGTTTCCAGTGGATTTTATTTAAAATTCTTTCTACCTGTAACATTCCATTATTCCATTATTCCCTTGAGGAAGCCCTTTCCACCAATGCAGTTCTACAATTTGTATGTGTGTATACACACAAATATGTATACATACACATGCACGTATATCTCAATGTACACATGACAGGTTTATGCATAGGTGTATCCACACATGCAAATGTGTACATGCTGTACAGATGCTGTTATGTATGTGCATGTCATATACACGTATTTTGAATTCATGGATTGTTCAATCATGTCTGACTCTTCATGAGCCTGTATGGGGTTGTTTTTTTTTTTTGGACAAAGATACTAGAGCCATTTGCCTTTTCCTTCACCCTTGGATTAAGGCAAACAGAGGTTAAGTGACTTGCTCAGGGTCACACAGCTACTGTGTCTGTGGATGGATTTGAACCTAGGTCTTCCTGATACCAGGCTCAGTATTCCATTCACTGCACCACTTATCTGCTTCCATACATGTGTACACATTTGTATGCATATTGTGGTATGTGTGTGTATTCCTAAGAGAAATATCTGGGGTACTGAGTCAATAAGTTACTTGCTCAGGATCCCCTAGCTTGAATGTGAGGGACAGAACTTGAACTCAGGTCACACTGGTCCAGAGGTCAGTTGTCCATCCATTGTATTTCACATAAGTGCTTAATAAATGTCTGCTGAAGGTCCAAACTAGAGCAAATAAAGATCAGCAAAATGAAGATAACAATGTCATGACTGTTCCCACTGGGCTTTAAGAGTCATGATCCTCCCTTGTCTTTACCCCTGATAGGACACCGCCTGCAATGTCAGTACGTAGTTAAGCTTTCTTTTATATCCGAGGTTTTTTTTTTGGTTTTGTAAGTTTTGTTCTTGAATCTGAAGACAGCTGACATTAAATTTTTTTATTTCTTCTACACCTTATTCATTTCCCAATATGCCACCCGTCCCACCAAACCCTCCAAAAAGTAGTTAAGCAAAATCAACAAAATGACAATGTTTGCAACATTATTCTCCAACAATTGTCCCATGCCTCTTGAGAAAGAGGAAGAAAATATGCTTCATCTTCTGCTCTTTGGGACCAACATTGGTTCTTGCAACCAATTTGAGTTCTGATGTTGTTTATTATTACATATTTAGGATTCGCACTGAAGTTCCTTAAGTGTAGTCCTTTTGCGCCCTGTGCTCCTCATTCTGCTTCTTTTACTGAGTCCCTCATGTGGACTTTTGGCATTTCTTTAAAAAATAACTTTAGTCTCTGAAAAGTTCTATTTTTAGGGATTTTCAGCCTTGAACTGTTAAAGAAATAATAATGAGATGATACTTAAGTTGCATTTTAAAGTTAATAAGGACTTTTTAAAGCATTATATTACTTAATGACATGAGAGTAAATGCCTATTTCTCCCCATTCTCTAGATGAGGAAGCTGAGGCTGAAAGTTGAACCTATCTGCCAGTCACACAGGTCCAGGCCTCCTCTTTCCCTCCTCCACACAGGGCTTTCTAAAAGTATTTTTGTCCAGAAGAGATTAAAAACAACACAATAACGGTTAACAAGCCTAGGACAACCAGTCTCCACTTCTCTCGGCTCCTTTACACATCCAGGCTCTCTAACCGACCGCTCTGCGCTTTTCTGGAGCCGCACGGGGACAGTCCCGACCGCCTAAGCAGGAGGCTCGGTGTCACAGAAAGGGCCCCACGGGGCTCCAGAGGCTTCAAGGAGAGTCCGGGTCCGGGCACAGGCCGCATCAGCTCCCTGACGGCTCCGCGCCCTGCGGACATCCAGGGTCACCTTGCTCTCGCAGCCCTAAAAGCGGGTTCGGATGGAGAACTCATCAGTCACCCCCACACGCTTTGTGAACACCAGGGCCATCACGCTCCCCGGGTGGAACGCCCCCCGGTCCCAGCGACTCCCAGGGAGGCTTCATTTCCGGCTGCCAACAGCGCCTTACCGCAGGGGTCCCCAGAAAGTGACCCTGCCCGCAGCCCGCATCGGTGCACGCCGCCCGCACGAGCGTGTCAAAACTCCGGCAACGACCGGACAAACGGACCTTCGGAAGCCACTGGGACCGGGCCGGCATGGCCGCCTCCCGAGCAGGAGGGGCGCGGCGGCCCCGACACTGGGCGAGCCTCAACAGGCCCGCGCTGAGTCAGGGCCTCGGCTCCCCCCAACGTTCGGGAGGCTCTCCCGGGGGAAGGGGCGGGGGAGCCGGGCAGAGGGGACACACGCCCGGACCCCAGGACCTTTATTCACCCGGGAACTCGACGCCCCCCGCCCGCCCAGGACAGCGCCCCCGGGGCGGCAAGCACGCGCAGCCGCGGGCCCTCCCCCCGCCCCGCGGTCCCCGGCCCCCGGCGGCCTTTCCCGAGGAAGTCGCGGGGTCGGCTCAGGGCTCTCACATGACCGAGGGGCGGGGCGAGGACCGGACAGGAAGGAGGCGGAGGGGGGCGTTTACCCCAATGACCGCGAGGGGTGTGTGCGGGTCTTGTGGGGGAGGGTTCACGGGCGTGTAAACCACCCCACCGGGCAACGAGAAAAATGTGAGGGAGGGGCCGTTGCCCGGGAACCTCCCGCGCCCCGCAGCACGCGACCCCCTTAAGTCCCCGCCGGCCGGCTGGCCTCGCTCCTAACCGGCTTTTCCTTTTCCCACGGCGCGAGGCCGTCAAGTCCCGAGGGCACGCACACCCGCCCCCAGAGCTCCTCCTCTCCCCTCCCCCACCCCGCTCGGCCCGGAGGAGGGAGGGGCTGGGAGAACAGAACCGGGTGACACCGCGCGCTCTCTCCCCCACCCCACCCCGAGCCGAGGCGCGCGCGCGCCCCCGGCGGGCGCCTGCATATTAATGAATGGGGGTGGGGTGGGGAAGAGAGCCTCGGCCTCGTGCCCGCGCGTGCCAGGGGGGACGCAATTGTGAGGTGGCCGTGACGCACATTCCGGGGTTCTTAAGGGGCTGCGGCGGCGGCGCCGGAGCCGGTATCAGGAGGAGGAGGAGGAGGAGGTGGCTGTAAGGGGGGGAGGGCGGGGGCAAAGACGGTCAACCCCGCTCAGTTACGGTGTGTCTCACTGACCTCCCCCCCTCCCCTCCTCCCTCCGACACCCCCCCAGCCCCAGTGCTAGTGGCAGCTCCGGTCCCGTCCCAGGTTCCCTAGGTGGGGCAGGCGGAGGGGGGGGGGGGCGGTCTGTCTCGGCCCGGTGCGGATCGCCCCCTCTCTTCCCCGTTCCCCTCTTCCCCCGTGGCCGGACCTGATAAATGGGGGATTACGGATTCGGGTTACTGCAGACCGCCCCGCTCCGAAGCAGCAGCCCCGGGCCCCTGTTCAGCGGCGGAGCTTACCGAGCCTGCCCGGCCGCCCCCCAGCTCTCCTCCCGCTCCTCGCCCTTCGCCCCCCTCTCGCACCCACCGTTGCCCGTCCCCGCTTTCCCCCCGGCCTCGGCCCCCGCCCCGTTCTCCGTCCCCAGCGGCGCCGCCGCCGCCTCTCCCTCCTCCCCCCTGCTCCTGGCCGCGGCCGCTGCCGCGCACCACCGTACCATGCAGGATGAGCTGCTGCTGGGGCTGACGCAGCAGCAGCCGCAGCAGCAGCAGCCACTGTCAGGGTCAGGGCTCCCCGAAAAACTCCCCAGCCACCATCCCGTCGGCGGCGCGAAAGCGGGTGCGACCCACCTCCTCCCCTCCCCGGACTTCCCACCGAGCCTGCACCACCCCTCCTCCTCCTCCTCCTCCTCGTCCTCCTCCCCCCAGGACTTCAGCAAGCAGCAGCAGCAGCTGAGCAGCCAGAAGAGGAAAGAGTTCACCCCCCCCCACCCTCCCCACCCTCAGGACTTGAAGCAGCCGCCGCCGCTCAGCACCCCCGACCAGTCCATCTCCCAGCAGCAGCAACAGCAGCAGCTCCGCAAACAGCAACCGCAGCCGCTCGGCCACCCGCACCACCACCGCCACCGCCACCGCCACCCCCCGCCGGACTGCCAGCTCCCCAAGCAGCCACCGGGAGACCACCATCCGCTCCCCCAGCACCACCAGCCCTCGCCGCCCCCGGCCCGGCACCACCACCACGGGGGGGTGGACGGTCCTCGGAGGATCCCGGCGGCGACAGCAGCGCCCGCAGCGGCAGCCGGCGAGGGGAGCGCCGCCGAGCCCCCCGATGTGGGCTTGGCCCCCTCGACGCCGTCTCTGAATCTCCTGCCGGGCTCCAAGCTGCCCCCGCCGATGGAGTCCCCCAACCACCCCCTGCTCAACAGCCCCAGTCACCTCCTGCCGAGCGGCGGCTTCAGCAGCCTGCAGAGCCCGGACCTGCCTCACCCGGGCGGCGGCGGGGGCCCCCCGGCAGCGGCGGCGGGAGGGGGCTCGGCTTCGCCACCGCCGCTGCCGGGCTTCGGCACCCCCTGGTCGGTGCAGACCTCGTCGCCGCCGCCGCCCCAGCCGCAGCCGCAGCCCCCGCCCCAGCAGCAGCCGCCGCCGCCCCAGCCCCCGCAGCCTCCGCAGCCGCAGCCGCAGCCGCCCCAGCCTCCGCAGCAGCCGCCGCAGCAGCCGCCGCCGCCGGGCTCCTCGGCCGCCACCCCGGGCGGCGGCGGCTGCGGCCCAATCAGCGCCATGCCGCCGCCCAATCCGGAGACTGACAGCAGTTTCTACCCCGGGATTCCGTCGTCGATCAACCCGGCTTTCTTCCAGAGCTTCTCGCCCGTGTCTCCGCACAACCCCTGCGCCGGCATGAGCGTGCCGGGCGGCGGCGGCGGCGGCGGCTTCGGCAGCCCCTTCTCGGCGGCCGCCGTGCCCCCGCCCCCGCCGGCCATGAATTTACCTCAGCAGCCGCCGGCCCCGCCGCCGCAGCCCCCGGCCCCGGCCCCGCAGCCGCCGCCGCCCTCGAGCCGGCGCTCGCCCGTCAGCCCGCAGCTCCAGCAGCACCAGGCTGCGGCCGCCGCCTTCCTGCAGCAGAGGAACTCGTACAACCACCACCAGGTAGAGGCCGGGCCCGGGCGGGGTCAGCGGGTCAGCGGGCCGGGGGCGGGCGGGCGCGGGACGGCGGAGCGGCTCGGAGCGCGGAGCCGCGGCCGGCCTAGCGGGCGGCCCGGGCTGGAGGGGAAAGGTGGGCAAGTCGCGGCGACCGAGGCGGAGGGGAGGCGGCGGGCCGGGGACGCTGGGGGCCCAGGACGGACCCCCGCCCCAGACTGGGAGCCCTGAAGGACACCTTGAGGTCGACCTGGGCCGTCCTTGCCCTCCCCTCCCCCTCTACGCCCTCGGGTCCTTGGGTGGGGGCGGGGGCGGGGGGGCGTCATTCCGGAGGGAGAAGGTCAGGAACGGCTGCGGGGGCTGGCGTCGGGGGCTCCCTGGGCTGCGGCCTCGGCCCGAGGATGGGGAGGGAGGGGGGAGGTCGAGCGGCCTCGGATGTAGGTGAGGGGAGCGAGAGGCCTAGCTCCCCGGCCCCCCCGGAAAAGGTGCGGCCGAGGGGGTGGGGGGCGTGTGGGCGCGTGTGGCTCGCGTGTGGCACGCTGGTGCGGGCGGACACTTGGGTCACCCGAGGGTGCGGGGTGGGTGGGGCCGCTGTCAGCCCGCGGGGCCGGGCTGGCCGGGAGTCGGGGCGGGCCGGGGTGGGCTGGGGCCGGGAGCCCCCCGGGGTGTCACCCGCCGGAGGCCCGACCGAGGACGGGGACCGGGAGAGCCCGATCGCCGGAGCTGGGGTTCGTGCTCGCCCCTTGGCGGGCGCTCTTGGAGCCGGAGGTGCTGAAGGGAGCGGATGGCAGGGCTCATCTGAAAGCGCTGCCTCGCCGGTGCGGAGGGAGGGCAGCGGGAGACTGGCCGAGGGGCAAAGGGGAGAGCGGGCGGGCCCAAGGTGGTCGGACTGACGTTTGGGCACCAAATACAGATCATTCCTCTGAATCGTGTTTTTGATCAAGTCAGCCTTTGACCTCATAATCCGATTATCTCGGTCAGTTTTTCACTTTTTTCCCGTCCATCCGTTGACATGACAGCTGAAGCTTAAAACTAGATTTTCGAACTTCTCTCCGTGTGAATCTGGTAGCTTTCTTACATTTTTCATTTTAGCCGACTTAAAGCGGTTCTGAAACGTCAATCTTTTTTGCAGTGACACGTCTATGTTCTCACTGACAGTGAAGGAGAGTAGGGTGTATGTGTAAAAAAACCCGGAGTTGGGAAATCCTTCTCTACTTGTCCCTGATCTATGTAACCTTGAGTCAGGCATTCGATGTCTTTGCATCACGCTCTTCATCTTTTAATCTAGAAACTTGCCAGAGAGAGCTGTTACTAGTAGTTATTTATATACGCTGTCAGCATGACCTAGAAAGCTTTACAGAATATGTACAAGGATTAGTATTTACCAATTATCGACTTTTAAGCGATCTGCTAAATGCACAGATTGTGGTAAAGCTCTCAGCAAACTGCCGTATACGCTCTGAAAAAACAGGTCCACATAAGCCAATAGATAATGCATACCGTGTATTATTTCAGCCCTGGTTTAACAGAAGATGAAACTCGGGACCCAAAGAGAGTAAGATATTTGGTACAAATTCACAGAACTAGTCAGTACTATTTAATTTTTACACTGATCTGCATTTAAGAATTAAAAACATTAACTACCATAGGCTTGAGTACTCGATACAAAATTTGTATTACAGTTAACACTAAATGAGGGTTTTTTCCCCCTGTCCTTATAATATCCAACTATTCCAGTTTAAAACATAATTATACAAATCATTATGGCTCAAGTTCAAAAAAAAGCTTCCAGTTTTTCAGTAGAACAAAAATATTCTATATCTTAAAAATAACTTGTTTGAAAATCAGTATTTTTATCTAAAAACTGAATAAAAATTGTATTGTTCTCTTTCTTTCAAATAAGCAGCTTTTATAGCATTTTATTATTGTTACCATAATCTCAGTGGATCCACCTATAGGTAACATCCGACAACTGCTTAGCAATTCTTAAAGTGATTTAATAGCATGGGAATTTGTTTTCTTTTTTCTATTTTTTTAATTTTTTTGAATGGTGCTGAATAACATTGCTAAAGCTGGAATAAAGGACCTTTTATAGTTGATTGGGAAAAATACAAAAAAAAAACCACAACAAACTACTTTTTTCTAATTCTTCCTCTATCCCAAAAGAATTTTACTCATGTAACAGTAACTTCAAATGTATCCTTAGCCATTTTTGTAGCTGTAGTACTTATTTAGACTCAGTCTAAAATATTTGTTATATTTGTTATGTGGTGTAAGGGATATTACATTTCCTGATAGAAGACTTAGTTTCATTTTAAAGTTATTTATGTGGATAACAGATTGTGATATTATTTTAAATCATCCTTTAGGTTCTTCTTTTTAAGATCTCCCAATTTGAATTTGATATACATTCTAAAGTATATTTTCCTCTCCTTTATATTCATTTGTGTTAGTTTCCTTTTATTCCTGAAAGAGTGAAAATTATATGAATCATTCTGTCACAATACCTGTATTTTAGTAGTAGTTATGAAACCTCAGCTTGATTCTAATTGTATGTTTGTGAAAGATGTCAAAAGTCATCTACTAGTAAGATTTGTTTTGAATGGCAAAATTCAATTAGTTTGCATCCTTTCTAAAATATACAATGTAGCATATGAATCTTTAATGATACTTTTTTATAATTTAGTCATTTTAAATATATACATATATATACTTGTTGCAGATTAAAAATTTAAATTATTATGAGCTGTTTTGATGTTTCAAAAGTAATTTAACTGGATATATTTCCCCAGCCTCTTCTGAAGCAATCTCCTTGGAGCAACCATCAGAGCAGTGGCTGGAGCACAGGAAGTATGTCGTGGGGAGCAATGCATGGCAGAGATCATCGTAGAACTGGAAATATGGGAATTCCGGGAACTATGAATCAGATCTCTCCTTTGAAGAAACCATTTTCTGGTAATGTCATAGCTCCACCAAAATTTACTCGATCTACTCCATCCCTGACACCTAAATCATGGATTGAAGATAATGTGTTCAGAACAGACAGCAACAGTAATACTCTCTTACCCTTACAGGTAAGAATGGTATGTAAATGGAATTATTTCTCATGTTAATTTTTTTGTAGTAGCAAATTGAGTAATAATATCCTAAAATTATTAATTGGCTATTCAAGAAAATCAGGCTTTTAAAAGCTTTTGTTTATAACCCAATTATCACAAGTATTTAATGAAGGCTAAAATGTATGAGTAAACTTTGAGATAATTAAGAATTGAAAAGCTTCCTTTTCATAATTAAGTGGTGGAAAATGATGATCTCATAATTGCAGAAAAACTGCTGTATATTTTTAAATTCTAGTCAAAGCTTTGGATTGGCAATCTATGGAAAGAAGGATCATGCTGTATTTATTGATCAAAATAGCCACCAGAATTCACGTCATCTAAAATTAATCTGTTCTAAAGTATTCCACAGTTGCCGTAGTGCTTAATATACTTCACTATGACCAGCTGTACGCGTGTTAGATTGTACTTAGAGCAGCTGTGTTAACAGCACAAAGCAGCCTCAGGGCTTTTTGCGTAGAATTCACATTTATAGTAGCTGGTTCAGAGTGGACTTCCACTGCTTTATCTATCCACACATCCTTTCCAAATGTGGCCTGATAGTTAAAGCAGAGACCCTAGACATTTTCCAGGCCCTTTGATCTTTGCTGGGATTGTAGGCTGATTGAAGTTCCATTATGTCTAATTGCTAATAGGATTTTCTGCAGCGATCCTTTATTGATTTGGGCCACTAAATGAAACATCTCGAGGATAGAAAGAATTTTGGTGTTTGTTTTTTAAGGGGGGTGTGGGGAAGAGAACTGCTCGTTTCTGATGAACACTTCTATGCTATTGAAGGTGAGATCTAGTTTGCAGTTGCCAGCTTGGGGCTCAGAGTCACTCCAAGATAGTTGGTGCACTGCAGCCGGAACATCCAGAATAGACCAGGTAGGCTGCACAGTGAATATTTTTCAGGATTTTGGTTAGGAGTTAGTATTAATTTCTATATGATTGGGATTTCTCACATTTTATTAATTACTATCCATTTATAAACATGTTCAAAACGTGTCAGAAAACATAGATATAAGTGCTTTGTTTTCTTGTGTCATCTATTTCAAATTTCATATATGCTGAATGATTGTAAAATATTAAGTTTATTTTGGGGAGGGGGAAATCTTAATTTATCATTGGGATAAAATGCATCTGACATGAATTGTGAATGTTCAGTGCAGTTAGTGTGTTTAATTTGATCCAAGAAGACTTACAATTTTATTTTAAGTACAAATTCATTTAACTACTTTAAATTTCATTACTATTTTATACAATTTTAAGTTAATCTTTGTCACAAAATCTAGTTTATTTGTCTTAGGATATTTTTCTGCCATTGCCTTCTCTGTTTTCATTCAGTTTTCTTCAATTGTTATAAAAGAATCTTATGAGATAGGCTTCTAAATATAAAGGGGAGAGAGAGACATGTGTGTGTGTGTGTGTGTGTGTGTATTATCTATATCCATCTGCATGTGTGGGGCACATGTGTGAATATTTTCTAACTACATGAACATTTAAGCTAAGTTGAGGTAGAGACCAAAACTAGTTAAGCATTTATTTCCCTGCTCTAAAATGACATCTTTGTACTAACTCTTGAGCTAGAATTTACAGGTGAATCTTTGCCATATGGTCTCCAGGCCCAGCTTGGGCCCTGTACAAGCCTGTTAGGGTTAAAATTGTTGTACATCTGCCTGTAGGCAGCCAATATTTGTGTGTTTACTTGGTATTAGATGATAGGAGGTTAGGGTAGAATTGCAAAAGAAATAAAAAGTCAATGGACTCTTTTGATGGGTAGTTTGTAAAACCCTTCCTTGCTCTAAGCACCTGTTTAAAATAGATAAGGTTTTACCAAGTAAGTGATAATGCTGTTGCATATGTCTTAAGTTTTTGAGTGTATTTTGTTCTCTGCAAAGAGACAGACTACCTTCTAAGAAAATAACATGTGCTAACCTAACCTATTGTAAGAATACACTAAGTAATATCAAATAGGTGCTAATGTACAAATGAATTGGATCTGTCAGCAAAAATTTATTGGAAAAAATATTCCTGCCATAAAATATTCTGAAAATCAGAATATTATGTACAGTGTTCTAAAATTGAGAATAATTTAGCATTTAGGTAGGGGCTGGACATGTGATTTCCTTGGTGTGGGGAATTTTCTGTTGAGGAAATTCTAATGCAATTTGGCACCTCTGTAATTTAGAGTTGCCTAAAGCACTTTGAGGTTAAGTGACTTAAAACTTCCCTCACTCAGTCAAAAAGTTGCTAGTCTACATCGGAATCAGGACTTGAAACCAAGTTTTCTTTCTCAGCCTCACAGCTGACTTTGATAATCACTATGCCATGCTTTCTCTGTTACTGTTGTTGTATCACATGTAAAATACTCTGTATTTTATATTCATCACTAATTCATACTTATTTCTCTAATTAACCTGAACTAGTGAGGTTTTATTGTAATACAAATCTGTTTTAGTAGATGTTCTGTATACAAATCCCATTAAAATGAGTAGAAGAGGGAATATTTTAATTAGGGATAGCTTACTAGAGGAAGTGGATTTTCAAGGCATATGAATTGAATATCTGAGAGTGAATTTCAAGCAGAGAATATACACTGGTAGGAACATGTATATTGGACTTTGGAAATACAATGCAAATTAAAAGGTCTGTGTTGGTAGTAATAAGCTGTTGGATTGAGGAGAAAGGGCAGTGTGGTAAAAGACTTTGACTAGTGATTTAAAAACAGACTGGGTTTGGATTTAAACTCTGTATTTATTGATTTTACTTTGACCTCTTTGGGCCTGAGTTTTTGCCTCTATGAGATAAAGGAGGGCTTCTAGACTGAATGTTCTGTGATGCTTTAATATTTAGGTATTGTTAGAACTGGGCCTAATAAGTAGGGAATCCCAACAAATGAGGAATAGGAAAAAAACAAAGTAGTAATTACTTCTATGCTGCCTCTTAGTCCAAAACCTATTGTTTTTAGATAATGAATGGAGAGAGCTAGCATAGATGGAAATCTGATATTCAACAATTGTGGTAGTAAGATACTAGTCATGTACTTATATTTCAGTACTGTATGCTGAAATATGCATTTGCTCAGCAGCTTCCAATATCATAAAATATCGAAAACTACTATTTTAGTTTATTATTATTATTTATTTTCATTTCTAGGATTTACCCTAGGAAAAAACTAAGTCTTAAAATTAATGTTACTGCTAAATCTCATGCTTACATAAAGAAAAACCATTTAATATTCAGAAATTATTTCCATAAAAGGTAGAAGTTTTCATAGTAGAGGTTCTTGAAAAATAGTTAACTATCAAATAACGAGCACCTTAACTGATCTTCTAGTAGTCACATTTATAACCATAACGTTTTTAAACAAATTTTTGACAATAGATATTTTTTAAAATTTAAGAATTTGGTGTGGAAATTTTTGCTTTAAACTGCTCTAATCACTTTAATCAAAGGGGATTATCTCATTTTTGTTGGTTTTCCAAGAGTTTTTTGTTGTTGCCGCTGTTTTTGTTTTACCTTCTAAAACATTCTTAGTCTGACATCGGTATCCTAAAAACTAAAATATACTTTGTTTTGAAATTGACCTCCGTAAGTCTGTACATAGGGTTAAGGCTTCTGTAGTATAGCCTGCTACTCCTATTTTTATCCAAAGGACTCTACAGATAGATTTAAGAGACTATACATTATGCATGCATCTTCTTCCATCATATGTTTGCCAAGAAATCAGTACGATAGAATTGTCAAAAAGAAAAAAGAAGGAAAAAGCAGAACTAAATAGAGAATAGAAATTGAACATCTGTTAATCAAAAGGCTGGTTTTTTTGTTTAGTTTACATTTTTTACTATTCTTTATCAAAATGTTTTATTTTGTTATTTTTTTTTACTTCTTAGGTGGAAAAAAACCTTAATTTTAAATAGTTTCCCCCTTCAAATCTTACCTCAAATGTGTGTGTATATATATTATGTCAAGATGTCTTATTTCATATTTTTGATACAAATAGTATGCATACTTGTTAAAAAAATTGAAGTACATAATTTGGTCTCTGTTACTGTACAGACTTAGAGCAAATGAAAAATAATGGTCTACTGCATGCACATTTGTGTAACTCTGGCCTTCATCTGTACCAAATAGAGCTTAATGATAGACACACATTTACTAATATCTCCTAATAGCTGTGCTTGCTTACTTTCCCACATCAACATGAGGTGTAGTGGAAAGAACACCAATTTTTGGAGTCTGAGAATCTGTATTTGTATATTGGCTTTGCTTTGTGCTATGAGACCTTGGAAAAGTCTTTATGTTTGCCTTGGCCACAGTTTCCTTATCTGTAAAATGAAGAAGTTAGATGAGATGACTCCTGAGGCTTTAAATCTATAATTCTGTGATTCTTTTAAGTGATGACATGCATGCCTTTTCTGCATCGTATTTTTCCTTTACATATATTTCTCCTCCACAGAATAGAGATACTATCTTAGAATCAGTTTAAGAAAGATATATTTGCAAAGATGATCTTAAAACTGAGAACTGGTGACAGAATCAGGAAGAGCCAGGTACAGGTCTTGCCTCCAACCCATGCTAGCTTGTTGACCATGGGAAAAAGTCATTTAACCTGGTTCATGTCCAGCCTCTGACACATATTAACTAGATGACCATGGAAAAAATCATTTAACTCGTCAGTTCCCTAAGCATCTGTTGAAAGATTATAAGTAATAGACAGTTTTCAATCTACATCAGTGGGAAAGGAACTGGGAGTGCCTACACAATCACTGTAGATCGCAGGTTTGAACTCACCCTCACCACCCCACCCCACCCCCCGAAAAAAAAGTCACAACAATTGAGATAGATAATATTAAGAAAGAACAGGTGTACTGTTCCTAGTAATAATGTGGTTTCTAAACTTCCGAATAGGTTGAAGGGGCCATTCCTGTCAACACTAGCATCGCTACATTCTTACCGAGCATCTCGTTAGGTTTGTGCTATCAGTGTACCTTTTCTGTACTTTCTTTTCATCCTAAACCAGAAATTGAGAAAAAGCTCTGTCTTTTCTGAAATGAACAATGCAAGATTACACACGCTGTCTTTACCTCCCACCCCAACTTTAATTAGCATAACACTTCTGCCCTAGTTTATCCTTTATGAGACATGTCCAGCATGGGGGAGATTTATAAAAAAGCCATGTTGAATCACTGTCATAGTGCAGGTGGAATTGATAGAGAAATAATAGCCACGATTCAATGTCCACAACTGTTCACTAAGTACTTGTGTCCAGCATTGTGATATATTTATTAGAATATAAAAGAAGACCAATTTATAATCCCTGTCTTGAATTTATTGCTGTAGTTGGGAGAGACAAATTCAATTTAAACATTAAGTGCTTTACTATTTGAAAAGCATTGCGTTCGAGGTTACAAAGGCAAAAACAGCCCTTAAGTTTGATGTGGGAACAGTAGAAATCAGAGGCAGAAGGTAGAATGTGAAATTCAGAGAAGCATTCCAGTTGGAGCAAATTCTACAGAAATCTGAAATAAGCTTGGGAAGATAGGTTGGAGCCACACTAGGAATGGCCTTAAATGCCAGACTGAAAATATAGTATTTAATTATAGAAGCAATAGGGAAATAAAGTTTTTCAGGAGGGAGTAACATTGCTGGACTTATGCTTTAGGGAAGAGTTCTTTTATAAGACAGTACCTGGTAAGTGTTTTGAAAGATGTGAAAATGAGTTTTGAGACAGGGAAGGGCCGTTACTTTACCTGAATCAGCTAAACCTGAGGCATGAAGGGATGTATTTGAGGATTTCAACTAGTTGTGATGAGAATAGAAAAGGCATTCTGGGCATGGTTACAGCATGAACAAGAAGCAAAGTGACATTGCATATTTTGTCTAGTTTGGCTAAAATGTCGCTCATGTGACAGAAGGGTGAAATAAAGCTGCAGATGTAAAACAATTAGGACAAGAAGAGAGTGTGTAAGCAAGTGTCTTGTGTTGGTCACTGGTATGTCATAGCAGAGTTTCTTATGTCACATTACTGTTGTACTGCAACTATACAGCTACTGTGTGTATCAGTGTGGTGGTATGTATATACAATAAAAGGGTCAATATAGTATAGACAGTATTTGTGTATTAGGAATGTGGAGATTGTTTTTGCTAAATTAAAGACCCTTTTGCAAAAGCTTGTGTTTTTTGAGTTTACATTGAACATTCTTATAAACTCAAATGTAATAAGACTATTTCTTGTTTCCTTCTGAAAATGTTGTATTCCTTTACAAAAAAAAGTTGTCTTTGAAATAGGATGGTGATTTGGTTATAGTAGTATAACATGTCTTGCAATCAAACTTTTTAATTTGATATGAATTTTTTTATTATTAGTGATACCTTGGTAATGTGTTTATACTTTATTTCTCCCTACTTATTTCTCAAAAATCAGGTTGTACACATTTTCTAGAGTTCGTTTTTTTGTTTCCTTTTCCTTAATAAATTAGGTTTTTCCTCTCTAAATTCTGCTTACTTTGTTTTCCTTTTCTACTTTCTTTTTTTCTCCCTTAGATATTGTTTTATGACACATTCCAAATTATTTGTGGTAAATACGTTCAAGATTAGATAAGAAAAAATTTGGTTTTAGTTTATTGCTAAAATAAAAATTACAGGTATTAGCCAAGGAGAAATATTGTTTTAATTGCTGATCTGCTTAGATTGTCCCTGATACTAGCTATTTCTAGGATTCTTCCATCTCAGCTTTTGAAAACCACTTTCTGTCAGCTGTTAATTGCCAGTATATTATAAGGATGGTGGTAAACTGTGTCTTGTTGAAGTTTCCATATTTGGAAAACTACTTGCTTGTTTCCATAGAGCTATGTGATAATGAACAACAGACTATATTATCATAGTTTACATAATCTACCAACTCTTTGATTATTTTTTTGTAGCAGGGTATCTATAATTACTATTAAATTGTAAAGTTTCCACATTTCTTTTCCTTTAAACAATATCTAATATTTGTATAATATTTTAAGATTGTATAAAGGGCAGCTAGGTGGTGCAGTGGATAGAGAACCAGTGCAGGAGTCAGGAGGACCTGAGTTCCAGTCTCACCTCAGACACTTGATACTCACTAGCTGTGGGACCTTGGACAAGTCACTTAACCCCAGTTGCCTCATCCTGGGTCATCTCCAGGTATCCTGATGAATATCTGGTCACTGGATTCAGATGGCTCTGGAGGAGAAGTGAGGCTGGTGACCTGCACAGCCCTCCCTCATTCAAAACAAAGTCAAGTGCAAGTCATGTCATCATTTCTCTGATGGCATAGTCTTCTTTGGCAATGAAGGACGAACACACCCATGATCCTAGAGTATTATCTCAGTTTTGTAAATAAGGTCATGGACTCAGAGAGATTGTGGCTTGTTCACGTTCAATACAGTATTACAAGTAGAATTCAGAATGAGGAAGTCTAGTGTTCTTTTCATTATTACCATGTTGTCTCTCATTCGAAACCTTTGAAGTATGTAAGCTGGGCTTGTTTCTCAGCCTGGGTATCTTTTTTTTTTTTTTTTGGTTGCTTTGATTTTATATCCATAAGCTCAAGTTCAAATCACAGACTTCCTCCTATTAACACCTTCCCCTTTACTTCCCTTTCTTCCCCCTTCCCAAATCCCTCCCCATTCTCCACTTGCATTTTTTACCCAGAACGGCAATCCTCCTAGGAAGAGGCCTGCTAGCCGGAGAGACATTTGAGTAGAGAGACATCTCAGGGATGAGGGGCATATGTTGTAACAGATTGCACAGTCAGCATCTTGGGGAAGTGTTCCTAAGGAGAACTACTCAGATGACCTGTGTCTCCAAAACAAATCCATCTTTAAATCAAAACTTTTGAAAACCTTAGTAGTTCCCAAGATTATCCAGCTCATGGGTCATACCACAAATCCCAAATTTTCTTGGGATTTCTTTTCCCTTCAATGTATTTACTTGCCAAAATAGAGTTAAAAGGAGGGAAAACCAAGGGAAAGAAGCATTTGGATCTTTTGTGCCAATTCAGTATCATTGAAATAATATATACCTGAGAAAATCTCATTTCCCTAGTCATCTCTATTAACCAATCTCAAAGAATGTTACTGTCGAAAGGAACCTTAGAAATCTAGTCTAGCCCTCTTTTTCTGGACAAGAGCTTGAAACTCTGATTCCCTGAGATGTAAAATGTGCCTTAGGATCTCAGAGCTAGAACTGGAAGGGACCTCCTTTTACAGGTGAGGAAACTGAGGCCTAGAGAGATGGAAAGCCTTTTTCAAGACCCTCCTTATAACAGTTACAGTGCCAGTTAGTGACAGTCCATATATTTAGAAATAGATAATAGTATTTTGAATAAAGTATCCTAAATTTAGCCTTTAGGCCAAAATTGTTTTAGTTCCTTAGTTTTACTAGAAGGAGGAGTAATCATGCAATTCCTATGATTTACTTTTGAAATAAACTGGATCTTTTTGTAGATAAAGCTATAGTCTTCTTAGGAAGACACAGAGATGTCATGAGTTCATTTGTCTGTTTCAAGCTGTTTTTGTTTTTGGCACTTGTGTGTGGGATGAAACATGTTAACAATGTATAGCTAAACTAATATTTATTTAAAATAATACTATTATTTTTTCCTCTCTGAAGAAGGGGTTTGAATCTTGCTAAAGGATTATGTTGGAAATTCAAGGGATAGAATCCTTGTGTACCTGTTATTCTCCCAGTGGTACTAAAGGTAAAATTAGATACGATGAAACTTGGGCCATTAACACTGAGAAAAGTAATCCCCATACAGAGTATGATCCCTAATAGCTCTAAGAAAGAAATAGATTTTGGGAAACAGGCAGTGAAGCCAGTGGTTGTAAAGTGCCATTCACTAATCAGTCCCACAGATTGACTGAGGAAGTTGCATTATCTGACTTCATAGCCAAACAATGTCTGCCAACTTTTTTATGTAGGAGCATATAGAGTCTTGAAACATAACAAATTTTTTTGAAATTCTTTGAATTAAGGAGTGGTAATGAGGACCAGAAACAAAATGTGCAAGATATACTGGATTCTGCACAAAAGATAAAAATTGTTGACTGTTACTACTTAACTTTAAATCCTATAATTATGAGAATCTATGTGCTCCATCTCTTTTCAAACTATCAAAAAGATGTATCGTAGACAAATGTTCGTTTTCCCTTTGGTTTAAATGTCTCTGGTAACAAGTGTAGGAAACAGTATATAACCCAAGGCAGGTCAGTCTTTTTTTTGGGGGGGGACAACTCTTAATTATCAGGAAATTTTTACTTAAACTAAGCCAGTATTGATCAGCCTTCTTGTAACTTCTACCTACCTGATTGGAAGGATGCTGGATTTGGATTAAGAAGACCTACTTCTGAATCTTTCTCATTTAGCTCCTTTAATGTATGACCTTAAGCAAGTCAGCTAACCCTAGTGGGCCTCAGTTTTCTTAAAGGGTTGGACTTGATAATTTTTAGGAACTCTTCCACTCTAAAAGCTATATGGGCTAAGAAGTCTGATTTTTTTTGGAACTTTTCCATTCTGAAAGCTATATAGGCTAAGAATTCTGATTTTTTTTCCCCCCATTTCTATCACAATCCTTCATATAAGAATATTTACATTCAATCTGCCAATGTCCACATTTTAACTTTGATAGTTATCTTTCTGCCTTATTTTATTTGACTATCAGAAATTTAAATGGTTAGCAACTTGATCTAAACATTAGATGGTATTCTGTTAAACTAAATAGTCACAAATATTATTGTACTGTGTACATATTTTGTATATTTGAATATTCCTTAACTGAATTTCCTTATGAGTCACTTAGATTATAAGCTCCTTAAGGATAGACCTAGTTTCATTTTTTGTCTTTATATCCCCAGGACCTAGCACAGTATCTGGTATACAGTGGGTGCTTAACAAATGCTTCTTAGGTTGAATGAAGACATAAATTCTTGTTTTTCTCAAGTTCTTATACGTTATGTGTTCATAATATTTGCTTTGTTATAATCAATTTACTGAGCACCTACTATGTGCCAGGCCTATTGTTTTTGCTGTATTTCACTTGTATTGGTTACTTTTCTCCCAGTAGATCTATACTATTTCACAAAATTCTTTTAATCTATGGATTAAATTAGTATTGTGGTATATTTTGATAAATTCAATATTAACATGAAAGCATTTCATAAATAAGCTTATGAAGTTATTTGTTTTCTTGGTTATCTCCAATTAAAACAAAATGAGTAACTACTCTTTTTAACCTGAGTAAAAGTGTATAATAGAGAAGAGATTAAAATTTTGGAAAATTCCTACTGATTTTTCTATTCTACCCTTACTGGTTCAAACATGGATCTAGATTAAATGCAGGTATTCCCATGTATGTAAACTAAAATCTTGGAAAATTCTTTGTTCTCAGTTTCCTGCTCTGTTACTGGTTTCCTATTTTATCCTTGATGTTTCAAACATAAATCCCCATTAAAGTTTACAGGTACTAGAGACAGTATATAAAATTTTAATATAATATATCCTGCATATTATTATATAATTTTAATATAATATATCCTGCATAAATTATGTTGCACATTGTTCCTCTTTCCATGCCATTCCTCCGTAGTCTCCCTAGACCACCAATATCTTTGTTACACCATTCCATCTCAGCCTTGGAAAGGTGTATTACCAAGATAAAAAAATACCAAAAGTAAAATTTGATGTGATTTTTTTTTTCAAACTAGTACCATTAGTCTCTAAAATGTTATGAAACAAGACCTAGAAAGTACCTTTCAGATTCTCCAGAAAATCTTCCATTTATCTCCTTATTCTCTGATTATCCAATTATCTTCTTTGTTTTCAAGATAAATTTAATAGTATTCAATTTGCTTTGTAGTTTTTTGTTAATAGTATTTAAACAGTATCTGCTACACTACCCGTTCTCCCCACCCTGGGAAAAGTATGGTATAGACTATGGATTGCATTACAGATGATTTGGGAAAGCATGCCTACTTATAACATCATTTCAGTATTTAATTTCCAAACCATCAGTTTACAGGAGAGCTTTTGGAACACAGTAATTTTCCAGCTTAAAAATAGATTGCATCTTAAACTTTGCTTTAGATAAGATTTTTCAACACAAATTTTTTAAATTAATGATACTTTGAGTTTATTATTTATTGTCTCTTAAATCTTTGGAGTTCAGTTGTAAAATCATTTGAAGAAAGTGATGACCACAACTGTCCAATAAAATCATTATTGATGAAATTAACATTGGATAACTGGAAACCAGTGTTGTATTCAGTGTACTGAGAGCTGTCCTTGAAACTAACCTTGACAAGGCCAAGAGAAAGATGAAAAGTCCCCTCATTTTATAGATGAGGAAACCAAATGTAAGAGAGATAAAGTAACTTCCCTAGAAGTCATAAATGTAGTAAAAAAGAGCTGAAATTCAAACTCAGGTGCTTGCTTATGTTATAAATTCATGTTGCCTAACAACTGTAACCTATAAGGGCTACTAATGTCAATGGATCAGCAAGTATTAAGAGCCTTTTAGGTTGCCAGGCACTGTTCTAGGTGCTGCAGGTACAAAGACAGAAATGAAATTGTCCTTGCCCTCAAGGAGTTTATACTCTTTCATAAAACTTAAAAATAATAAAGTTCTATGAAACTTTGATCATAGATTGAATATACATCTATTATTACTTAGAATCATAGCTGAAAATTTATCATAATTATTTGCCTTTTTGTTAAGAAAATCTTTTTATTTTATTTTTTAAAAATTTTATTATATTATAACATAATATATAATAAAATGTGTTATTTTTATTAAAAAGATTACATTTTTAGTATATTTAGTAAGGCAGTAACTTCTTTTTAGAGCTCCTTAAGGTTTGCAAAATGATTTCCTTAAATTAAATTGGCAGATTGAAAAACTTAAGAAGTCACTTCACAAAAATTTATTTTATATACAACTTTTCAGAAACATTATGTAAATTTAGGGAATGTATAACTATGTAGTCCTTAGTGTCACAAAAGTCAGTTTTCCTCTGTCCTGAATTCTTCACATTAAACTTTTAAAGCCTTTTTAAAGCCTTTAAACTTTCCTCTTGTCTAGACTTTGTAGAGCTAGAGAATAACGCCTACATCTTTTAGAAACAAACCTGCATTGAATACTTCAACAAACTTTAGTATATGTTCTTGTCTTTAGGTCACATAATCTTAGTTGATGTGACCTTCACAAGATATACTTTGTAGCCCCTCTAACAAATTGTGATGTTCCTCTCTGACCCTCCTCATGATTCCACATGACTAATAAATAGTGACTATAGAACCCTGTAACTTTTCTATTAAGGTCAACATTCTTTTGCTAAATGTCCTAGGAATAACTTCTTTGGTCTTATGGATTCCAGTACATTGCTTTTATTTTAAATTGTATGTTTTCTGACTCAAATTCTCTGACCTTCTAGATTTTCTTTGCTAATCAGAGCTAGGCAGTTACTTATTATCTAGATGAATAGTTTAGTTTTCTTTAAGCATAGTCTTATTTTTTTGTGTCCGTAATTTGTCATTTGGAGTGTTGTAGTTGTATTCTTTTAGCTATCACGTAAATATACATGAAACTTGATGTTTTCTGAAATTATGCTTTTATTCAGTCATTGTGTTTATTGTTAAAAATGTGAAACACTGAGATATCACTGTAGAAGTCAACTTGCTATCTAAACCCCTTCTTTGAATTTTTTGATAATAATTTTCCTTTTTTTAATGTGATTTAGGTCACTAATATTTAGTCTTGACACTGTTGAATTACAACAATTCAAATATTTAAGTACTTTCACTGTTTATGCTTATAAAATGTTACCCCCCTCCTTTTCTTTCGTGACTTTAATGTAGAATTAAGAGATAGACCTTAGAAATAAGAAAATTAATTGGTATAATTTGCTAGCTAGGCTACACTTTCTTTCACTGACATCACTCTCCCGTAAAAGATGTTACAGGGAATCACTATCATTTCAATGCTTTAATGAATCAGTTAACTCATTACTGTGAGAATTCTCTCCATTGGTTTGAATTGTAACCCATCTACACCTTCTTATCTGATGTAATTCTTGTCCATGTTTTCCCAAATGTCTTCTACAGAGCATCTACCTAACATGTTAAGAGGCTTTTCCTTTAGATGTTTTCAGATTTCTTTGTTAAGAGTTCAGTTTTGCTCTCTTGCTAGCCACTGTTCTACCTACATTATTGGCCAGCCCCCTTTGAAGATACACCAGTTTATGAAATTCAACTAAAAAATAAAGTTATATCATATTTGGCATAGTCACCGAGATTGAGGGTGGGAAGGAATGTCAGTGGTAATACAATCCAATCCCATACATGAAAGGAGTCCTCCACTCTAAGATACCCAGTATATGGTAACATCCTGCCTCTTGAAAAGATCCCCAGGAAAGAAACACTCCCAACTTCTTAAGCAGTCTGTTCTACTTTTGAACAGCTCTAATTGTGTCAGAAAGGTTTTTTTTCTGATACAAAGCCTAAACTGACATCTTAAGAGCTTAGCTCAAGTCTGCTTTCTTTTCTATGTGACAACCTTTCATTGCTTTCATTCTGAGGGGACAGTATGATAATGCAGAATGTGCAAACTTGAAATTGGAAGACCTAAATTGAGATCATAGCACATTGGCTTTGTTATAAGTGAGCAGGGTCTCAGAGTAGATAGACTTAGAGACATGAAAGTATGAGCTTCTGCTTTTGGTACTTGTTGCCTGAAGGAGCCTTTGCAAGTTACTTCTCAGTGCTCTAAGCAAATTTCCAAGACTATGAACAGCAAGATAAATGCTTTATCTGCTTTGATAGAATTTCTTTATCAGAATTATCTGTAATAGCAAAATCATTGATTGACCCTAGTCCAAAAAAATCCAAACCTTTTATAAAGCTATTTCACAGGGTAATTTTGAAGAAAATCCTTTGCAAACCTTAAAGGGCTAAAGAAGTAAGTTATTATTCTTATAATTGGAAATCCACTTTCAGCCTGGTCCCACGTTTATAGTTTTAGAACATTCTAAAGCATACAAGGATAATCCTTACTTCAGGAACTAGGTTGTAGCTAACCAGGTTACAGACTCCCCTCACAAAACAACAAAGTTTAATGTTTCATAACAATAGTATAATTACTGCAGAACTGAAATGAAAATGTGATATGAGGTTCTGAAAAGCTATATCCATTTTTGAAAGTAATTCATTTTCACTAGAGGATTGAATAATACGATTATGTTTTAAGAATTGGTCAACATCTGCTAAATACTATTTGTTTTCCACAACACACCTCCCCAAAAACCCCAGGAAAAGGAAGGATTTTTGACAGGTACTTTCTTGTCTTATTCTCTAAATTTTTATCTTTTCCTTCATCTGTATTTCATTTGGTATAGAAATTGAGATATATTTAAATGTTTCTCTGGCTATATTAAATACAAAGAAGCTGTGAATTTGCCCCATTAGTTGACTTCTTTGTTTTTCCAAAAATCCTTTTAATTTTTCTCATTAGCACAGGTCAAATAGTTCATAGGTCATTAGGAAAATAAAAATCTTTTGTCTCAATTTCTCTTGATCAATGTGAGTGGTTTCTTGGACTATTCTGTTCCTGAAATAAAACCATGTAACATGATAGCAGTAGGCATAATAAAGATTTAGTTGTCAAATATTTATTAAATACTTTTTCTGTAATACAGTATTGTAGATTTTTTGCATTAAAGATTGAAAGATTCATAAAAATAATTTCAAAACAATGGTAAGGTAAAACATTTTTTGCTACAGGGTAATGTTCTTGTCAAAGGACTTCTTACAGGTTCTTTGGGAGGAGACACACACACACACACACACTCTCTCTCTCTCTCTCTCTCTCTCTCTCTCTCTCTCTCTCTCTCTCTCTCTCTCTTTCTCTCTTTCTTTTCCTGGAGCCATTATATAACTTTGGAATTCATTTAAAAGTGGCCTATCATTGACTGAAATTCAGTCATCTGCTTTCATAGTTATAAGTATAGAAATTAAACTATTTACTATTGTTGTTTTTTTAATACATTAGGTGTATCTTACGACCAGTCAACATACAAGTAAGGAAAGTGAGGAGGGAGGAAACAGGTGATGTGTACCTAGACACAGGAAATCAGAAAGAGAGGAATAAACAGAAATAGATGTTATGGAATAACATCATCTTTGAGCCTTTTAGTATATTGTTTCTCAAGACAGTTATTTTAGAATAATGAAAGCGCTTTTTGACACCTATACTGCAGGTCAAAAGAAACTAAGAGCCATCTCCAGCCTTGGACTTGGTCTTGGCCCTGTTCTAAGGCAATAAGATAGTATGCATAAGTACCTCTATTATTAGAGACATAATATCATTCTTTCACTATTGGAAGCAGTAACTGAGGATTTGCCCCAGATTATAAATTTTTTTTCCATCCCATCTCTGAAAGGTATTCTAAGTTGCCTTTGTTCTTTTGATTCTGAGGGAACGAAGAGTAAGATTTTTTCCCCTAGAGGTTAAATTATACATTGCTATGTTTTTGTGGCTTTTTCTGCTTCTTTACAATTAAGTTTAGGCCTCCACTTAGCTGGTTAGACCTTAGCTTGATTAGAACTTCCATCTCCCTCCCCCCCATTTATTCTTATCTTGCTTAGGGAGTCTGTACTTAGGTAAAACTCCTACTTTCTTTTTTCTTATCTGCTGTTGAAGATAACTAGAGTTTTTTACACACAGGCCATATTGTTTTGTTTTGTCTTTGAAAAAGAAAAGACTTGGAATTAGGGCAAGGAGGAGGACTATGATTATTAGACTTTGCTTTTTGATTCCAGAGGGCAGAAGTAGGAAATGTGGGTAGATGCTGTAAAGAAGCAACCCGTAGGCTTGATGTGAGGAAAATAAAAAATTTAAGAATTAGGGTTAGCCAAGAGTAGTATGTACTTCCTCATGAGGTAGTAAACACCACCTCACTGGAAAGTAGTCAAGTGAAAACTGCGTATGAGTGTGGTATTCACTGAGTATGTTGTAAAGCAGCTTCTTTTTCAGGTACTGGTTGGATTCAAGTGACCTCTAACTTTACTTCCAATTTGGAGTCTCACTTGATATGTTTCCTAAAGATTTATTTGTTGATCTGTATGAGGCTTTCCATTTAAGAGAGGTGGAGGTGTGTGCATGTGTGTGTGTGTGTGTCTGTGTGTGTGTTGCATGTACATATTTGTAGTAATAAATTCACTTCATCCACTGAACTCCTTATGACTTAATACCTATCTCTGTGTTAATTCTGAGACTCTACTTAGAAACAAAGAGCTAGTAAGGCAAGAATGGTATGAATATTCTTTTAGAAATGCTGGAAAGAAGAGACTTGTGTGAGATTGGAATTGACTTCTGAGTATGCTATTTTATATATTTTGTTATGTTTTACACTAGTCATACATTTCATAATTTAATATATTTATATTTCATAAGAGATTACAATATATTATTATGAAACATAATTTATTCAAAATGCCAAATCAAACTGAATTGTTGCTCCATAGATATTTAAATAATAGTACAGTCACTGCATTGATGTAAGGATTCAGACAAAAGTATATTTTCAAAAAATTAGTGTCACTGACCTGTGTTTTAGAGATATTGTTCTAGAGTTAAGTAATGAATGGATAAAAATATTTCCATTATTTCTACTAATTAATAAATGTTTGAGACTGGTAACAGTATAGAGTAAGTAGCTGAAAAAAATTTCATATTATATACATTAGTGAAACTGAAATCACTGATGTAATTGATAAACCATTTGGCAGCAGTGATATTAATATATTCTCCTCCAAGTATTAGAGAAGTACGTTTATATAAAATGAGTAATTTTAAGTAAAATAAAATTTAGCATAATTTTCAGTTGTATCGCATTCATAGAAAATGATTGGATAGCTTAGTTTTGTTTTGTTTTTAAAGTCAGCTACTGTTATATTAGCACTGAGAGTCCTTTTTCTCTTCTAGGATCGAAGTCGAATGTATGACAGTTTGAACATGCACTCATTGGAAAACTCCCTCATTGATATTATGAGAGCAGAGCATGATCCTCTTAAAGGTAAGTTGTCATAAAATATGACATTGCCTCTTTGTAAGAATGTTCTTTATAAGAACATAGACACTAAATATTCAGAAGCATCCAAACAAAAGTCTCATCAAAACTGATTTTTAAAAGTTCTCTTAAGGTTTTATAAGCATTTATGAAGCATATATAACATAAACCTAAATTCTAGCATCTATACTGACCATGCATGGGTAAATTAAATACCTAAATTCTCAATCCAATCTTGGATAGACCAGGTTATCTACCTATTTTCCATATTCTTTCTGTCTTAGTTTTGTTTGCAAAGAGGTTCTTTGCCATCCTGATCTCTTCATTTTAAGAAGTTTCAGGAGATATAAGTGGTTTCACTGAGACCTGTATCAGCGATAATTCTCTGTTTTGATGACTGTATTTTAAAATTTTGTCTCTTATTGACCACAAATCCTCATTACTCATAGTTCTAGTAGATAAAATTTTTGCTGTTTTTTTTAACTTGCACTTGTTCTGGGTCCATTATATATACTGTATAATAATTGGAAATCAGTAGCTGGAATACTCTGTTTGAGAAGAATTTAGAGAACTACTTTTTATCTTTTTAGTAGCTATACAAAGGAAAGCTCTTGGAATTTATGATGCATTATAGAGTCAATATTATAAGTGACAAATGTCAGTATTGGACAAGTAAAAATATTCGTATTATTACAACCTTTATAAAGAATAATGGAGAATATATCTCTTGTTAGAATGCATATGGATTTTTTTTCAGTGTTTTATGAGAAAAGTAGGAGGGTGAAGCTAAAAGAGAAGATGTCTTAAGAAGCAGCAGAAGTGTAGAAGAGTTGTTCTTTTTGAAGGGGAAAAAGGGGATGGATTTGTTAGTAAATTGACAGCCCCAGAACAGTTGTTCTTGACAACTCTCATGTAATCTGACTCACAGGTTCTTGAGCTTTTTGTGTCATGAGCCCTTTTGATAGTTGGGTGAATTATATACCACTTCTCAGGAATAACAGGGTTTTAAAGACATAAAATACATAAGGAAATGAATTATATCAAATTTGCAGCTTATTTCTCAAAACAGTTAAGAACTTGAAGTTAAGAACCTTTGGTGTCTAGAGACACTTATTCTGTGATTGTTTATTAGAAGAGCTACCCCTCCTATTATTATTCTTTAAACAGTTTGAATTGTTGCACTGCACTGTAGGCAGTCAGCCATTAAGTCTCATTCGCTGTATATAGGTTCCTAGTTATATCTGCTTTGAAGCTACTGTGTTTTCATCTAAATTTGCTAACTATACATGAGGAACTTTTGGCCTTGGTTCAGCCCCAACTTAATATCATTTAGCCTTCAGTTTTAAGACCAAGGTAGACCCCTTTTCTTTATACCTAAGGTAGAAAAACCAGAACAGTAGTTTAAAAGTTCTCATTGGTAGTTTTTAAAGTGCCTAGATGAAGAAGATTCATTGCTTATGAAATTATTTTCTTGAAAAAGAGATATAATATTCCTCACTTTCTTGCATTGAAAATAGGGTTTGTCTATGAAAGTGAAGAAAAGATTTCAAGAATATGCTTCCAGATTCTAAGAAAGAAAGAAATGCTTCTTATTAGAAATATTTATATGTTCTTTATGTTGAAAAAAAAAATTTTTTTCCTCAAAAAAGAATTTTCTCTCCAGTAAATATTTAAGAAGCTGCAGTGGTTTTTCCTTTGCCTTACTTTCTCTTTACCCCTTTTGTCCTGTCTTTCTTAAATGAACATTACTTAAAATTGACAAGATAGTTTTGTTTGTCCTTTTTGAATAAAGTTTGCACTCGCCATTCTTTTAAAAAATATTTATCTTAGTTTATTTTTAGCTTTCATGTTGCCTAAATTTCCTTATCTTTCCTTCCAGAGAGCCATCCCATCCATATAACAAAGAATAATTTATATTTACCATTCTTAATTTTAGAAGAACCCTAACTCTGCCTACTTACTTTTCTCTCCTTTCACCTTTTGTGCTCTTCTTTTAACTCTGCCCTCCCATATCAATATGTTCTTTATTGATCAAATGTATTTGTATAGTGTATATTCTTCAGCCCAGCTAGAATTTAGCGTATCTGTAGCACCAACGCAATACGCATAGCATCTACAGCAGCCATGAATATCCCAAAATACTACAGACTTTCCACACAGAAGACAGAATCAAAATGTTTATTCAGACACCAGGAAGCCAAATCCATCATGGCAACAGAAGTCTTTACATAACAACAGTGCAAAGAACAGCACCCTCCCCAAGCCTTCCCCCCCAGGGCTTCCCACTAAAGCAGCTCCATGAAACAGGTCACAAGCAGACCCGCTGACTCCTGCTAGCCAGCCACCTCTTTCCCTGCATCCTTCCTAGCTCCAACTGCTCTCTGAGCAGGTTTCCTCTCAGCTCCGCTCTAGTTCCGCCTCTTCCTGTTCCACCCAGTCAGCAAGCTCCTCTCACCATAGGCTCCATGTGACTCAAGCAGGTCCCATGGACCTATTAATGAATGGAAAAGATCTTCCCATTGAAATTACCCTTGCAGTATCCTAAAATAAAACTTGAAGAATCTGAAAGTTTTTTTTTTATTGTTAGGAACATCAGTAATTTTGAAGAAAGTTAAGAAAATGTGATTTAAAGTAAATAAAAGTTTTATGAAATGCCTTTAATAGTCACCTAAATTTCTTAAAAATACTTTTAAAAAAGCCTTATAGCTCTTGTTTATTTTTAGTCGAATGAATGTCTCATTTGGCAGTTTGTAAATTTGATCAGATAAAGTTCAGTTTTCAGGTCCAGCTTTGTTAATTAGAAAGCCCTAAAATAAAGACAGCCTAGCAAGAGAATCTGAATTTAGTTACTAAATTTCTTTAGCTAGCATTGATTGCAGACTCCCCCATCATACTAATTATTCAAATTATATTATCAAAGGTGAAATATGCCCTCTTAAAGCATTTAAAAAACTTGAAAAATTAAAAGCAACCAAAACTCTCATGTGCTACTATTGCAGTTAAAAAAAAAAAAAAAGCAAACTCATTAGAATTTTAAGAACACTCTTACAACATCTGTAATGACTAGTATCTTGTCTTGAGATTTTTCCTGTCTTAGGCATGTAGAACAGTTTTATATCAACTACACACAAAGTTGATTGCCATGTTGTTAACAACAGATTTTTAAGTATGTCCTATCACCGCTAAGTTTTTTTGAAATTCCTTTTTTTAATTATAATTATTACAGACATCAGTTTATGTAAATCAGAAATAACTGACATTTCCCTTTTGATTTCTTGTTTTTGTTCTGTGAATCAGACACAGTCGTCCTTTAATAAATCTTAGATGACTAATTGGGAGAAAATGTTTTCAGTGATATTTTTGTGTTCTAAAAAGTATATATATTTATCTATCTATTTATTTATTTTAAATCCATGATTTGGTTGGAGGAGCTTAGGTGGTACAGTGTATAACGTGCCAGACCTGGAGTCTGAACCTGTGTTCAGATGTAGTCTCAGACACTCTCTGTGTGACGACCTTCAGCCAGTCACTTAAACTTTGTGTGCTTCAGTTTTATAAAATGTAAAATAGCACCTATTTCAATCAATCAATAAACATTTATTAAGCACTGAGGGTACAGAAGGAGGCAAAAAATAATCCCTATCCTCAAAGAGCTTACAGCCTAAAGGGCAAGACAAGATGCAAACAAATATATACAAAACAAGCTATATATGGGACACATAGGAAATAATTGAGGGAAAGCATTGAATTGAAAGAGGTTAAGGAAGTCTTCCAACAAAAGTAAGGATAGGATTTTAATTGGTACTTAAAAGAAGCCAGAGAAGTCAGAAAGCCTTTTGGGAAAGGAAGGGATATTATCAGGGTCACATGAGATAATATGTACAAAGCATTAAGCATAGTGACAGGTGCAAAGTAAGCACTTAATAAATGCATATTCCTTTTCTTTTTCTCTCATGGATACAAATTGCAAACTCAAACATTCTTTGAGTGTTTCTGTGAACAAAAAATATATATATATAGTCAATTATTATGAAGTCGGTCCTCATATGAGAGATATTTATCCATTACCAACATGTATTCAAGGTCTTTTCCATCTTGGAGTAGAATTTGCTAGTTTTTGCTTTTATGGGATAGCCTTCAGGAATCCAGGGTCGATTCCACACCACTGTAAGGCATCAGAATAGGATTTAAGTACAAGAAGAAAAGTGTAGACCATTTTATAATTACTAAGTCTTGTTTGGCAGTTCTTCATATATTTTTTGGTATTAATTGAAAATGGAACTTAAATTTAATATATTTGTAAATAATTAGGTAGTATAATACACCATTCATGAGTCAAGTATTAAGGTTGAATTTCATGAAAAGAAAGGTAGGATTGTGTCTTTATTAGACAAAGAAAGCTTTCTGTGTGGAGCCAGGAATGGGACCTATTTAATATCTTTTTATGATATTATTCTTAGACATCAAGGTAGTCACACATCAGGAGTAGAAAATGTGGTCATACAGGGTCAAAGTGACTAACCCTGCCTCTTAACACTGAGCATATCTATTAAAGAGTAAAGCTGAGCTAAGATATGTGCCATATTTTCTTCTTTTGGGATCCAGGAGGGAGGCTGAGTAGAAAATGGAAAGTGGTCAGAGACACAAGAAGAATCCACCCAAGTTCTTGATACAGTATCATAAGGAAGATATGTTAGATATTTTTACTTGAGGAAACACTATTTCCTTAGTGTGTTAGAGAGATGAAGAGTTTCATTTCCACAAGATTTATTTTGGGTTCATTTTAACTCTCACGCAAGTTTATTCTTTGACCTTCATGAATCACCACTCTTAAATTTTCTTATCTGAAAAGTAAGTGTGGCTAGACAGATTGGCACTATTAAGTGAGAACTCCTCTTGTCATGGCTCATGAAGGATGGAATTAGAGTCAGCAAATGTTCATAAGTTGGTTTTTGAAGACATTTTTGGGACAAGTACTAGGATTGCTAGAGGAAGTAATTGGGAAAAGAAAAGAATTATTCAGTCTGGCAGTGGGAACTAAAGGTTCTGTCTTTGCTAGTTTTTGTTGTTGCAAAAATCTGGAGAAGAAGCAAAATAAAGGCTTATTATTAGTATGAGAGTTGTCACTTTACTAGAAAATTTATTTCTTCCAATATCTTTATAGGACATTTTATCTCCCACTGTAGCGGCTCTGTACAGCTCCTGGTCCGTCCCCCCCCCCAATCCTCTCCTATTCACATCTGCCTCTTAGAACCTTAACCTCACTTCAGCTTCTATTCCCTGTCTCAGACCTATTCCTGAGGCCTCCAGTTGTCGGTAGTGTTTCTCCCCACTCCTCTGCTCCATTTACTCCTTTGTCTGTCTTTAAACCTATCTCCTCAGTAGAATACAGACAAGGATTATGACACTTTTGTAATTGTATCCTGCACTCCTAGCCCATGAATGTTTGATGATTAATTCCCCCCTGCCCTCCCAGCTCATCTTCAAATAGACATAGGTTCTAGCTATCCAGCAGCATTGACTAATGTGATCAACAGTAGATGAACTGATGTGAACTAATGTCTTTGCAAGTGTTCTGACTGGTGCATATGCCAACGTACTGTTGTAGAAGGCATTAGGTTGGACTGGGGCTCTTCCAGTGCTAAGATTTTATGATTCTTCTAAAAATTGTTACAGATATGGAAAATTAAAAACAATTCTAAGAGTAAGTTATAGTATTTTCACAGTAGGTAATGTTATTACTTTAACAGAAGTTAAATTTCATATCATTGGTATTTATAATTGTATATTTCTCTTCTTTGGTAGTAATTGATTTGGAGAAGGAATCACAACACATAGGCTTCTGTATGTGGAATGGTCATCAAAGTGGAAAAGAACAATCTCATCTTTTGATTCTTGAGTCAGAAGGTGCTTGAATTACAAAGCATTTATACTTTTGTGAGCACTCTATAAGTTTTAGTACCTGGCAGTGTGCCATATGAATTAGAAAAAGTCTTGTTAGAGTGTTAACTTATTTGATGTTTCTCAGTTTTTATAGTTGCATGCTTGGCAATAACAGTTCAGTGATATATCTTAGTACCAGCTAAGTAAAAAAAGAAACTGAAGACAAATCTGCAGCCAAAAAAATTGTCAGTTATTTACTGGCCATAGTGATTTCTACAATCTCAAAATAAGAATAGCTATTGCCTCTTACTTGCATTTGAAGTGTGTTTTGTGACATACAGATTATGACTGTGTCCTGGTATTTAATGGTATTTAGGCCTAGATGGAGAAAATTACCCATTTGCAAATAAGAGTCTGTGACTTGAGCAAAATGTGGAAAGTCATTTAGTATCAACTGATTTGTCAGTTGATGTACTATTGAGACAGTACTGGCAGTGAAAATGATAGCTTTGTCTTATTGCTGTTCAATGTTTTCTTCATTGTAATGAGATATTCACCTTCCAGAACCTAACTTTGATAAAACTGACAGGTAGCCAAGTTAGTTCTCATGAAGTCAAGAGTTTTATTCTCATCATTTCAAGACAGAACTAAAATAAAACCCATAAATCCTAGAATTTTAGAGGTAATAGGGATCTTAGACATCACTTAATCTACCCTTTTTCTCAGGTGACTAAAACCTAGGTCATGAATCCTAGTTGAATGTACTTTCTATTTCTAGTACATCATGCTGCCTCCCTTGTAATGAGGGTACTTGCATCAAATGGCTTTATAATTTCCCAATTTCAGCAGTGCCGATCTGGCCACATGCAGTATAAATAGGCATATTTGCACTTGAATTGTAACAGCATTTTGACCAAAATAATGAATTTCTATGAAGTGTTTACTTTATGCGTAGAAAAGCTGTAAAAGTGATTTCCTTCTTTTTGTCCACTCACCCACTTCTTCCAGCCAAAACAAATATCAAATATTTATTAGATAACCAAGTATGTATTAAGGATGTGTGATAATGGGAAATAGAAAGAATAACTTGACCCTGCCTTCAACAAGTTAATAGTCTAGTAAGGGAGAGATGACATGTACAGAAGTGTTTTCAGAACTCCTTTTTCTTTTTTCCTATTCCATATTGAAGAAAGGCATCATCTCTAAGACTCGCAAAATGGAAAGCTAAGTTGCTGTTATGATGAGTTTGCCTGTTTCTTATTTATACTTTCTAAGCACAAGGAAAATGTTTTGAATCAAGAGGTCAACTCTTGGCCATAGACTGAATCCCACTGGGATGAAAAATAAGAGATATTGAGTTGCTCCTTCAAAGAATATTACTGTGCTCTAATTTGAAAAGCTTAAAAAGATATTTTGCCACTAGAACTCTGATTTAAGGTGTCATATAGTTAAATAGAAGTGACTTTTATGGGTTTTTTTGTTTACTTTCCTTTGGATACATGGTCAGATTTCTTAATTCCTTATTACAACAAATGTCCTTAATGATTTGGATACATCATAAGATAATTTAAGTCTTCCAGACTACTCATAGTACTTATATGCATTGTGGATTTTAAAACTCCCCTTACCACAAGTTTTAAATATTGTGTAGTTGAGAGTAATATACTACATGCTTTCCTATTGATCATGAAATTCTGTTCCTAAAGTAGTTGCTAGGATGCGTAGCAGGTTTTACATTTTTTCAATTTCCTAGGTAAGTCCGAAAAAATAGTCTAAAACTGTAAGAGATTTAGAATTTAATTTCTTCTGTCTTTGAATCATGATTCAAAGTTCAGGCTTAAAGATTTTTTTCCCTTCCCCACCTCCAACTAGTAAATGCTGGGTAATTATAAGAAAATAAGTATTATAATTACTGAAGTGTTCAACAAAGATGATGAGAAAATATTTGTTTTTTGTATTTCAACTTTATTTTACATGGCCTTGTTTTCCAGTTGTTTTATTTTCCTACATCGCTTGGTAGATAAATTAATTTTTTGGTAAAATTGATAAACTCATTTTTGCATATGCTTTCTATAGAGTCAAATTTATCTATAATTGTTCTTAGTCAGTGGAACCCATGGCAGACTAAAAAAAAATTCCATTTACTTATTACTTTCAAATGTTATAGTTGCTTTTTTTGGTTCATTTAGGTGTATGCCATTATTTTATCCCAGTGTTGTTGCTATTGGTTTTTGTTTTTGTTTTTTAACATTTTGGAAAAGTAATTCAAGTGGGCAAAAGTTCCAAACTACTTACAAAGTAAATTGAGTAAAACATGGGCATCTTTTGAAAAGAGAAGACTGAAGCATTGGCACTATGTGTGAATTTCAGGAAACAAAGTAACTTTCTTTTATTGGTGTTACTCCTAAAGCACATTGTGATCTTATAATTTGAGTTTTAAAATGAAAATTTTCTTTAACTCTAATCAAAGAAATTTCTTTCTAATAGGCTTCAAATTAAATATTGGGTTTTTAGCTCTCAAGAAAGCTATTTTGAAAGATTGACTGTTCATTTATTTCCTTAATATCTCATAATTTCTTCCTCCCTCCAAAGGTCGCTTGAGCTATCCTCATCCAGGGACTGACAATCTTTTGATGTTAAATGGTAAGTGACATAAACAGTTATAATACTATCTAGTTGAATCGTATAAATACTACTGTTTCTAAAACTGTTTCTCTAAAACTCTTTTTGCTAAGATAACTTGAACATTTGATAGAAGACAGTATTACGATATGACAAACAGAAGCAGAAGTTCTGTTTCTCGTATAATTTGGATAGAACTATAAAAGTTTAGGTAGAATTGTGGATAGCAAAAGTGATAATTTTATTTTTAATATATTTATGGCTGTATTCAGGCAAGGTACATTGGTGTTTTTCAGGACAGTACAGTTCTATTGGCATTGCCTTGGATGAGGAAGCTTACATAGTTATATTTTAATGCATGCCTTTTCTCCTCACCACTATTTAAAACTCTTAAAGGTTAGAGGTATGATTTGTACTCCTCATTTCCAACTCCCACCTGTCTTAAGTGCTATAGAAATAGCAGATACCCAGTTTGTATCTGTTAGCTAGCTGATTTGATAATGATTTGTTAATGATATTTACACACATGGAGAAATATAAAAAGTGTTTATTTGAAATTGTTCCTAATATATAAATATTCACTGCATTACTTAGTATGTATTCAAAGACACATATACCCAATAATTAATTGGAGGAATGCAATGGAATATAGAGATTAGAATGTGGATGTACATTCTAAAATGATAATTCTGAAAAAAGATGAGTTTCTCACAAAGAAGAAAAGACAGTGATCCAAATGGAAATTATTTCAAGAATTCCCAAGTATTACAGCTAAACTAATTCTTGAGTTTCTTCCTACTAAAGATGTCATAAAATAGGAATGGATTGAGCATTGAAAATAAAGAAGGCTACAATTAATCTATGTTAGCTGGGCCTGTAGAAATAAGAAATGAATAAAGCAGGGCATGGAGCTACTGTCTGAGCTAAGTCAAGAGATGCTATATATATATATATATATATGTATATATGCATATGTGTATATATGTGTATATATACATATATATATAGTCTTTTGGAGAAACAGAGAAATTCGTAGAACAGGAGTTAATAGAAAGACTGATTGAGAGAGGATCTCTAAGCAGATGGGGAAATCATTTTAAGGGTTATAGTGTTTCGGTTAATCAAGTCACTCAGATGTTTATGTCTAGAGCCAATGGAGTTATATGATAGAGTATTCAAGGAAGGTGGAGTACACTTAGAATTCATCTATTTATTTGCTTTTATTTATGGAATTAGAATTCACCAGAAATGGCGAGATCTACCATGTTGCACTCTCCAACACTTATCCCTGGGGGAAAATAAAAGCATACTTTCCCATGGGTCCAGAACTCTAAAGCCTTGACTTGAAAAGCAGGGTGTTATATTTTGACCTATACATGTGAAAGGGTATTTTGTTGGGAAATTTTTTACAGGGAGGAATTTTAAATTATTTTTATAATTATTAATATGGTTATAAGTTTAGAATAGCTTTAAATTGGTAGTTTTCACTTATCTGCTGCAGATTTTGGATTATAAAAGTTATGTTATCAGGAGCCTGAACAGTAATTTCTCTGTTAAATTTCTGCATTCCTTCTTAAGCCCTTTGTGGTATTCAAATGCTTCAAGACAATATGGTTCAAATTTTTATTTTTAAACAAATGGTTATTTTCTAACATTAAATATTATATTAATTAGCATGTTATTTTGAGGGAAAGGTACCTACAAAATATTGTTTTTACACTCCACAGATGTTATTCTGTTGATAAAAAAAATGTCAATTTTTAATTAACCCATATGATCATAAATGTGCATTAAAATATAAAATATTTGACTGGTATGCATTTTTTTAATTTAAAAGTAATCAGTACATTACTTTTAAAAAATCTGCCTTTTTTGGTAACCTCAAATATAATTGCTAACAATAAGTGTAATTTAAAAAAACTCCTAAGTGGTGATTTTTCTAATAGTTGCAAACATTTGTAAACAAGTTTGTGATGTGAACTAGGATCACTAGGTGTTCTGCCACATGTTGTAGCAAACTTTTTGAAAACATTTTTATTGGTATCTTGTTTTTTTCTCTTCTAAATTTCCCTCTTTCATCCCTTCCACATCACCTCTCCCTTCTAGGAAAGAATTTTTTTTTGAGTTAAACTTCTAAACAAGATGTACATCTTAAGGACTATCTTTCCCAGTGATATCCTCTGTTGTCTTTTAGTACCTTCCTGCCACTCAGTTTGAGCAGGCAAATTAGTACTCCATTTAAAGAGTAGGCAGGCCTAGAAATGTTAGATCACTTTAAACTTCAAGTGGAAAAATAGGTGGTAAAAAGTAGCAAATCAAAATTCAGTGTAAGGAAGTCAAACTCCTATATTTTGATAGAAGTGAATTCTAAAGGCTGGTGTAACAGTAATCAGGAAATGTAATAAGCTTGGCAGAATGGTGGGAAGAGGAGGTTAGAGAACAAGGATCTGAAAATTGGAAGTCAAGACATTGAGGTTATTGAGGAAAGTTATTGAGAAATCAAGGAAAGGACCTAGGAGATATTGGGAGATAATTTTAGTTTTTTAAGTTCATATGTGTTTATTTTCATTATATCTTGCTTTGAAATGAGGACAATAAGTAGTATTTGTACTATATTCTCTCTGTAGTAGGCACTCACCATATGTTGACTTTTTAAAAAATGGCACTTAATGTACATGGAATGTTAATGTACAATGGCATATGCCCAGTGAGGCACCAGTCTCTAAATTTATATATTTGTTTCCCTTTAAAAATAAAAGTTATATAACCTGTATTGAATTTAAGTAGAAAGTAAGGCTAGAGGATTAAAGCTTAAAAAAAAAACTGTATAGTGCTGACTTGAACACTCACTTTCATTGTATAAACAGGATAAAGAGATATAAAAGTAATATCCCAGGAGGAATGATTGAAAGAGCTTAAGAAAAGAAGACTAAGGCAACATATTATAGCTATCTTCAGGTGTCTAAAATTTTTTCATAAATGAAGGATACAGTTAGTCATTATATGTTGTTCTGGAAGGTCAGACTAGAACTAGTGGTTATAAATTCCAAGGTAGAGATTTCAGCCTAACATATGGAAAAACTTTACAAGAAACAGAGCTTTCTAACATTGGACTAGGCTATTTCATAAAGAAATAATTTTTCCCTTCTTTGGAGCAGAGGGTCAGAAGTGCTTTGGAAGTGGCTCCTTGTTGAATGGGGGATTGGGCACAGTGTACAGGAAACAACCCAGGTTTTGTCATGAGGAGCTCTTGAGTTCAAATCGTGGTTCATTCTTGGATTCCATTCACTAGGATATCCGGAGGGAAATCACTAAGCATTTGGGCTTCATTAATCCATTAGGGAAAATAATTCTCCTGATATCTACTTCATAGGTTGTGGGACACTGAAGCATGATCAATGACTATACTTATTCTAGCTCAGAAATTCTGGCACCATATCTCCAGAATAATACTTAAAAGTTGTTTTTGTTTTTACTGTCTGGATGCTGGAAGCTTGAGTGACTGTGAAGTTTAGTGATGGCTAGTTAGAAGTTATTCTCTTGAGTTTCATGGGAAGGATATTAGGTATCACTTCACACTCTTATTTTTAACAGGAATAAATATATGCTCTCAAAAATCCAAAATGGTGGATGATCGTGCATGTGTGCATGCATGCCGTGTGTGTAAAATATTATTCCATGGAAGAATTTAGGTAGTTAAGAAATATGCTGGCTTTCAAAAGAATCATGTTTTGGAACTATAAAGAATCTTAGAGATCATTTAGTCTAGATTCAAGGAGCATTGAAGGCCCAAAAGAATGTGACATTTTTTTTTTTAAGACCACACAAGTAGCAATATTTTACTGGTCCTGTGTTCTTTCTTTTTAAATCGTTTGCCTTTGGTTGAAGAAGTCTGATTGAAATTTACCAGTGATAATTTACAAAGTTGATAACTGACATGTTATCAGTAAGAATTGTCTGACTTATAACAACCTTGAAAAGAGTAAATAATTATCATTATTATTTTTTCTGACTTTAGTCATGACTACTGCCCACCTAGGAAGACCTAAATGTCCTATGTCCTTCCTCTGACATAGATGTGTGACCTGGATCATTTAACTTGTCAGTACCCTGGAGTAACTCTTTGAGATTATAATTTGCAAATTATCCCTGGAGAAAATTTATATGCAGGGAATTTCATACTCAAGGGAAATGAACAGTGGAATAGCAATTAAAATTTGTTTTTTGGTTCAATTGACATATAGTACATGTTCAGTTTAATTCTGCAGTCCTTAAGGACCTTGCAACAGGTTTAATTTTTGTTAGGTTAATGATTATTTTCTGAAATTGCATGGACTGTTTTCATAATCTGTATATTTATTATTTATTTACCTTGACAGCCACATACACAGTGATACACAGTAATATTAATCTTTACTCCTCTAGACTCTTCCAAAGAACTGGGACATAGTGCTTTTCTGCTTTCAACTACTTCTGCAGCTCCCGTTCCTCCCACTCCTCCCCTCTCCCCTCCCAAAAAAGCCATGCAATAATGCACTAAATTCAGATATTTTACAAACAGGAGCCTTTTAGGCCCCCAATCCAAAATGTATATGCAATAAGTCTCCCTTCCCAACCTACAGCAAATTAGAGCCAACAACTGAAAGGATAAGAAAAGAAGTGTTTTGCCAGTGACCAGGAGTGATAATTGACAGCTTTGGAAGCAAGGGAGGGGACACACACACGCACACGCAATTCTACAACTTAAAAATTACTTTTAGATTTGAGCTTTATCCCATTATATTATTATACTCATTTTTACAAGCAAAGAAACAGAGACTCAGACTGTGGTTTGACCAGTGTCACACAGCCAGTTAAGGATAGAGCCTGAGATTAAAACAGGCCTTCTGATTGCAAACTGTGGATCTCTTTCCTTATAATGCCGTGCCTCTCCAGCATAGCTGTATTGTAGCCACTTAGTATAGGTATTTTAGCCATGCGGTTCAACACTTGTGGCATCCCTGTATAGTAAAATAACTGATTTCTGCAAGATTATCAAGAGGAGTATGAGTGTTAAAGAAAGCAGGGAAGCCTAATCTATTTAGGAAGTTTCCCATCAAAAATAGTTAAAAATTTTTAAATGAGAGGATCAAGGCAGCTAGGTGCTGCACTGGATAGAGGATAGGCCTTGGAGTTAGAAAGACCAGAGTTCAAATTCAACCTTACTTACTTTACTAGCTGTATGACACTGAGCCATGTCATTTAACCTCTGTCTGCCTCAGTTCTCTCATCTGTAAAATGAGGACTATTATTATATTACCTACTTGCCAGGCTTATTGTGTGGGTTAAATGATTTCACAAACTATAAACTACTGCATAAATGTTAGCTGCTGCTACCACTAGCATACCACCACCACTACCACTACATATAGGGAAGCAAACAATTTATTCTTAAAAAGTACTAATCAAAATAAGTATTTTTTTCATAGAAGGAAAATTGTAGCTTCTTTTATATAGTATATTTGTTTCTGAAATTTGATATTGATTGAAATTTTGCAAATTAAAACATCTAAGTATATTTGGATCATAGAAAGTGATCTTAAATCCATTTGAAAAACAGGTGTTTGCCCTATTTTGTAAAAAAAGATTTTCTTATTGAACTTTCTGTAATTTAGGTTCATTTTTATAATAAATTAGACAACATACTCAGAAATTTTTTATAGAAAAACAAACCAGTTAGTGATACTGCTAGACTAGTGAATAATTCACCGACAGTTAAGTGGAAGTGGCAGCCCATATAGTAGTTATTTTGCATTATTTAATTGTGTGTTCGTCCTTCGTTGCCGAAGAAGACCACGCCATCAGAGAAATAATGACGTGACTTGTACTTGACTGTTTTGAGTGAGGGAGGACTGTGCAGGTCACCAGCCTCACTTCTTCAGAGTCATCTGAATCCGGTGACCAGATATTCATCAGAATGACTGGAGATGACCCAGGATGAGGCATTTGGGGTAAGGTCACACAACTAGTGAGTGTCAGTGTCTGAGGTGAAATTTGAACTCAGGTCCTCCTGACTCCTGCACTGGTACGCTATCCACTGCACCACCTGGCTGCCCCATATTATTTAATTAATCTGTAATGAATGTTGTTTTCTGAAATAATCTTAAGTGTTGACAAAATAAGCAAATGTAATAGTTCTTTCTTTGTTGTAAATACTCAGAATTTTTCATGTGCAGGAAATCAAGAAATAAAATAACCCCCAGATTCATAATTTTTAAGCCATAAATTATGATGACACTTACTTAAATAGGCTTACTGCATTATTTAATATCCTCATCTTGGCTTTTGTGTAGTCAACACATCAGATAGAATGTGAAATCAGCCAGCCTGTGAACTGGCTATGCCATGCGTTTCCACTATGATCGCAGAATTGTGACTTCTGTCCGTGTTTTCATCACAATACAACATTCGAAATTGGGGAAAACAGAACATATGTAGTATGAATGTTTAATCCAGGTCCACTTAAAACTTGGGAATGCCAAGTAATTCTGGGATAGCCTTAGAGATAATAGTGGAACCTAACCCCTGAGAATAATTGTGGATATTTAAATTTTGATCAGGGTGGTTGCTCCTTTACATCTTCATTCAAAGCAAACTGACACTACTTAGAACACCCAGGGTCAAGTCTGGAGCTTGTAGAACAGTCCATTAAGATCTTATTTTCTATCAACCTTTTCTTGTAGTCATCTTTGCTTGACTTTGCTCTCTGAAAAACTGATCTACTTCTTCTGTCTTGCCCATCTATCAAGTAAGGTTTTTTGTTTTTGTTTCTTTCCCATCATATTATCTGTGTGAATGTGTATGTGCGTATGTAGTGAAAGACTGAACATTAGAAAATGGATTAGACAGAACTCTTCCCACCCTCAGTCCCTAAGAATTAGAGTGAGCTAGCTCTTGGGGGAGGGAAAAACAAGCAGCAGATTCCTGCTATGTGCCAGGCACTGTGCTAAGCACTTTAATGGTATCTCTGATCGTTACAGCACACCTGTGAAGTAGATACTGTTCTTATTCCCATGTTACACATAAGGAAGCTGGAGCAAATCAAAGTTTAAATAACTTTTCTGGGATAACACAGAGACGACTAAGTGTTGGGGATCATATTTGAACTCCCAGTTCCCAACTCAGGCCCCAGAGCTTTATCTATGTACTACTAGTAGCATTCTAATCTTAACGGATGAGTTAGAATAGGGCTGGTTCATCGATGACTTTTCCTTCTGTAAACCCAGTGGTTCACCAGTGCCTAGGGGACTTTCTCCCTGGCCCCTGCCCAGGTTAGAAAAAAGACTGCCTTTTCCAGCCTTCCACCATCTAACAATCTGATATCTTACCAATCACATTCTAGAACCTCTCCCCTTCAAGCAACATTAATTAAATTTAATTTGGGTGATTTAGAATGATCCTGCCCAGTTTTATGCAAAAGTCTTCCAAAACCAAGATAAGGTCCAGTAGATTTGTTGCTGAATAAGGAAACCAGCATAAATGTAAATGAAATTTGTTAAAAATTAAAGTAAACTTTTTGTTCAGGAGGCTACATTGTAAAGTGAAAAGAGCTTTGTAAGAGGAACCTGAGATACCTCACTGCCCAAGTGATTGTGTGGCCACTGTTGAACCTTGTTTATCTTTAGTTTCTTCATCTGAAAAGTGAAGATAGTCACTTTCATGCCTACCTGACTCAAAAGAATAAATGAATTGATTTATGTGAAGGTGCTAGATGATACCATGCAGATAGAAATTACTATTTTGTCTTTCATTTGTTGGCAATTTTACATGAGAGGTGGTAGTAGTGGGACTTGGGCTGTAGACTGTAGACTGTAGTTGGCTGGCTGTAAAGCCAGAAAGTCCTGCTTTTGAACACGTCCTAGCTTTTGGGCCTGTGTAATTCTTATCTTCATTGGTAAACGAAGTCTTCTCACTGGAAGTTTCCTATATGAAATCACAGGCCCAAGCAATTGATAGTGAAATTTCTCTTTTTTGAAGAATTAATTGATTATAATTGTAAAATTAAATGCTAGTTTTGGTGACCAGGCTGTTTTTTTTGTTTTCTAGAGAAACCAGTATTATCTGATATTCTTACCTCATGAAATAGTTTCTTTATATTAAAAGTGGGAAATCAAGGATTGAAACTGCTATTTTACATTCTGAAAGAGAGTATGTCTTTGTTCACATGAGAATATTTTATTGACCTTGTATTTTAACATAATCTGTCATTTTTCTAAAGAATATTTTTAAGGATCCTTTATCTGTTTTTTACTTTCTGTTTAACCAGTAGCAAAATTTGTTCCTGAACCCTTGAAAACTCAAGATGGAGAAAATCTTGATTTTAATAATATTCTTTCATTTGCTGCATTGATTGCATACAGTGCTCCCAGCAGAAGAGTATTTGGTTTACACCCATATTTTTTGTTACCACAAGGAGCCTTTGTATAAAACAACTGATGGATAATTTTCAACCAGTGCATTTTTGGGTCGGGGAGGGGATTCAATTTTATTTTCAGTTTCATAACTTCCCCTCCCTCACTCATTGAGAAAGCAAGAAAAACAAAACCCATGGTAAATATATATATATTCATACAAAACAAATTCTCTTAGTCCAGTGTCTTTTGTAGAAAAGAAAGATCAAAGATTTCTGCATCTCTAATTGTAATACTCTGCAAGAAATAGTACACAATGCTACAAAGACTGTAATATCTCATTTAAAAAAAAGTAGGGCATAAGTGGTTACATGCATTTTTGTACATACCTCTGGTATCCACAAGAATTTGTGTACATCCACCATGCATGTGCAGTCACATCATATTGATTAGATTGATTCCCTGGAATATAAGCTCCTTTTTTATGTACCTTTTTCCCATTCATATATTGTGTTGAAACAAATTTAAATAAAGCTAGAGCTCTTAAAATTTTAATTTGGTATCCGTACTGTACTCTACAGTAAAAGTTCTTAGTTTAGAACTTGGGGGGGGATGTTTTATTTTGATAACTATATTTCAATATGATTGGTTTTCTTTGTAATTCTATATTTTCTTATGCCTCTTAAAGCATTCTAAAAAGGAGTCCATAGGCTTCTGCTAAAGGGGATCCTTGCATCCTCTAGAGAGTCATGGTCTGTTTATGCATTGGAATATGTCCTCATTTCTACTCTGTGAAACTTTTAGGCTCTTAATTTCACAAAAGACTAGAGCCATAGCAGCTATGTAGATTGCTCAACACATTATCTAAGGTATATGCCAGCTTTTGATCAGTTCTGATTGTAAATGGTTGTATTATTTTTCACTTACCTCACAGGAATTTTCATTAATGTAGATGATTACTCTAGTGATAAAAGTTGCAGCTCCTTTTGCCTTAGAGGGTCTTTGAACTGCTGAATCCAACCAAAAAAAATTCTATCACTTAGTGATTACCCTTATGATGATAGGTATTTTATTATAAATACCTATTTTATTATCTTGTATTATATACCTATTTTATCAGATAAGAGACTCATTTGGAAACTAAGAACTTAATTTAAGGTGTTCTCACTTTTTAGGAAAATGGTATCCAGAATTTATTTTAAATTGGAAGTTTTCCATCTACTCTTCCAGTTAACTTAAAAGAAGAAAGAAAGAAAAAGGAAATAGGGGTGTGACTTACTAACCATAACTAAATATTGTAATTCCTGAAAAAAAAAGTAGCTCTAATTCCAGAAACCCACATAGTTTTTTTCTTATCATAAATATTTTTACACGTGGGCATGTTCAGTTCAGTTCTGACATTTTACAATTTGTCCTTTGTTTACATGCAGCGAGGAGTTATGGGCGAAGACGAGGTAATTTACTTACATTTGTTATAGTATAATTCCTTCTCATTGGGCTTTTGCTGATCAGTGTTGTGATTATTTACTCTAGGTTTTGGTTTTTTGGGTTTTTTTTTTTCAAACTTAGATGTGTTATATACCTACAAGGTATGGCAATTTCACAGATTTCGCAACTGATTTGGGTACACATTTCAGTTTTTGAATCCTAAATCTTTAACTACTTAATGCATATTTTAATACTAATTACAATTAATGTTTAATATTTTTCAAGTTTATATTAGTTTCTCTCCATTGTTCCTATAGTTATTGAATCTTTTAAATATAGCTTCTTGCTTACCGCATAAATTATTGAAGGGATCAACTTTAATGATAATACTGATAAACATAATACATAATTGTCCTCATATACCCTTGCTAACTCTATATAATTGAAATTTTATCTCTGAATAGTTCACAATTTTGGATTATTTCAAAGTTAGATTAATAGGTACCCAGTAGACCATTGGTCACCCTGTTTTACAGAAAAGATTATATTGATTATTACTTTGGTTATTTATTTCTTCACCTCTTCATTTCTGTCTCTTGATACTGCAGGAATATCAATGGGGGAAAAATCCTAAAAACTGAGCACTGAAGTCCTGTGTTACACTAAGAAAGCAGTCAGCATTTAGTTTTCTGTAATCTTTGCTCTCTTTCCTGAGTTAATAAGAGAGCAACGGAAATGACCTAAATAAGCTTATGGGTCATGATGATAATTTTGTAGAGGTAATAGAGCTCTAATTATCCCAGGACTAATTTCTGTGTTTTAAAATGTCTACATTGACTTCATTCTTGAGTTCCAATTTCATGAAATGCTTAACTGAGCTTTTTGCATTTTTTATTTTACACATGAAAGAAATCTAAGAATGCAAATTAATGTTTTTGTCTGGGAGTGGGGGGGTCAACTTTTTCCCACAGCAAATTCAGATCACCATAATCAAGTATAAAATGCTAGTGCTCATGTACAGATGTATGGGCTGGCTAGTTATTTATTCTATTCTTGGGGTGAACCATTTGCTGGTGGTTGTTTTAAAATGAAAAAAACAAAACAAAACTTTCCTTCCCTTCTACAATTTGCAAATAATTTCAAAACTATGTTGCCCTTTAACATGTTCTTCAGTACACATTTTCCTCTCCTGAGAGGAAATCATTAATTTTGAGTTTGCAGTTTGCCAGTGGAATGTGCCAAATTAATTTCATCTTGCTCATATGAATTTGATAACCAGGACTAAAAAGATTCCTCCTTATCCCGAAATAACCATTGATTTTTGTGGTTTTAATGTTGTGCCTGCCAATGAGTAAGTGGTGGGCATTCTTTGAACCCACATCTTTTGACTCTTAGTCCAGTGCTCTTTTCACGTTGTGACATTGTCCTTATATATTTGCTCTGCATTTATTTTTATCTTTTAATAGATTATGTCTGACCATCAAGACATCTTTCAGCAACTATACATTAAGTACTTTACTGTGCTTGTTCTGCATTGAGAAAAAGGTCATAGGATTTAGAGCCAAAGGGGACTTTAGAGATAATCTGTTGTTCCTTTCATTTTCAAGATCATCATTAAAATATAATTTTCTTTTCTTTGTATAGTTTGTATTTTGGGAATAATAGGGAGCATGGCCAGGAGAGGAGAATGTTATATAACCAAACATGTAATATACAATGATTATAGTATAGAATGAGTCATTTATTTTGCTAGCTTTCCTTCAGATTTACAACCTTAATCAAAGCTAAGTTCTTGAGAATTATCTTTTGCAACTACTTCCTACTATTTCTACTATTGATATATATTATTTTCTACTGTTTCTACTGTTGATATATATATTATTTTATATCTTATGAAATATCCTCCTATTCATGATTTTTTCTTAAACCTGATCTCGATCAGGCACTGAAGCACCCTACCCCATGCTATACATACTTTCTTTTGACTGCTGGAAAAATCCATAATTGGCTTACTGCTTTCCCTTAAGATTTCCTATCAGTCAGTCAGTTAGCAAATATTAAACACCTGCTGTGTGCCAAGAACTGAGGATGTGCAAATACAAAAAAGTGAAACAATCCCTACATGGAAATAGCTTACATTCCACTTGAGGAGACAAGTATATATAAAGTCATGCACGTGTGTACACACATACAAATAATTACGAATTCGTTTGGGAGGTGTTAGGGCAGTAGCAGTTGTGGGGGGGATCAGTAAAGATTTCATGCAGAAGATGATGCTTGATTTGCATCTTAGAAAAAAGAGAGAAGTCTTTATCCAGGAAGCAGTATAAAATCACTGGAGTTTATTGAGTTCTGTTTAAGGAAAATTACTTTGGCACTACTATGTAGGGAGTGATAAGAAACTTGAAACTGGGAAACTATCACAACAATCTAGATAAGAGGTGAAAAGGACCTTAACTAAAAGCAGGTAGTTGTGTGAACAAAGAGAAAGGGACAGGTGAAGGTGCAAGAGATGGTGTGAAGACGGAAATGAAAAGATTTGGAAGGAATCTGAGAGACTGGAAAGATTATGGCATCTTTGACAGAAATAGGGAAGGTTCAGAAGGGGGAGGATTTAAGGGTGCTGCCCAAAGGGCTGTTACAGACTCCTCACTTCTCCCTTCATATTCTCTTTCTATCCTTGTCAACTACAATGTTTAACTCTCTCTATGTAGATGATTCTCAGATTTATACAGACGTCTAGACAGTTTCTCTTGAGCTTAGTACTCTTGGGCGTTTCAAACTGGATGAACATTTTGAATCATTATGTCTAAAAATGAACTCATGATCCTTCCCTCTAAATTTAGCAGCTAGATTATTGTCAAGCTTCTTCAGAGCATCAACTCCCAGAGAAAAGCAAAATAATAAATGACTATACAGGTAACTCTAAGGTAGACTTTTATAGTTCTGTGTCATGCCCCTTGTTGTGGGAACCACAAAGGGACCTAGATTTAAGATCCATCTCTGACACAAACTGGCTGTATGAGGCCCACTCTGCAGTCCTAGTTGGTTGTGACAGCTACGTGTCACAATAGATTCAAATTTGGCCTCAGATATTTACTGTGTGACTGAGCAAGTCACTTAACCCTATTTGTCTTGTTTCCTAAATGAGGTGCAGAAGGACATGGCAAAACCACTCCAGTATCTTTGCGGAAGCAAGGGGAGAGGGGGGAGTTGTCATCATGAGTCAAACAGGACTGAAAAGACTGCATAACAAATTCTCTGTGCCCTACTCTTGCAGTCTTTGTTGCTAAAGCTAGAAACCTTCATAGATAAAGGAATATTCTCCTCGTGTGATCTGCACTCAAATCCCAGGTTGAGTTGTAATCTTCTTTTTAGACAGTAAATTCCAATAAATAGAGCACGTTTCTTATCTAAACTTTATACTTCCCTCAGGCCTGCATAGTGCTTCCCATTCATTCAGTAGATGGTGTGAATGTTCCTGTGAAGAGTTGAATTTCCACCTATCGTAACTGTATTTATCACCTCCAAGTGATAACTTTTTTTTCATTTAAAAGACCTTAATTCAACTGGATTGTAAAGAGTTAACTCAAGTAATTATATTGTCAAAATCAACACCTAACTAGGAATTGTTTTATGTCAGACTGACACAAATGGGGGCTAAAATAAACTGAACCTCTGCTCTTCAATTAGCAAGTCCAAAATAGAATTCATTATCTTTCTCCCCAAATCTTTCTTCCCCCTTCCTATGTACAGGACAGCAGCATCTTCAGGTTCCCAGATTTACATCTCAAAATTATTCCTACCTCCATTATCCAGTCATTGCCAAATCTTGTTCATTTTTGACATCTCTTAGATCAGTCTTCTCTCCAGGGACTAAGACACTATCCTAGTTGAAACTCTCTTCTCCTTTCCCCTGCACTGTTACAATAGTCTCCTTAGTGATCTTTCTCCCTTCAGTCTCTTCCCTCTCCAATCCATTATCCACAGTGGAATGCCTGATTGTTATTAGTAAAGCACAATTCTGACTATATTATTCCCCTTGCGAAGTGGGCTCCAGTGGCTCTCCATTCCCTCTAGGATTAAAGACCTGTGTCTCTAGTTCGCTTTTAAAGTCCTTTACAATCTAGCTTTATAAACTTAACTTCAGTGTCATATCCTTCATATACTACAATCTTACCTGAACTTGGGGTCCATGTCTTCTCTACCACAGTTCAATCTTTCTGATCCTTTGTACGTTTGTCCCCGTCCTTGAAATACTCTCTTTCTTACCTGTACTTCTTAGAATACCTAGTTTTTTAAAATTTAGCTCCAGTGTCATCTCCTAAATGAAGCCTTTCCTGACTACCCTCCCTTCTCTCTCCCCCCCCCAGCTTCTAGTGCTTCTGTACTCATTACCTTGTATTTACTTTGTATTTATTTATTATCTATTTATGTGCATATATTGTTTCACAGACAGATCGTAAGCTACTTTTAGAATAGGGCCTGTTTTGTTTATATCTTTGTATTCTCAGTACCCAGGATGGTTGCTAATATATTGCCATTAACAAAGTAGGTATTTAATAAATGCTTAATAATTTAATTGACCTTTGTCCTGGGTCCAAGGTGGCAATCATCTGGCCAAAGGAAGTAAAAAAAGCAAATAATGGATAGTGAATAAAGAAAGGAGATATTTTGCTTAATTATGGCAGCAAATTAAAAATATTTCAATGGATAAATCCTAATAAGAAGTTAATGCTCTGTCACAAGGAAATGTGTGTTCTACTTTCTTGTGAACTTAATTAAACTATTTCTGAAGTCTAAAGAAGTGGATCTACATAGTGGCTTGATATTTGTCCATGTTGATAAAGGGACAAAATATTGGGGAGTATAGGAAAAGAGGGAGAATAGGAGGAGAAAGAAGCATATGCTGGCTTTAAATAGATGTGTTGGATTTCTTTGGAAAAATTCCAGACACCATGCACATTTATAAAAATCATCCTGTTCTTTGAAAAGTCTGCCAATTTTATTAACTTTTTCAACCCATTCCCAAGTGTTCTATTCTAATTAAATTAGTTACAAAAGAAAGATCAAATATGATAGTCCCTTCTTAACCTGGTAGGGAAAGTCACAAAGTTAATATTTTGTTGTTGCTTTAGCTTTATTAGATCCCTGTTGCCTAACAAGATACAGTCAGGCTCCTTTGTCTTGGTATCACCCTATCTTCCAGCCTTGTCTTACACATCTCCATTTCCTCTATCTTCTAGCCAGATTACTCTCCAACCTCAGCACTCAACTTTTACAGTCCCTCTTCAGAATCTTTGGTTACTCCTTGTCTCTGCAATGTTCTCCTCTCCCCTACCCCCTTTTCTTCAATTCATATCCTTTCTTTAAAAGCACAGTTCAGATCTTGCATTCTGCCTTTTGTAAAGATAAGGACCAAAAGCCTACACTTGGCTAAACTCTTTATCTCTCTTTCCTCAGTGCTTAAATAAATGAGTTTCTGTACAAGTTGGTGTTTAATAAATGTTTGTCCAATCTTTTTAATCTTTCTAATGCCTGAGTGATACTTCAGATATTTCAGTTAATTTGGGAAGCACATAGACTGATTTTTACCACTAATATGTGTAGAACCAGAACTTTCATCTAAGAATGAATGTAAACAGAAACAGTTTGATTAACCTTACTAGTCTTGATTTAAACAAAATAATTTTAAGTCAGTTTTGAATGAGAAACAGTTATTTCTAAATTTTAGGTCATTTAAGGTTAGGGCAAGAATGACAAATAAGTACGATATAGGTTGTCGTAACACACTCTAAGGTAATTGTTACATCCTTTGTTCTATTCTGTATCAAAAACCTTTGTCAGTCTTTTGCCCTAGTCCTCCAGAAATCCAACAAGTACTTGTTAAGGTACTTCAAGGAGATATAGACATCTCGGATAGAAAAACAGCCGTGTGAAGAAATCTGTTTACAAGGACCAAGTCATGGAAGCTTGTAGCCAAGTTAAGGTCCTCTTAAAGATGTAGATGTGTTTAAAATTTTTTATTAACAACGTCAATTTTTGGTTTGGTTTCAGAGTTATAAGTTGTTTGCTTTCATATATTCTTAAGATTTTTTTCTTCCTCAAGTTAAAAACGAATATCAACAAAAACCTTTATCAACTCATTTTCTTTTTTTAACATCTGTTAAATCTTGAAATCAATTTTCTTTTAGTTTATCCTTTTTTTTTTTTCAGGAAAGAGTTAAATTTTTCTACTGTTGTCTTTTAGATTCATTTTTTAATTCTACCTAACAAAATCATTTTGGAAAACAATTTCATTAACATAAACAAGTCAAGTAAATATTGTCTTAAGATATTTTATCTAAAGATGGACATACATGTAGGTAGAATAGTCAGCCATCTGTATAATGTGAATTGAGTGATCATGTAAAGGTTCTCTTGCATCTAAATAGCTTCCAAACCACCATGTCACCATGTGTCTTAAAGAATTCCATAATAAAATGTAAGTACTCCTTTGCAAGGGGTAGCACGTTTAATCCAATTTAAACTTTATCAATTCTTAATGTGGGAAGGAGTGACAGGAGGAGAAACTTGACTTATTAAATCACTTATTCATTTATAGCAGCTAGGTTGAGAACAAAGTCCTCTAAGTATAAGACAACAGGTTAATTTTTAGTGACTAGGAGAGAATGCCCAAATGTCTATCTTTCTCTCTGGGTGGAGGGTATTGTAGTCAGAATCTGTGTAAGCAAAGGGACTCTATAGGTGATGACCCAGAAAAGGACACTCAGAAAAAGCATTCATACAAATAGTAAAAGAGGCAGAAGGGGAGAATCGTCAGTGAAAGCTAGAGAGTAGGAAATAACCCTGCAAAACATTAGATGATCAATTCATCAAGAAGGATGACTGAGAAAAAGCCATTGGATTTAATAGCTCAACACTGGTAATGTGATAAGGAGCAGCTTCACTAAAGTGATGGGTCTGGAAGCCAGAATGCAAACGGGTTGAGGAGAAGAAAGTGAAGAAGTAGAAGGAACCATTGTAGACTTCTAAGTTTAGCTATGGAAAGGAAGAGATTAGAAAGACAGCTTGAGAAAGGGTGATAACAGGGTGAAGTGGGCTTTTTGTTATTTTTGGAGGAAGTAAGGGAAGAACCATCAGATAGAAATTTTAGATTGGGCCTTGATCAAAGAGGAGATGGGAGGGGGATGGCATTAAGGCCATAAGTAGAGGATGAGAGACCACCACATCTTCCTCAAACAAAAGCAAAAGATGAGAAATCGAGGATGATATTGGGATAAACTGGGAGAAGTGAAAACTCGTGACAGATGGTCTGAATTTCCTCAGTATAGATGACCTCTTTTGCCTAGAGAAAGAGGTGAATAAATGGATGGCATTACATGGCTCGAGGAGAAGGGGTTTAACACAAATTTCTCTGGGGAATATGAGAGTCAGTCAGGGAGGAGTAAAAGGATTGTACTGGATTAGTGAGGGCCCGGTTTAGACTACATAATAAAATTTGTAGTAAACTCAGTTGAAAGATTACGTGACTTCTAGTGGTTTTCAGCAGCACGTGAATAAGAACAGAGAAGGCAGATGGTGGTAGTGAGGGGAAGACAATCTAGGGTTGGGGTTTGCAAAAGGATGAGTGGCAATAGGAATGAGGGGTGTGTGTGCAAGAGATTACAGGGTGGAACACAGCATAAGTTGAACTGGTTTACATGTGAATGCCTGAGAGTGATTCCAGAGCAGATGTCTTAGACTGGGAAAGTGGGATGTGTGAACAAATGATTTGAAAGATTTTAAATTGTCCCTATTATTTTTTATCTGTTAGATCTAGGCTTATGTTCTAGCCTGTTATACTTTTTTATCTTATTCAGCACACTAGCTACCTCAGCTTTGTGTTAACTATGAATTTGATAAGCATGCCATCTATGTATACCTTAATTAAAGGCATTGATAAAAATGTTAAATTTCACAGAACAGATATCTGTGGTACTCCACTGGAGATCTCCTTCAGAGTTAATATAAGCCATTCAATATGACTCAGAATCTAGTCATTTAACCCATTTTGAATTTATCTATACACCATCATCTAGGCAACATTCCTCTTACTGTTCCACAAGACTAGATATTTGTAAGTTGGAACATAATTTTCCATAGCAGCAGTGTTGTATATGTTACAAGTTGATCCCATGATCAACCCACAAATGGCTATTGAACATTCCAGTTCAAATAGCTTGAGTTCTTTATTGAGTTTTATATCTTGAGGAGGAGAAAGCCCAGTGGTATAGATTACAGGAATAGGATTTTGTTTTCCACATTTTTCTGCATGCAGGACAAATTCTGGAAGAAAGGGACGTTAAAACTATAGGAGTATGCCCCTAGGATCAACTTTTCTAAGCTCTTACTATATTCTTTGCTTTTTTCCCTTACTCTTTTGAACTGTTAGATTTTTTGAAAACTCCAGGGGAAGTAAGCATGATATATAGTAGAAAGAATGATGGACCTGATGCCAGAAGATCTATGTTCTTAGAACCTAAGTTCTGCCATTTACTAGTTATGATTTGGAGATGTCAGTATCCTCCTATAACGTAAAGAATTAAGGGGTAAATGATCTGTGAGATCCCTTTTGGCACTGTTTTTTAGTGGTTCTCCATATTTTGGCTGTGTGGAGCATTGGTGGGAAGAAGCAGCAGGTTTTTGTATATTAATTGTTTAAGTTTGAGATTATCTGTGTATTGAGAAATCAAATAAAGTTCAAGTAATGCAAGTTCAGGTCTGTGCCTGCTAAATACATACATATTGCATTAAAAACATAATACTATATATGTATTTGACTAAAATTGTACTGTAACTTTTAGGAACTCTAGCTTCTTTTGTTGTACTGGAAATTTGTTTCACCTAATATAAAAATAATCAGCCTGTCAGTTGCTTTGGAAATCCATTTTTGTTACTATGAAGATTTTTTTCCTTAATATCTTTTCTTGTGATTGCATTCATTCAAATGATGAAATTCTGCTTGTATAAAAGAAATATGAACTATAGTGAAGATCCTTTGTGAAAGTGACATTTAATGAGAAGTATATTGATTTTCTCACTTAAGTATTCTTTATCTTCTTCCATTAAGAAATTTTAAGTACTGACATTTTCAGGATGGTACTGAAAAAATAGATGTTTTCTCCTCAGTTGTTAGTGCTTGTAGTATTAAAATAATAGAGAGTAGCATTAGTAGCATTTTTCCACAAGGAAATAATGGATATCTTTGTCCTTTGGTCATGAAGAAAAAGCCTATCTTGTCTTGGTTTATCCAGAGAATTATTTCAAACAGTCTGTTTGATAAGTACATCTTTATTCCTTGCCATATTTAACTACCTTTAATTCATTGTCTTTATTTTGCAAGTATTACCATTAAAATGTGGGCCAAGGAAGAACCTTGGACATTTTTTTCTCTTTTCCTTTTCTTCACCCTGGAATTGTGAATTGATAAGGAGAGTAGGAGCACAGAAAAGAAGCATGATTAAGGAAAGAGAAAAATTCCTTGTTTTCATCAGATTATTTTTGAGTAAAGAGTTAGAACTATAGAGTTTTCAGCTTCTGGAAAGGGCGCATTAAAATTGTTTCCAGCCACTAAGGTTAACCATGTTGTGCATCTTGTCACCAGGTGTAACGTGAGATATTTATCCCTTTCAGAATGGCCTCCCTTAGCCTTCTGGGTTAAACCTAGTGAAGTCAGCATTCTGATGGTATTTGTCAGAGACAAAAGAAGTTTAGTCATTTGGGACCAAGCCTTTTTTTTTTTGGTATTGTTCTAACAGTAATACTTCTGTATATTCAATATTGTGCTTCCATTCAAACCCTCGAATTTGGCACTGAGACTTAGTTTTGTCAGATAAAATGGATCCAGAATTTTCTTATTGTGGAAAAGAATTTGTAATAATTTCACATACTGAAGTTGTTCTATATGTGCTCTTAATATAATCAGTAAAATACTTTTTCAAAGTAAAGTTTGCAAACTCTTAGCATTTGAGTGAAACCAAGATTTGAATCAATACTTCATTTGAAAATGAAAAAAATATTTTGTGTGGTTACTGCATGTCCGTAAACAGAAAAGTAAGTTTATCATCTTAATTGCTGAGTTCATCATGGAATTGGATAAATGATTCCTTTTAAACAAGAATTCTTTTTCATAGATCTTGGTATCAGTTTTTTGGTTTTGTTTTTTAAATAAGGAGTTCTTTAAAATGAAACTACACCTTTCTGGAGATAGAAGTGATTGAATCTGAGACATATCTAGTATGAAGGCATTTCATAAATAAAAACAAAAGAATCTTTGAGCACAGAATTTAGATAAAGGGAGTAATACAGAGATCTAATCAGTGTTGAAAGGGACCTCACAGCCCATCTAATCCAACTTGTACCTGAAAAAGAAACCCCTCTAAAACATACTCTCCAAGTTGTCATTTTGTCTTTGCAGATCTCCAAGTAGACCTTCCTACTGAAGGGACTGTCTTCTGGGACAACTCATTGAACTTTGGAGAATTCTAATTTTTAGAAAGACTTTTCTTACATCAACCCTAAATTTGTTTTCTTGTAACTTCTATCCATTGCTCTTAGTTCTGTCTTTTGGGGGCAAAAAGTGCAAGTCTACTCCACCCTTCCATGTATAGCCTTTGAAATACTTTTCAAGATTAGTTCATGCTCTATCAAGTCTACTCTTCTCCAAGCTTCTCTTCTCTGTGCTCTTTCTTTCTTCAGGCATCATGTGGCATGATCCTCTGGTTACCCTGGTCTTAATGTTCTTTTGCTTGCCAGTGTCTTCCAAAAGCAATCAGCTGAGGTGAAATTTCTCTCCTTCTTCCCCCCCAATTCTTCAGATCTGAGTTTCTTTTTACTGTAGGGTATTATTTTTATTTGCTTTCTTTGCTACCAAATCAAATATAATTGGCTTTTATTGAACTTTTAATCCACTATAAACCCCAGAACTGTCATGCCCACTTCCATCTTTTCTTGTGAATTAGATTTTTAGAACCCGTTATCTTTATTATATTTTATTTTGTTCATTTTGAACTGCTTTCATAATCTATCATGAACTTGAAAAAATTTTATTGACGCCTTAAAACATGTATGTGTGAATACACGTATGCATATACATAATACAGTGTTTGAATAACACTTCTCCCATATTAAACCTTTCATTGTAACAAAGAATTGTATTTGAGTAAAACCAACCAACACAACACATTGGCCTAGTCTAACAACATATGTCCCATTTCAAACGCCATTTCTCTGAGAGGAAGAAAACATGCTTCCTTATTAGTTACCTAAAATCACAGTCACCTTTGGTTAATTAATACATGGATGCCTTTTATTTTTACATCCTAGTCCTGTTCCATGCCACCCCTCTCCTAAGCAATGAGCTTTACCTTTTAACAACAACAAACCCCAGCTAATTGTAACCAAATGACATAGAAACCACATCTTGTTAAGATCTTTTTAAATCCTGTGTTAGATATCCCTCCTAAATTTGTTGTATAGTTACTTCTGCTAAGGTATGACATATGGTTTCCTAAAAAGCACTATAAAATGTTGCAAAATAAAAACCACAGAGCTTGAAATTAGGGATACACTTAAAAACTTCATCAGTGACAGGAAAAAAAGATAAAAAGATAATAAATAGTGGCTGTGCCCGCCACCTTTGGCTGCTACTTTGGACAAAGGCCATAGCAGAAGGGGAAGGGGTAGGAGGAGTACAGACCATCCTTTCCTCCACTTACAACTCCTATTTATTGCATCAGAATATTGACAGTGGGGGGGGCGGAGTCAAGATGGCGGAGTAGAAAGACGCACGTTTGCGAGCTCCGAACCCACAGCCCATAGAATTAATGTAAGAAGAGATCCCCATAAGTTCTGGATCACTGCAGGGGGTGCATAAACATAGCGGAAGAGATTTCTGTTCCAGAGAGCCCTGGAGAGCCGCGGAAAGCGGACCCCACCCGAGCGCTGCCCTGGCCGCAGCCCCAGAGAAGCTGATCCGAGCAGGCTTCGGGGACGGAAGCTCTGGCGGCCGGGAAGGTCCCTCTGCCCACAGAAGGTACAGGTCAGTGAGAGAGAGACGCTGGGCTGGATGAGAGGGGGAGCGGAGTGTCTCCGTGACTCGGGCCCCCTCAGGAGGAAGCGGCGGAGGCAGAGGCGGGGGCGGCAGCAGCTGCAGCGGTCTGGAACTCCCCCAGCAGCAGGCAGGATCTTCATTACTGAAAGTCTCTGCATAAACAACCTGAAGGAGCTGAGCCTGGGAGATGGCCCTGCCCCACCCCGCTCCATTACTGAAGGGTCTCTGCATAAAGCCCCTGAGGGAACTGAGCCTGGGAGGCGGCCCTGCCCCCACCCCAGCACCAGAACTAAAGCTCACATTGATTAGCAGCCGCTTACCGCGGAAAGCCCATTTGAATCTCAGACTCCAAGCACTAGCTGGGCAGCTCTAGGCGGGGGTGGACAGGAATCTCAGAAGTCAAGTAATTGGCTGGGAAAATGCCTAGAAAAGGGAAGAAAAATATGACTATAGAGAGTTTTTTTGAACAGATGCAAATGATCCCGACATTTGGATCTGATGACGAGGACATATTCTTGCCATCAGGGAAAGACATGGAGGGCGGGGCCTTGGTACCCCAGATATCCCAGGGGGATGTTGGGTGGGCTCAGGCCTTGGAAGAGCTCAAAAAGAATTTTGAAAAGCAAGTTAGACAGGTGGAGGAAAAACTGGGAAGAGAAATGACAGAGATGCAAGAAAAGTATGAAAAACGGGTCAATACCTTGCTAAAGGAGACCCAAAAAAATGCTGAAGAAGATATCACCTTGAAGAATAGGCTCACTCAATTGGCAAAAGAGGTTCAAAAAGCCAATGAGGAGAAGAATGCTTTCAAAAGCAGAATTAGCCAAATGGAAAAAGAGGTTCAAAAACTCCCTGAAGATAATAGTTCTCTCAAAATTAGAATGGAACAGATGGAGTCTAATGACTTTACGAGAAACCAAGAAATCACCAAACAAAACCAAAAGAATGGAAAAATGGAAGAGAACGTGAAATATCTCATGGGAAAAACAACTGACCTGGAAAATAGATCCAGGAGAGATAATTTAAAAATTATGGGACTACCTGAAAGTCATGATCAAAAAAAGAGGCTAGATATCATCTTCCATGAAATTATCGAGGAAAACTGCCCTGACATTCTAGAACCAGAGGGGGAAATAAGTATTGAAAGAATCCATCTATCACCACCTGAAAGAGATCCAAAAAGAGAAACTCCTAGGAACATTGTGGCCAAATTCCAGAATTCCCAGCTCAAGGAGAAAATCTTGCAAGCAGCTAGAAAGAAATAATTCCAGTACTGTGGAAATACAATCAGGATAACTCAAGATCTAGCAGCTTCTACATTAAGGGATCGAAGGGCATGGAATAAGATATTTCAGAAGTCAAAGGAACTAGGACTGAAACCAAGAATCACCTACCCAGCTAAACTGAGTATAATACTTCAGGGGAAAATATGGTCTTTCAATGAAATAGAGGACTTTCAAGCATTCTTGATGAAAAGACCAGAGCTGAAAAGAAAATTTGACTTTCAAACACAAGAATGAGAAGAAGCATGAAAAAGGAAACAGCAAAGAGAAGTCTTAAGGGACTTACCAGAAGTGAACTGTTTACATTCCTACCTGGAAAGACCATATTTGTAACTCTTAAAACTTTTCAGTATCTGGGTAGTTGGTGGGACCACACACACACATGTACATGCCTGCACGCACACACACATACACACATGCACACACATACAGAGACAGAAAGCACAGATTGAATTGAATAGGATGGGACCATATCGTAAAAGAAATTAAGGTAAATGGTGAGAGAGAAATGTAGTGGGAGGAAAGAGTGTGAAATGGAATGGGGTAATTATATGTCATTTAAGAGGCAAGTAGGAGACTTTTTAGTGGAGGGATAAAGAGGAGAGCTGAGAAAAAAAAAAACAAGAAGTTTATCCTCATCACATTTGACTAAAGGAAGGAATAAAATGCATACTCATTTTGGTATGAAAACCTATCTTACAGTACAGGAAAGTGGGGGAGAAGGAGATAAGCAAGGGGGGGGATGATGGAAGGGAGGGCAAAGGGAGGAGGGAGCAATTTGAAGTCAACACTTGGGGAGGGACAGGATCAAAAGACAGAAGAGAAACAATGAGGGGCAGGTTAGGATGGAGGGTAATTCAGTTAGTCTTACACAACACGACTATCAGGGAAGTCATTTGCAAAACTACACAGATATGGCCTATATTGAATTGCCTGCCTTCCCAAAGAATGGGTGGGGAGGGAGGGAGGGAGGGATGGGGAGAATTTGGAACTCAAAGTTTTAGGAACAACTGTTTAGTATTGTTCTTGCTACTAGGAAATAAGAAATACAGTTAATGGGGAATAGAAAGTCATCTGTGGCCCTACAGGAGAAAAGAGAAGATGGAGACAAGAGCAGGGAGGGATGACAGAAGAGAGAGTAGATTGGAGATAGGGAAAATTAGATTGCTTGGGGTATTGGGGTGGGGGGAGGGGATAAAAGGGGAGAAAATTTGGAACCCAAAATTTTGTGAAAATGAATGTAAGAAGTTAAATAAATAAATATTTTTTAAAAAAAGATTGACAGTAAAAATATGGCAGTTCAGCTTGAAAAATAGGGTTTTCTTGTGGACATGGGCATCAGAAAGTTGCTTGTGCCTTGTGAAGTTGGTGCCATTTTCTGCATTCCCTAATTTTTTTTTGGGAAAAGCACAAAAACAAACACTGAATTTGATTTGTGTTATCACAGAATTGACTATATCCATTTGATTGATAAGCATGATATAATCTTTGCCTTGAGGTGTGGTAGATCTTCTTGTTAATTTTGCCCAAGTATGCAGCAAAGCCTGGTGAATTTTCCTCACTTAACTATAGTAAATAGTGATGAAATATTTATGTTCACCATTTCACTTGAGTATTTAAATACCTTTTATGTTGGAGTCACTGTACCTGGATAGATAGAGGTTGATAAATGGTTGCAGAAATCTTATTCCTAACTCTCCTTTTTATATTGTTTCTAAATAAATCACTGCTCTCCTGTTTGCATGTGTCTTAATGCCTTTAACTGCCTCTCAATATACTGCAATTTCCTAGATTTGATCTTATTTTTAAATAATAGAGGGAGTAGGAGGGGGCAAATGTTCCTGTTCCTTGGACAGTATGTTGTGGTTCCAGAAAGGCACCATATTTTAAACATATAAGCTGGCACCGAGTCGGAATGTTGTAGATAAATTGCAGAGCCACATTTTCCCTGTGTTTCTCCTCCCCACAAAAAGCAAAAACCTTACCTTGACTTTTCTATCCCATACCCAAGGTACCATCTTTTCCTCTTAGTTAATTTAAACTTAGGGCAGTGAAATGGTGCAGTAGATAAAATCCAGGTCTGAAGTCAGGAAGACTCATCTTCATGAGTTCAAATCTGGCTTACTATCCAGACTGTGTGACCCTGGGCAAGTCACTTAACCCTGTTTGCCTCAGTTTCCTCATCTGTAAAATGAGTTGGAAAAGGAAATGACAAACCACTCGGAAAATGAAATGACAAACCTCTCCAATATCTTTTCCAAGAAAGTGCCAAATGGGGCACAACTGAAAAATAACTGAACAGCAACACCAGTTTAAATTTAAACTTATGTTTATGCATGAACTACCTACAGGTACTGTGCTAAGAAATGAGAAGATGAATAAAGCAGAGTCTGCGTGTAAGGAGCCCCTTGCAGTTTGGCAGAGTCCTTCTACTCATTATTAAATCTCAAACAAAAGTCTATGCTTCCTATCCCACTACTTTATTATCTGGTCTTTCTTATTTCCTTGTGACTTTGCTTCTGCTTTCTTAAAAGTTATCCATCAATAAGTATTAAGTGCCTACTATATTTCAGATACTATGCTAGGTGCTGGGTATAAAAATACAACAAATGAAAATATACTATATACAGTGACTTCTCGTTACTAAACCTGATATTTTTTTCCCAGTCATTATTCAATTTGACCTCATTATAGTATTTGATCCAGATTGCCTACCACTCTTCCCTTGATACTATTTTCCCTTGACTTTTATAACTGAAACCTTTACTGCCATAGAAGAGATTGCTTACTAATTTACTTATCTACTGTGGTTCTTTTTCCTGTCTTTCTGAATTTTGATTATATAACTTTCTGGATCAGAAACATTTATTGTCTGCTTGTCCGTGACCAGCATTCAAGGCCTTCTAAAAGCAGTCTTATTTTCTGCTTTCCACCCATCTCACTAAGTATCAAATGAAACCTACAGTGTCCAAATACCTGGACTTTTGTCTTTGCTTGTGCAGCCTTGGCTACCTTCTTGGCTTTTTCTACCTTTTGATTTGAAGGTAGAAGGCACAATTCAAATGCCAGATCTCCTAATGAAGTCTCACTGCTTACTATTGCTTCCCTCCTCCAAATTCTATAATTCTTTGATATCACTTTTGTGGTACTTATCGCAGTTACTTTTGTTTTATATAACAAAATATTTTGTTTAAATTATTTTCCTGTCTTCTCCCTCCCCCAACGTTATTTAGACTTTAATATCCCTGGTATTGGGGGCTGCCTCTTAACCATTTTCATATTACCAACCAACCCTCAGTAAATATTCAAATATGCATTGCTTTATGTTAGCTTCAGTTATAAAGCATGTTAACTTGTTGACTTACTATTTTAGGGTTCCATCTCACTTTTTTCAACTGTAGCTTCACCGACTTACTATTTTAGGGTTTCATCTCACTTTTTCAACTGTAGCTTCTGCCATCTATCTGTTACTTAAAATCAGATTATCTGCATTATCTATTCAAATAGTTCAGGCCATTAACTTCATCCTTGCCATGAAGATGCGGAAGCTTCATTCTCTTCTAAGTGCCATCCAGGCAGACTTTCACTTTCCCTCACACAGCCAGATTCTTGTTAGTTTCTCTAAAAAGTAAGAAAGCTCGAATATTTGACTTTGGAACAAGAGTAATTTGTTTCATCAAATTTTTAAAAGCTATTTAGACTATGGCTTTCCTTCATAAAAACATAATTAGTAATTTTTTGGACTTTTGGGGAAGCTAATTTTTCTTCATTTAATCTATATTAGACTATTGAGTATATCGTTCATTAATATTTTAATGTGTATGTTTAGGGTTTTTTTTTTACCCTGTTTCCTAAAATCTTGAATTACAGTTTTATCATTTGTTTATATGTTTTAGGCCGTTCTTCCCTCTTCCCAATAGATGATGGCTTGCTAGATGACGGCCACAGTGATCAAGTCTTAAATTCACCCACATGTTACTCAACTCATCAAAATGGAGAGAGGATAGAACGTTTTTCTCGCAAAGTTTTTGTTGGTGGTCTTCCTCCTGATATTGATGAAGGTGAGTTGATGTTTTTAGTAGAGAGTGACACTAGAATTGGAGAACAGTATAAGTTATTTTTTTTTAGGTCAAGTAAGTAGCCATCTTGAATAGTCTTAGCTTTTATCTAGTCGAAGGAGAACTACACTGATAAATTGAAGGTACTTTACTTCTTAAATCTATTGCAGTATTACACATCCTTTTTGTCAAGATTTCTGGACTCCAATTAATGGTATATTTAATTCTGAGCAGTATTCTACATAGAAGTTTTCTTTAATAGGATATGAGGTGAATTGCTCATACTGAGTGGCACACCTTGATTAATTCTGACATATTATAATTTTTCAAATTTTTTCTCTTTTGATCTCTAAGGAAGCATTTAAAGTAGAACTTTTAGCATAGTTTTGCTTGTGAAATAAAAATAATACTGGATCAGGTAGTTCTTTGGATATATACTCTAGATATAACTTAGCATATGGTGCCTTGATGTTACTCTAGCTTATTATGTTTTGTAATTTGTACTGTAGTCCCTGTTAAAGGCCTCATCATCTGAATATTAATGCCACAGAATATTTAAAAAGTCAGTAGATCATTTTAAATTTATGCTTAATTGATTATTCTGTTTTAATATGATTATCCTGGTTATGATGTTTCTTCAGAACAACTTTTGTAAAGGTTAGAGATTGTTAGATTCTAACAATCTTATAATCTTATTAACTTGTTAACATCATTATAAGCTTGTTTTTGTCTCTTAATTCTGGCTCTTACAATATATTTTCTAAATTACCTTGTGAGGTTTTTTAAGTATTAATTTTTTTAATTTAATTTTTACTTTTGATTCCAAATCTTTTCCCTCCACCCTCTCCCCTAACTCCCTGAAATGGTAAGAAATATGAATTGTTAAATCTCAAAACTGTATTAGCTTTTTAAAACTACAGAGTATCTTTTCAAAGGAGAATTGGAAAAACTAACTTCTAACTCCTATCACTATGCTTTTTTTAGATGAAATTACTGCTAGTTTCAGACGATTTGGGCCTCTGGTAGTAGACTGGCCCCACAAAGCAGAAAGCAAGTCCTACTTCCCTCCAAAAGGTAAAAATATATAATATGTACGAGCTGAGAGAGTTCATTCATATTTTACCTTTTCTGATAAATATCAGTCACTTGGTGCTTGTAATTTCTTTTCAGCTGATTGTGTGTTCTTCATGCATACATGCGTATGTGCATCATCCTTTTTTAGGACACCTAAAAATTATCTTTCCCCCTTAGCATTTCTATTAATTAGAAGAAACTGACCATTAAAATGGGTCGTGATGGCCTAATGATTCCAATAACATTCCTAATGGGTCTAGCTGAAATTCAGAGTCAACTTGGTCTCTGTGTACATTGGAACATACTTGGTGCAACCCAAATGCTTCATGTTTTTCTTGCAACACACTCTCTTGAAACTGTTTACTCTGACCGTAATCATTAGGGTTGTGGAAACAACATCGTAATATAGTGGATTCAGGTCCCAGCTATGATTAATTAATTTCTATGCTGAACTAGAAAAAGGCACTAACATCTTTGAGTCTTAGTTTCCTTAGTTATTAAATCAGGAGATTACCCTAAATTACTTAAGACCCCTTCAAGGTATGAAGTTGTATGGTTCTTATTCAGTTATATTTTGTGACTGTGTATATCTTGGTATGTCCTCAAGGATGATATTCTGCTTTGCTTTATATTCTTTATCAGATTTATAAGACTAGAGGACATTAGTACTCTGTTTTAAAAAGCATAGTTATTTGTGAAATGGGGGAGGGGGAATGAGTAAAATTTCATTGTAAACTGCAGTTTTCTAATTAGTCATTAAATATTAATTACCACCTAGGCAACGACGAAACAGTCTTGTTTACTTGAACCTTGAGCTGGCAGGAGTCTTACTGCCTTCCCTCTTTCGCAAATGAAAAGTAGCTTGAGGGGAGAGTACGAGTATGAGAAAAGGAAAATGTGTGATCCTTTTAGAAGAGAGATTTAACAGTAAATAGTAGTAGATTCATAGCTCCAGTTCATTGACATTGCATGTTCTAACTTCCATGTGCTCTCTCTCCCTTTAAAAGTACCGAATCTGTTTCAACCCATGTAAAGCTATTTCAAGGAAAAAGTAAATAAGTGGAGAAAAAATGGGGTTTTTGACCAGCCACTATATTTTATATGTGAATATCAGTGATATCGTAGTCAGCCATATTCTTTCTATGTCTTGAAAGGAATTAAGCCATTTTTGAAATCTTCAGGCTAGTAAGTTACCACTTATGAATTTCAACGAATCTCTGATTTTACTGCTACTATCAGTGATCCCTCTAATAGTACAGCTTACAATTCTTATATACTCTCTCATTTTATACAATGCTTGGTATTGTATCCTATAACTTCTCCAAAAAGTGTCTCCCTACTGTGCTGGAGCTCAGTAAATTTTTTGAAATGATATCCTACTTCTGAAAGTTATTAGCCTTCCCAAAGTTTCATGGGGGCCATTCTGACCATTGTAGTGCTACAAAGAATTTGATAAGTTTGATGGGATGTAGTTTCTTTCCCCTAGTCTGTATATTTTAAACATGCATTTCAAACACTATATACTAAAGGCTTGTTATATTCAGGACGCTATGCTGGACAAAAAGGGGATACCAAGATGGATAATGATGTAATTTCTGCCCTCAAGGTTTTACGTTCTACTAGAAGGAACATGATATGTGTAAAAGTATGATACAAGGCAGATCTGTGATTGGATCAAGGAGAGATCTAGACAAAGTGTACTCCAAAAATTTCAGAAGGAAGAAGAAAACATCTAGAGGATTAGAAGGAGATGAGCAGAGACTTCCTGTAGAAAGTTGCATTTAAATTGAGTCTTCAGGGATAAAAAAAGTTTCAGTGGATAGAGAAAAGAAAGAAGTATATTTCAGGTTTTTGGAATAGCCTTTCTGAATAAAGTGAGCTAATAAATCATGGAATAAGATCAGTGAACCCACTGGTAGTCCAGTTTGGTTAGAGTGTAAATGTACAAAGGAGAGCAATATGTAAGATAGGAATGAAAAGGGAGAGTTGGAGCCAGTTTATGAAGAACTTTAAATACTAGATGTATTTTTTAATGATCTTATGTACACTATACAGCTCAATAAATAGGTATGTAAATATACACACACAATCATTTTCTAAGTTATTTTCATCTTCTTGTATTATTTTTTCTATTTGAGAATACTCTATCTTAGGAAGAGTTTTACCACAATTCCAGTTTATAAATTCTGATAGGTTCTAAATTTCATACAAAGTAATATTGATAACTTCTATTTTAGATTAATTTGTTCATTCAGAGTTTGGCAAACATTTGTCATACACTTAGCTATTAAACATTTGACTTTCTACAATAGGCACTATATACGGATAAAAAAACGTTTTTAGCCTTCAAGGGGTTTGTCCTCAAATAAAGCATAAAAATATCAATATAGAAGTAAAAAGTTGCACGTGATTAATTGCTATTTAAATAATATGTAATAAATAGGATTTTAGGGGAGGAAGAGATCATTTCAAACTGGAATGATCAGAGGCAAGGTTTGGGCTGAGGATGTAGGTAAAACTCTGGTTGGTTGGTGCCCTTAGTCTTTGAGGAGGACCAAAATGACATTACCGTTGTAAAGTGAAATTTCAGTGTGTTGGACTGGCTGATCAGACCAATAGGAGCTCAGAATGCTCTACCACGGGTTGGGCACAAATAGTCCATGTGAATATTTGGGGTGGATATCCCAAATTTGCACATCCTGTGTTTACTTTGTGCTGTCTCAATTCTGCTTTGCTCAAAGAGTACAGCACCTTTTCTGATGTGGGCACACCATACTGAGTGGTCCTGTGCCAGTGTCTCCCATGTTGCACAGTCAAATCCAAGTTCTTGAGAGAGACCTGAGAGCATCTTTGTATCATTTCTTCTGGCTACCATGTGATCCACCTGCCCTGTATGAGTTCTCCATAAAATAGTCTTTCTGGCGAGCATGTATTTTGCATTCGAACAACATGGCCAGCCCATCAGAGTTGCGCTCTCTGAAGCATAGTTCGAATACTTGGCAGTTCAGCTCAAGCAAGGACTTCAGTGTGTGGTACCTTATCCTGCCAGATGATCCTCAGAATCTTCCTAATACAGCAAATGAAAACGAGTCAGTTTCCTGGCATGGCGCTGGTAGACCATTCATGTTTCACAAGCATATAACAATGAGGTCAGCACAACGGCTCTGTAGACCTTTAGTTTGGTAGTCAGTCTAATACCTCTTCTCTCCCAAACCTTTCTTCGAAGCCTCCTAACACTGAGTTAGCTCTGGCAATACGTGCATCAACCTCATTGTCAATGTGTACATCTCTGGAAAGTACACTACCAAGGTAAGTAAACTTATTCACAGCATACAAAACTTCTCTATTTGTTGTAATCAGTGGTTCCATATATGGATGGTGTGGTGGTGACTGATGGAACACCTGTGTTTTCTTGGCCTAATTATTAGGCCAAAATTAGCATCCATACTTTGTTGCATCTCAGCTTCAGAGGCTGCATTGAGCACACAATCATCTGCAAACAGAAAATCATGCACTAACACTCCTTCCACTTTGGTCTTGTTTTCAAATTGAAGAACTTACCCATCAGTACAGTAATTGACTTGGATGCCATGTTCATCTTTGTCAAAATGGCTAAAAACATCATGCTAAAAAGCATGGGAGCAGGCACACAGCCTTGTTTCACTCCATTGCTAACCAAGAAGACACAAGAGCGTTGTCCATTTTCCAGAACCCAGGCAAAAATGCCATCATGAAATTGACATACAATATTGATGAACTTCTCCAGGCAACCAAATTTTGACATAATTTTCCATAAACCCTCATGAATAACAGTGAGAGTAACAAAGGCAGTGTGTGGTGCAGAGTCCTGTACTGATTGTAGACTTATCCTTTCCAAGCTAAATATTCATATTCATCAAAAGTGCTGCCACCCCCAAGGCAAAATGACTACCAGAAGAATTAATGTCAACAAATTAGAGCTCTTCCCTGAGTGTGAACAGTTTGCTACTGACTTGGAGGGAAAGTTGAGCCAACACACAGCTGGCAACAGTGGAGCAGAAAAGGAGTGGGCAGCTTTCAGATATTTGGTATACAGAGCTGCATTTGCTCATCTGGGTCAGAACACTTGCAAATATCAAGACTGGTTTGATGAAAATGATGGGGAAATTCAGAAGCTGCTAAATGAAAAACGACAACTCCACAGGATTTACCAGCAGGATAGGTCATCTACCTCTAAGAAGGCAGCATTTAAATCCATCAAAAGCAAAGTACAAGCAAAACTTGAAGAGATGCAGGATTCCTGACTCAGTAAGAAGGCAGGTGTGAAATTCAATTTTACGCTGATAGTAACAATCCAAAGCACTTTTATGATTCCCTGAAAGCTGTTTATGGACCAAAAACCTGTGGTGCATCACAACTACTCAATACTGATGGAGCCACATTGATTCGTGATAAGGACATGATCCTAGAGAGATGGGATGTAAAGCTGTAATGATAGATTTGTGCTTTACGTTAACAGTTTGAGGAGTGTGCTTTGAGTCCTTCATGGAGCTGAGTCCTCTGATATCAAAACCTGAGAGTGGTTAATTTATACTCTTATCACACTTTGTTGACTTTTTGTTGTAGTAGTGATATAATGTCCAGTTTTGGCAACAAAATGTTGGGTTTTGTTTTTGGTTTTTAGTTCTAAGTAAATAATTTCTTATTGTATAATGAAATAATCCATCATGGACTGGCATGACAGTTCCTTTCATACTGAGTAAAGATTACAGTACTCTATTTCTATGGAAATTTCATATTTAAGATCACCTTTACTTCTCAGCTGCCAAAAATATCATTTGGTTATGAGCTTCTAGTATAAGTTGAAGTGCCTGCCTTGCATTAGAGTAATCGTTGTGTTGCCTGCATTCCTGATTTGTGACCAAAAACTAGGTATGCCCTCAGGTATGCAGGAGGCATCAGGAAAAGGTATACTTGTTTCTGATAGATTTGATTAGGGAAGCTATTCAGAGACCAGGCTATCTAAATGAAGGAGCATTTATTAAGTATCTGTTCTATGTTCTGGGGCACAGAGACCCAAAAAATAAAAAGCCCTTCCCATCAAGTATCTCCCTTTCTACCTTGTGAGCATGTTAGGAAGGGGAGAATACAGTATGTAAACAGATAAGAATATACATCTTAAATTGAGGAGTGTTAATGACTAAGAACATCAGGAATAATTTCTGGTAGTAAAAGGCCACAGGAGTTGAACTTGGTTCAAAGTGATTTCCTACTCTAAAATACTGTTAAATATATGTGTAATTTATCTCTTCAGAGGTAGAGATTGTAATAGGGTGTGTAGATGTAGGGTATGTTCTAGGATAGAAATACAGTATGTTCAAAAGCAGAAGAGGAAGATGGAATACCATATTCAGGAAGCAGAAAGTAGGGAGGTTTGACTGGAGTAGAGTGTATGAAGGAAAGTAGTATTCACTAAATTTAGAAAGATAGACCCCCACAAAGATTTAAGTTGGCAGGGACACAGTAAGGTTTTCTGAACTGTGGACTGACATGAATTTGTCCTTTAAGGAGGTGGTTCTGACAATTGTTAGAGGATGGATTGGAGAGAAGGGAGAATCTGTCCTCCACAGAGATGCCACATTAATCTTCCTAGAATTATTACAGATATAGACTTAAGTCTGTAATTCTTTTACTAGTTTGGCTGATATTTGATTCTGAGATTGAGCAAAGAATCTTCAGGGGAGCTCTTGAGGTCAGAAACACTTCCTTCAGAGTGGTATAAAAATACAGAGAGAATCTGTATTTGTTAATCCTATATACCATTTCAGTACAATATATACTTTCTGGGACGATTCTTTCTTGTCCCTGAAACTTCCACAAGAAGCTGAAATGAACGAACATAAGACCTCATTCTACCTGTGGCATCCCTGATAGTATGTTATTGTTGATGAGACTGATTTGTCTCGTGTAATTATACCTCCTATTTTCAATAAACAGTATTAATATGCAGAAGGAAAATGGAATTGTTGTGTTTTCTCTAATTAAAAAAAAGTATGTTTTTTTTCAGGTTATGCATTCCTTCTCTTCCAAGAGGAGAGCTCTGTTCAAGCACTGATTGATGCTTGTATTGAAGAAGATGGAAAGCTCTATCTATGTGTTTCTAGCCCTACTATCAAGGACAAACCAGTAAGTACATATTATGTAGCCTTTAGACTGCTAACTACCAGATTTGTAAAATTACTTCAGAAGTACTGTCTGTCTCACAGATTCTGTTGGGTCATCTCTGAATAGCTTCCCTAATTAAATCTCTCTATCCAGAAGCAAGTATACCTTTTCCTGATGCCTCCTGCATACCTGAGGGTTGGGTCATTTACCAAACTTGGTGGTCTTGATCCTTGTTCAAGACCAGCAACTAGACTTGTGGACATTGGCTAATGACTAGCAACAGTGTAAATGTGCTTTGTTAGTAAGTAGAAAGGTTTAAAGTAGTATGCACTTTTTTAAAAATAGGTTCAGATCCGTCCCTGGAATCTAAGTGATAGCGACTTTGTAATGGATGGGTCACAACCCCTTGATCCTCGAAAAACAATTTTTGTTGGAGGTGTCCCCAGGCCATTGAGAGCAGGTAAGTAAAAAATCACTTGATTTACCTTTATAAATCTTGAGCATTTCAGTTTAATAAATGTTCAGATAAATTAATAAAACATAATTTAAGTTGAGCTTATATTTATGAAATTAAGAACCATTAACCCAATGAACTTTTTTTCCAAGTATATCTTTTAGAAAGCTCTCTTCAGTTTGGGGGATTTACTGTCCATATTCAAATAGGAAAAATTAAGACTAAAAAGATTTACCATAGAAGTAGAGAACCTGAATTCAAATTTCACCTCATGCTTACTACCTGTAAGGTTGGACAAGTCTTTTAAATCTCCCTGAACTTTAGGTTCAACGTCTTTTGATTAGATGGCCTGTAAGATATAAGCTTCCCTCTGTCTCTTAATCTTGCAGTCCTGTTGGACAAGTAGACTATATTCAGGACTCCTAGATGTCTGAGATTTGTTCATTTAGAAAATATTGAGTATCTGCTGTGGGCAATAAAATGATGATAGTCCCTTCCATCACAGATTTTATAGTTTGGGAAGAAAAATAAAAAAGCATGTATAGATATATACAAATAAAATGTAAGGGAGCCAATAATAACTATAAAATCAGTGGTTTGGGAGTTTAAAAGGGGGGAAATAGCAATTTGGAGTTTTAAACTTTTATGTAATACTTGGCATAGAATATAGAGCTGAAAAGTAAGTTCTTGAGGTTAAGTACTACCCTTTTTATATGCCCAGTTCCCAGCATAGTGCCTGGCACATGTACTTATGGAGGTTCAGCCTATCTCATTTTATGTATTACAAGATAATGTTAACTCAAAAAGGTAAAATTACTTTACTCGGAAGTAACAGATTCAGTCTAATCGCAAGTCTTTAACTCTAAAAATAGTGCTTTATTTATCTTATCAGGACTGCTTCCCCTTACGTTTATGTAGTTATACACATGAGTTTCTATACCATAGCTATTTGTGTATGTTTTGTATCTACCCTTAGCCTCCATTAGACTGTAGACTCCAAAAAAAGGAGTCTTTCTCATCCAAACTTTGTATCTTCCCCCAGTATAACAGGGTACATGTTTATATTGGGTTGAAATAAATTGTTACAAGATATAGCCTAACAACATCCTTCTAGAATATGCAAATTTTGTGATTATTTGGAGGTGTGGGAGGGCTCAATATAAAGATAATTGCTTAAAAATACAGCTGTATTTTAAAATAGCCAAATATTTAAAATATTTTCCCACTATAAACTAGACATTGACTAACTTTCTGGAACTCATAAGAGATTAAATCCAGAACCTAAAACATTCTGTAGACATTTCCCTAACCTGTAGCGCCAAGGAATATAGTATTTTTTGAGACGTTCCATTTTTACCTCCCATTCGTTGATCTTTCAGTAACCCCTGGATGTTTTAAGTTTCAGACAGATTGCTACACACCTTACAACTTCCTCAGAAGGTAGCTACACAAGTAATTGGCATATTTTTAAAAAGAACTATGCCAAATATTTTTAAATGATGTTTCCACTTTGAGTTGGATGCTCTCAATAAAATTAAATTGTGGCATTTTTGCATGTTAACCTAAAGAAGCTTTTTTACATGAGTTATTGGATAATTCAGAAGGATAGTCTTCTGATAGGAAAATAGAATCCTGAATTACTATAGATTAACACCTATCACATCAGAACTCAGTTAAAAACATAGTACTGCCTTCACACTAATCTGTTTTGGTCAGTATCTAAGAAGTGTTTTTGTTTTATTTTCTTTTAATGTTATTGAACCAGTGCTTCCAGGTATGGTTACTTCTACTACCGAGGGTGATCACATTTTTTCTCTTTAATTTTTGTCTCGTGTTTTTTTCCATAAATCCTTATGGAAGATCTCTCAGTGAACTGGAGGGCTTCTTCTCATTCTTTTACTATCCCAAGAATACCAGTGTATCAAACTTTTTCTCTCTGATTATTGTGTGGCCACCTTCCTTCCACAGCCTAGGTCATACATGTCCCTGATAACATTAAGCCATTCTTGTGCAGCTCACCATTGGCAGTGAGCTTCCTCCTGCTTAAAGCCACTTTGTCTTCCCCATCATCCTTTGTTGCTGAAAACGTTGATTTCTTCCAAGACACTTACGTAACATGATGTGCTTGCTTCTGGTCTCCTTTCTTCAATCCGTCTTCCAACAGCTACCAGAGAAATTTACTTAAAAGTACAAGTCTGATTACATCATTCCTCTTAACATTAAATTCCGGGGGCTCCCTATTAACACTAGAACCAAAAAACAAAATTTTCTGTTTGGTGTGAACAACTCATTTCTCGAGCTTCGGTACGCACAATCCAGACTGACCTGCTCTGCTGCTCTTCGTCTCCTCTGCTCTTCCCCACACCCCCTTCCCCGTTCCTCCCTCACTTCTGTCTCTGAGAATCATGAGCTCAGCTCTGGTACTACATTCTACGTGAAGCCTTTGCTGATTCCTCCTTATGCTCATCCCTTACCTCCAGATACTCTTGCTTCTGTTCTGTATGTGCTTGCTTATATTCATCTTGTCTCCTCCCGCTTGATTGTAAGCTTCTTGAGGACGGGGCCTGTTTAACTTTGGTCATTGTGTTCCCCAGCACTTAGCATGGCATTTCATGCATAGTGAGAATTTAGTAAATGCTTGTTGATTGATTCTCTGTCACATAATAATTAGTGGGAAACTAATGCTGTTAAACGTGTGGCCCAGAGTGGTTTGAGATCGTTGTGACTACTGCATAATTTCCAAAAGCAGTTTAAGTCTTCTCCTCAAATCTGAATCCCATCTTCTGTTGTACCTGTCTGACATACTAATAAAATAATTTGGCCTGCCCATCTGGCTGTATTTCTAGGAAACAAGTATGAAAAAAAATATCATCCATGTTCTTTATCTTGTCATATGCTTAGATCAGTTTCTTTTGTTTTCTTGTATTCAGTATTTCACTGAGGGAATGTGTACCATGTATAGTGTTATTTACAAATAAATCATTTGGAGAGCTTTACTATCTTTGTAGATTTCTTGTGTCATTCTGATTTGGGGAACATCTTCCATAGTACTGGCAAACAACCTAAGTGAACAAGTTTTCTTGTTTCACACGTTTCTTATTGTCAATACTCAGCAAGTATCTCCAAGGTTAAATCTGTCAGTCTTGTCAGAGGAATGCTGCATTTGGCTCTTCTGAGTCTTAAATGCTACTATAAAATCAAAAATCAACAGTGAGATCTTACATTCTCTTTACCTTCCAGTTGTGTTAAAGCATTCTTTATGTCATGTCCTTCAAACTTTAACAATTTGGTATAAATGACATAGAATGCATACTCACATACATGCACTAAACAAATATTCTACTAAGGCCCATGATTGAATAGAAATTCCAACAATCTTTCAGAGGCAGCATACCAAATCTTCAATTATTCACATTTTTCTCAAGGTATCATAGAAGGGGAGATGGCAGCCACCTCTAGGCCACAAGTGAATTCTCACCTCCACCTTTGTGATAATGTAGCATATATGACAGTACCACTAAGGAAAAACTGGTCTGTTTTCCTAATATGATGGCATATATGTTGTTCCAGCCTCCGATATGCCTGACAGTAAAGTGAGTACTACTTCTCAGTACTGATCTTCATCCCATGGTCTTTCTCCAAACGTTTTATTGTTAATCCAAAAGCCGTAGTGACTTTCAAATTATTGTTACTATGTTAGCAGTTGTATTGGGAAAGGTTACATGACCAAGGAAAAAATAGTTTTGCAGGTTGTTGAGTGCCTTTATGATATTTGGGCAACACCTTTTGAGGAGTCCACCTCCTGAATTTCAGTCAGAAATGCGTAACAGTTAAAATACATTGTCAATATATCAGCATATAAGGGATCTTTGAAAAGCACCATCAGTAATTTGTTTTTTTTGCCACTAAAGCATTACAGGTTATATAAGTTTTTCTCTATCCTATTTATACTGAATTTTTAATTATCATTTTTGAAGACATATCATTTGTTAAATTATTCCCTGAATAGTAGGTAATAAGTAAAAAGTAATCCTTGAACCTTTTTTAGGATTCCCCTTTAGTTGTAGTAAATGTAGTTGATATATCTTATATCTTAAACTTGCCATAATTTATTTGTGCAATAAATGAATGGTCTTGCGAATTGACTTTAAACAGTTAAGCTTCAGTAGAATTTCCTGCATATCAGCTTAGGTATGCCAACCTGGTGATTAATTTTTTGACTCCAGAAGCTCACAAAGAAAATCTAATAAATACAGAGAGGTTGCAGTGGGTAGTGGGAAGTACTCAATCAATCTATAAATGGTTATTAAGTTCCTTCTCTGTGCCAGGTGCTGTGCTAAGCACTAGGGATACAAATTACAAATAAAGGCAGAAAAAAAATAGTCCTTGGCCTTAAGGAGTTCACAGTCTAATGCAAATAAATGTATACAAAGGTAACACATACAGGATAAATTGGGGATAATCTCAGACAAGACACTAAGATTTTCACACAAAGAAATCCCACAGACCTTTTACTCTGTAAAAGAATTTTAGGTGTGAAAAGCAGTATCAAAATGTTTTCCTATACTCTATATGAATTATTAATTTGGGAATTACTTGGAAAAATCTGATTTTAAAATAAGAAGGAAATATAAAGTGAAAAAAAATCAATTAGTTATTTTCCACCACTATATGTGTTTGGAAAGGGTTTGCAGTTATATTATAAATATTCTATGTTACAGTAGAAAGAGAACTTCACTTAGAAGACCTCAGTTGAATTATTTGCCAGCTCTGGATAAATCTTTCAAATTTACTGAGCTGCCGTGCCCCTATTTTCTCATCCGTGAAATCGAAATAATAATATACTACCTACATCTTAGCATTACGAAAAAATGCTTTGTAAACCATAAAGCAAAATAAATAATAATAAATGTGTACACTTTTTAAAGAGTAGTTAGATTTGTTATCTGCAAGAGCCAGTTTTTTAAATCTGTTTTAACCATTAACTTTTCTCAAACTCTTTTTTTTTTTTTTTTTTGTTTTTGACAAATTTGCTATTACAGTGGAGCTCGCGATGATAATGGACAGGCTCTATGGGGGAGTTTGTTATGCAGGAATTGATACAGATCCAGAGCTGAAGTACCCAAAAGGTGCCGGGCGTGTTGCTTTCTCCAATCAGCAGAGCTATATTGCTGCCATCAGTGCTCGGTTTGTTCAGCTTCAACATGGCGATATTGACAAACGAGTAAGTTGTGTATTTGTAAACGTGCTAAATTTTACATGTTGTAAAAGTGTAGTAAGAAGTACAGCTCTGAGAATTCATTGTAAATACTGTAAACACTCTTGAGTGTTATAAGCATATCCTCTTTTATCTTAAGAGTTGTCAGTGTATTTCTGAATGTACATAACTTTCTCCTTGGAACAGCAACCCTGAGGATCTTCGCCTTCCAGCTTGATTTTTTTCTTTTTATCTAATTAAAAAGGCCATCCCTTGACTCATTTCTTAAAGAGGCCGGAATGGATGTTACCTCACTCAAAGTGAAAATCCAGAAAAGCCTTGGCCTAAAAGGGCCAGGGTCCCACATTGCATCCTGGGCTGTCTCCAGTCATCCTGATGAATATGAGGCCACTGGACCATGATGGCTCAGGAGAAGAAAGTGAGGTTGGTGACCTTGCACAGCCCTCCCCCACTCAAATCAAAGTCAAGTGCAAGTCATGTCCTCATCCTGATGTCATGGTCCGCTCTTGGAGAACGAAGGACAAATATAACAGAACTTCATAATCCTTGCACATTTTAAAAACTTTTAACCTTTAACTTAGGATAGTCAGAATAATAATCATCATTAATGATATTTAATAGGAAATTACATTTTCTTATTATAGCTTACATGTGCTTCATTTTATTTAGTCATAGAACACAATTTATCTCCTGTACGTAGTAGTAAGTAGCCATTTCATTTGTTCACATTTTTATTAGCAATACATAGTTAAAATAGATATTTTTCCTAATAATAACTGTTTAACACTGGTAATGATTTCTGTCACACAGGCTAAATTACTGAATGTTTAAAGGTTTATTTAGACTTTATGAAGATTGTGTATATGTTATGCCTGGTCTCTCCTATGGGAATTCTATACAGATTAATGTTTAAAGCAAGGAAAATGATATTTATTAATTATTCTATTTTATAAATCTTCTCTGAATGCAAATTTAGGTAAATGATGGGCTATATTAAATGATTCCTAAGGTTCTCTTCATCTCTGTGCTTATATTGCCATTCTGATTAAGATGTTCTGCTTAGGTTCAGACAGGAGTAACCCTCCTAAAATTATGAACTCCTTGGGAGAGGAAAAGGAGAAAGATCTGTTTATTTCATCTTTGGTGTCAGTTATTAGATGCTTTTAAAATGCTTATTAAACTAATTAGTAGTTGAAATGCTTGTTTCATAATCATGGCAAGGTCAGTCAACTCTTCCATATGTTGTCACTTCTAAACAAGGTATAAGATCTTTTAAAAAAAGATGTTGAGGACAGAAATATAACCAAATTACAGGTCCTAGAGTTTAATTCCACATGTTGTAACAGTTAAAATTGGCACATACGTTCAAGAAAAAAATTGTTTTTACTTGTTTCTTTGACTTTGGTATAATCTGTACTATCTTTAATTCTTTTCTTTTTCTCAGATTAATGATTTAAACATAAAATTCTTAAAAAGTAAACAGTTCATTCTTCTCTATGCTAAATAAGTGAGACTGTATTACTATTATATACCTAAGGACGTTACATTTTCCAGGTTACAGAATACAGTACTATCATTGGCTTTAATAAAAGCTGATGTTTGAGCTAATCCCCTATACACACACACACGCGCGCGCGCGCCATAACAGACTTCTTAACATATTAAAATTCTTTGATAAAACTTGAGTTGATGACAAGATTTTCCACAGAGACCATGTACACAGAAAGCATCTGTTAGTAGTTGGGCTGATCTTTCCAGATGAAATTTCAAGCGGTATTTCAGCTCTATGCTACAGTTCTCTGATGGATATCCTAATTGGAGGGGCTATTCTTTATTGTATCAGTTGGAGGCCTTTTAAAGCATCTAGCCCCCCTGCAACTAGAAGGTGTGGATCTCAGTCTTTCTTGTACTGTAAAGAACTTGAGAGGTTGGTTCCTGAATAGAAGAGAGGGAGCCATTTTAAGCTACTTACAGGGGTTAAATATTGTTAGCAATCAGGACTTGCTTCCATATTCATTAACTGAGTCCTACCATACAAGATTAGTCTTTTCTTGGGTCTTGAAATCAGGATGGGGAGTAAGTATAGGAAATACATACTATATTTAGAATAGAAACCCAGAACATTCGCAAATGAAAATAAATTCGTTATTTGTAATTCTAGCTGTGTATATGACTATTTAAAATCTTTATTATTTTCTAGGTGATAGATTTGACTTAGCATATCCATATTGACTTTTCCTCTGTGACTTACCCTTTCTCACCCCTCTGTGCCATCAGAATTTGGACTTTAAAATACTTAAATGTTTTTTATTTTCAAATTCAGTTTGGTTTTATTTAGCTTTTCGTTGTAATAATGAAAAACAAAAATTTCATACTATAAAACCAGTTGATTTATATATTAGGGAAAGTAAAAATAAAAAATTTCTTTAAAATTTCCTTTTCACTGCTTTAAAGTATGTATTTTAAGACATGAAAAAATAACTCTAGTTATTTTTTGCAGTAGTCTCTGCAATATGCAATTTTTTTAAAATCATAAGATCATAGATCTAGAACTGGAAGAGGCCTCTGAGGCTGTTGGCCACTTCATTTAGAGATGAAAGAGTTAAGCCCCAGCTTGGGTCAGTGACTTTTGTCTGGTGTCACATGTGAGAGGGAAGCAGGATTTGAATCCAGATTCTCTTACTCCAGAGTCCATCCTTTCTGTATGGGGATGCTTTAGACCCTGTTTCTCTTCATTTTCCAAAGTGCGTATTTTCTAATGTGAAGTCAAAGGTTACATTAGTTCTTGGCATGAGTACCTCAACATTGCAGAGGGACCCGTATTCAAATACCTACTGTGTGTATCCAACTTTATACTTGGCACTGCAGAATAGCTAATACAGAGTAAAGTTAAATTTTAATCTGTATCCAATAATTCAGCTCAAAATTTATGACTCACTAGTGGTTAATGAAGTACTAGATTTGTAGAGGGGATCAAGGTTCAAATTCCTTCTTGGGTATTTATTAGCTGTGTGACCTTGGACAAGTCAATTCACCTCTCTGAGCCCTAGGTTCCTTTCCTGAAAAACGAAATAGCTGATTTACCTAACAAGTAGCTATATAACTTCTGTGTAAAGACCTTGGAGTTGGAGTCAGTGAACTTGGGTTGGCATATTGGCTGTGTTAGCTTGAGCAAATTACTTAACCTTTCCAGGCCTTGGTTTTCTCCTACCCCACGTTCCATGATGGAAGTTATACTACATGACCTGATGTCCCTTCCAGCTCCTGATCCTGAGATACCTCCTCCTGCCTTTCCACCCCTGAAAGAAGCATATTCTACTTTTTTGACAGCTCTTACAGCAGGGAAAATTTCCTTACTTTAAGCCAAAATATGCCATTCAGCAACTTCTTATTGCTCAACCTTGTCCCTTTTAAAAATCAACCTTCTTTTCCTTGAAAAAACTTTCAGATAATTAAAGAACATGCCCACCTTTTCATTTTTAGACCAACTGTCTTAATTCTTTCAGCTGTTTATCATATGGGATAGTTTCTTATCTCCTTAACTGAAATGCCTAATGTGGTACCCAAAACTGATTATAGCACACTGGATATGATCTTATCAGATCAGAGTATAGTGTGAGACTGTTTTCTCCCTTGTTTTAGATATCATTTGTTATTCTTTTAATGCTGTGGCATCTTTATGATTGCATTAGTTTGTTGGAAATTTGGGATTTGGGGAAGGGGAACTCCTGAGTTGTACTGATGATTGAGTTTTTAATCAGCTAAAGGCCCAAATCTTTTTTCATACTTGCCAGTACAAGCTTCCCCTATCATTGTCTGATTTTTTTTTTTAACACAGAAAAAAGACTTTTTGGCTAATTGTTTTTTGAATTCAAACTCTTGTCATCCAACATGTTAGCTGTCTCTATTAATTTTGTCATTACTAATTTGATAAGTATTCCAACTCTGCCTCCATTTTCCAAGTCACTGATAAAAATGTTTGACAATACAGAGCCAAGGCATTTGAGGCATTTCATTGGAGTTAATTCTGAAGCCATCTAATTGGCCTGTGCTCTGTCTTACAATAAACATTTAGAATCTATCTCAGAACAAAATAAGGTACAGGAAGCACCGTGGAATAGTAAACAGCCATCCTTGGAGTCAGGAAGATGCAGGCTGATATTCTCTCTCTGTCTCTCTCTCACATACTGGCCATGTGACCTTTGGGTATGTCACTTAGCCTCTCTGTTCCCACAAGCAACCCCTTAAGTCTGTAAGTTAACAGAGCAGTTGCTGATCTGCATTTGCTGAGAGAGAATCCTCACTGGTAGTTCTTATACCAACAAATTTGGACAAGAGAATGGAGATATATCCAGTCTTATCCACAAGAATAGAAAAGACCTGTCACATATTTTGCCAAAATGGAAGCAAACTATGTCCATAGCATCCTCTGACTGACCTACCAGTCCAGCAACTCTTTCAAAAAAGAAAATTAGGTTAGTGTGTTACGCCCTGTTCTTGATGAATTCACTCTGCTTTTAGTCATTACTGCTTCTTTCTAAATGCTGATAAATTATTTCTTTGAAATTTTGCTGTCGAATTTTGCATTTAAGCTCAGCAGCCTATAATTTGCAAATTTCTTGTTGCATTTCTTTGACTATCAGTTCACTTGCTAACCATTTTAATTCTATCCTTTGAAATGTATTGGAAGATCCTTATGCTTGGCAGAAAATACAGAAGTAAACTAAGAATTCTTTTCTTTAGTCTTGAAAATTAAGACATTTGGCTCAAATATGACCGACCCTGAGGGACTCAGGAGTCACACTCAGCTCATTCTTTTAGTACCCTGGGATCTTACTGATACACATGTGGTGACTTGAACTTTCTGAGATCAGGGAGGTGTTATTTTTTATTTCCTCACTTACCTTCACTTTCACTTCACAGTTGACCATTTTAGTTTTGTCATCTTCAGGCTGACAGTCATTTTCCTTGACAGACAAAAAGAAAAGAAAAACAAGTAAAGGGTAAAGAGGTGTATTTTTCCCCCTTCTATTGTATTTACTGCCCCACTCCAAGCACCAAGTGTTCTGTTCTTCCTCTGATGTCCTTCATCCTCAATATAAAAAAAAAAAATCCCTTTTTGTTTTCCTTAGAATTTATCATCCTGAGTCTGGGCTTCAGCACTTCTGAAAATCTTCTGTCTTCTTTCCATGCCTTTCAAAAAAAATCCAAATTGACAATGAGTTTCCTTTTCACACACACACACACACACACACACACACACACACACACACAAATTATTTGTGTTTATGTACTCAGAATTTCATTCTTTAGAAATTTAAGTTGCAAGAGAGGGGCAGGACCAGTGATTTCACTGGTATGAGGAAACTTCCTCTACCAATGCAAGTTGGTACCTTCTCTGGAACTTCTTCTGTTTAGAGAGTTGCTGAGAATACTTGACAGGGGTAACTACCTCCTAACTCTGAGCTCTGAAGTCCAGCTTTCTCTGTTACCCCTAAATAACTCAAAAAATGAAATTTATTATTAAGGAAAATCAATTTGTCAGTTATGTTCTGCTTTTAAAGAATTGTGTTCTTTTTTATTTATATGCATGGATACCTATTCAGATGCTCATTTAGTGTGGCTACCCCCTCTACTTACAGGATTCCAACTCCTTAATGTCTTACTTGATAACAGTGCTCATGAGTTACTATCCATCAAAACAGTTCTTTACCTGGGGGCCAGCTTTCTGGTGACCAGCCTCTTTCGAGTTAGCTGTCCTGTCCATTAGAAAATAGACACACTTTTCAGAATCAGACTCTGATGACCTTCAAGAACTCAGTCACCTCTGTGTCATGATAAGGCATGAGAGTAGATTTTTAGTGATGGGAGGAGTGATTAAAAATTAGTGGCTATAGAAATGAGAGACAACTGAATTTTGGCGTAATTATGTGGAATTTTCTCGATGGTCTTTATGTTAGAAAAGATCATTTTTTTGCCATTTCCCCTTTGTTTGATGGAATGTATATAGTGCTTATGTTTGTGAATGCTTTTTGAAGAGAAAAAAAATACAAAAAGTTACATGGAAAGAAACAGCCTTTCTAGAGTTGTTGAAGTGAAAAGGAAATCAAAAATGTAATAGTCATCAAAGTATCTTCTTATTTGATAGTAAATTCTGCTAGCCTCCCCATCTTATATTGGTGAAGCTGATTTTTATTTTTTAGCCTAGTGGAAGACATACTTACCTTGATTAGATTTCAGCTGAGTGACTAGGTCGGTGCCCCTCCCTTGAGGGTAGGAGGATAGAGTCCAAAATATTACACACAGCATGCTGCTAATCTTGCTTTCCCTTCTCCTACTATTTACATGACTGTGCTGTACCCCACATCAGACCACCCCCCCCAAATAAAACACCAGACCTCTAGTTCTTATATTTACAAATTTGATGAGGATACTCTGCTTGTATCCAAGGTGAAACTGCTTGTATCCAAGGTGAAATGGAGCCCAGAACAAATTGTTGACTGGACTCAGCGAAATCCATCAATTCTGAAATCACCTAATTGTTCTGTCCATTTTGCCTTGTCCACTATCAGCAATGAATTTTTGAAATACTCTGCTGAAATTTAGATAAATTATGTCTATAAAATTCTCTGATCTAGCAGTCTTGACAAAAAAAAAAAGAAAATAAGATTGTTCATCTGGTATAACTTATTGAAGAAATGAGTCTGTTAGTGATTGCCACTTCTCTTTCTAAATGCTCATAAATTATTCCTTTATAATAAAACATTGTAGAATTTGTGCCTTACTAGTGCATCAAGATCTCATCGCCCTATAGTTTTCAGACTCCTCCTAGTCTGGAAGTTTGAAAATTAGGATGATATATTCCTCTAGTTCATCAGATGTTCAGCTCAACAATCAGCTATGTCAAATGTTTTAAAATCACCAGTGGTTCTGCAGACCCACAAAAATTTCAGTATGTTAGAACTGGAAGGGACCATATCGTAGATCTAGTGCAGCCCCACTCAGATCAGGAAAAGGGGCTTGCTTAAGATAACACAGGAAATAAGTGGTATTTCAGAATGGTTCTAGGTGTTGTGAGGCTGATAAATTAGCAACCTAAGTTTGAATATGTCAGCTTTTCTATCAAAGTCTTGTTCTTTTCACTACACCATGCTGTATCTACATTGTTAAGTAGTAACAGTGATAGCTTATAAGTTTAATATTACTATAGTTTACAAAGTTTATAAAATTAAACCAAATACTTGAGATACACATTCACACAAGGTCTAACACATATCCTTAAATACAGTATAAATTTTTACTATATATAACTTGAAATTATTTAAAAGTAGATTATGTCAGATCTTTTAAACTTTCTACATTTGGGTCTAAAAGCCCCAGAACAGCACAGCTACTTCTTTGGTATTTTGTTTTTACCTTTGGCTCTTAAGCCCCTTTATCTCATCAACTCAAAAAAATAGGGTTTGAGTATTTCTTAAAGTCTGTCCAAGTTCATTTTCAGTGTTTCCATGACACTATCCATATCTTCTGCCTTCCCCCTTTTCCTTTTGCCTTAAATCTTTCCCAATATCAGGGTCTTTTCCATCGAGTCCTGTGTTTGCATTATGTGACCAAAGTAATTAAGCTTTAGCTTTAGTATTTGACCATTTGATTAATAGCCTGAATTAACTTCTTTAAATATTTACTGATTTGATATCCTTGCTGTTGGAGGGACTCTGAAAGTCTTCTCCAGCATCAAAATTCAAAAACATCTATTCTGGGGCTCTAAGCTTTCCTTGTAGTCCAGCTCTCATAGCCATAAATTGCTTCTGGAAAACCATAACATTGACCATACAGACCTTTGTTGGCAGGGTGATATTTCTGCTTTTTAGTATGCTGTCCAGATTTGCAATAGCTGTCCTTCCAAGGAAAAAGAGTTCTTTAATTTCATGGTTGCGGTCACCATCTATCTGCATTGATCTTTGGGCCCAAGAATGTGAAATCTGACCCTGCTTCCATTTCTTCCGCCTCTGTTTGCTAGACAGTGATGGGACCAGTTGACAAGATCTGAGTTTTTTTGATGTCCAGCTTTTCCATGCTCCTCTTTCACCTTCAGCAAGAGGCTTCTTTTGTCCTTTACTTTCTGCCAATAGAACAGTGTTGAGTGTATATCTGAGACCGTTCCTGTTTCTCTTGGCAGTCATATTTCTGGCTTTTGATTCATCCAGTCTGGCATTATGAATGATACACGCTCTCCATATGTTAGATCAGGTGACAATTTACAGCTTTGGCATACTCCTTTTCCAATCTTAAACCAATCAGTTATTCTATGTTCCATTCTATCTGTTGCTTCTTGGCCAGCATACAGATTCTTCAAGAGGACAAGTAAGATAATCTGGTACTCCCATCTCTTTGGGGACCTGGCACATTTTATTGTGATCTACACAATCAAAGGCTTTGTGTAGTCAGTGAAGCAGAATTCTCTTGCTATCGCCATAATCCAGTGAATGTTGGCATTTGGTCTCTAGTTCCTCTGCCTCTTTGAAAGCCAGCCTGTTCTTCTGATAATTCTTGGTTCACATATTGCTGAAACCTAGCTTTTAGAATCTTAAGTGTAACCTTGCTGAGACAGATGCCAGAGCATCTGGGCTCATATATGAATTTTGCCTATTTATTGTATGAATGACTCTAAGCAAATCACATAACCTCTCCATAACCTTAGGTTCTTCGTCAGATAAGGGGGCTCGACTGAATGACCACTTAGGTTCTTTCCAACTCAAATATATTATCTTAACCATAAAAAGGTTTGAGATCTTGAGAAGGCCAAACTCTGCTCAGGTACAGAGCACAAGTTGGACAATCCATTCTGAAGGCTTAGTGTAAAAGCCAAGGTCCAAATGGAAACTATTCCAATTTCTTCCATATCACGTCTTCCCAATTTGACTCCCATTGTTTTGTTTTAAATGTTGAGATTTCTCAGAACATTGGGCATACTACATGATAGGGTTACATATGGTGTGTGTCTCTAGCTCCCTTCATTAAATAGCTCCAGATGATTCTCATTGACCATCTGATTTTATAGAGTAAATTAATTTTAAAAATTGAAGAGTAGATATATAATGAATTTACCAGATCAAAGATATAATTTACTTTGTTCTCTATTACTGTTGTATAATTTTAAAAGTTTTTTTTCTAAATGTATTCATTCACTGCACTTAATGTAGTTATCCACTGACTAAAACATATCTTAATAAAATTGTAATTATAGACTTATAATGTCATCATCTTTACCTGTTCTGTGTGTGTACACATATACACTGCTTAGATACAAAGATGCTTAATATTTTTTCAAGTACTTTAAGAAAAACAGAAAAAAATAATGGTAATGATACAGTGGAAAAGCACTAGGGCTAGTCTGAGTATCTCCAGATACCTGAGTTTTATTTCTACCTCTTGACACTTACTAACTCTGTGGTCATGTAACAGAATCTTGCAGGTAAAAAAGGAATCTTATCTGTAAAATAGAAACTACTTTTTGTACCAACTATCTCACAGTATGGTTTTGGGAAACTTGAAAGTACTATATTTTAAAGTACTATATAAATGGTTAATTTGGGAATATTAATGTTAAAAGCTTCAGTCTTTCTTATATAATTTTATATTTCATCCATTTAAGAACATGAGATTAATTTTAGTCCTCAAGAGCTATTTCATTTATTTTATAAATCACCATTCATCAAAAACCTACAATGTGCTGTTGCTGAGGGAGAATCAAAAGATAAATATGATGTAGCCACTGCCCTGGAATAGCTTCCAGTCTCGTTAGAGGAAAATTACCATTGGAAGTACTGACTTTCTTCCTTTCCAGTTTCTATCTTTCTCCAAAAGAATCCTGGACAAGTGCTGAAAGCATTTACAATGTTTTGTCTTGCCTTTTAAAGAATTTTCCCTCTGTTTCCATCTGTAGGTGGAGGTAAAGCCATATGTGTTGGATGACCAGATGTGTGATGAATGCCAGGGTGCACGCTGTGGTGGAAAGTTTGCCCCTTTCTTTTGTGCCAATGTCACTTGCCTGCAGTATTATTGTGAGTTTTGCTGGGCGAACATCCACTCTCGTGCAGGACGTGAATTCCATAAGCCATTGGTCAAGGAAGGCGCTGACCGCCCACGTCAGATCCACTTCCGCTGGAACTAAGTATAGTGAACCAGCCTCTATTTAAGGAAAGATGGGTGCATGTGGCTTACTGTGTTTGAAGATACTGACGTGCAGAAGAAATAAGTGCATTCTTCTGCTTTTCACCCCAGCTATCAATACATGCATCTTTATCAGCAGCCAAAACACTACAAGCCTCTTGTTTTTCACCAAAACCCTACATCTCAGGCTTACTAATTTTTGTGATATTTTCATGTTAAAATAAAATGTTTTTTTGTATTTTCTCCAAGTTATTTTTATATGTAAAGTTAAAACTAGATATGAGAATGTTTTTTGCATAGGGGCACACAGTCTGCTGCTATATTTAGTGGGTGAAGCGTGCACTTATTTCTAAACATGGGTTTTTAACTTCAAGATCTGCCCCAGTAATTTACCAAAGGTAGCAAAATAATAGTGAAGATGGAATATGTCTGCTACAAAAAGCTTATTTTTATTGTTGCTATTTTCAGTGTATACATAAACTAAAAAAAATTAGGGTTGATTTTTGCTCTCCATTTTGACTTGCAAGAAATAATACCTCAAGATAATCTGATTTATTAGCTATTTTTAAACATTTTTAATCACAAGCTGTATTAGCTTTGCTGCTATATAGGTGTTATGTGTAATGCCACCTATTAATACGGGATTGAAAACGTTTAAGACATACTGCATTGCAGATGAAATGCAGGCAGCACAATATGGCCTAAACTGCCATAGTTTTAGAATGTGAAGAAAAATTGCATGTTTACTTACCTGTATACACCATATGCATGCACTAGAATTATTTACTAACCAGAGGTGAGTTATTGCAAATGTTCAGGAATTAAAAAGCTCTCTTGAATCTAGGTAGCATGAGCAAATTATAAAATTTGTTCCAAAAAAAGTAAACAACAAACTTGCATGCATTATTGTGACTCAAGTTTTTAAAAATGTCCTAAATGTGTACAATATGCAAATTAGTTTTAGATTAGAAAGTGCAGCCATTTTGTGACCTGGTCGGTAGTGGAATTCGATTTATGCAGACTGGATGTAATATTTGTAATCCCTGTGCAATTCTGTGATGTGCGGTTCTAATTCGTGTGGAGTGATTTAGTATAGGTAAAAGGTTGAGTTTTGATTTTTTTTTTTAAGCTAGAACTTAAAATAATTAAAGTTGATTTTTAGCCCCTTTAAATAGTTCATGGTTAAGATTTCCTCTACAAACCAAAGATGGCCAGCACACTGCTAACAGTCACCAAATGTGAAACCCATAAGTAATCCATGTTAAAAAAAAAACAAATGTACTTAAAGAATGCATAACACTTTAATAAACCTAAGTAAAGTCAAAATGGAGATGGTGTAATATACAGAAGGCTAGTTGCATAAAACTAAATTTTACTTAAGACAACAGTGAAATCTGGCCTAAACTTGCTTACATGTTTGACCTGTGACCTGTGTGCATTGTGGTCTTGTCTAAACTGGGGTCACTGTTGCATGGAAAGTTATTTAATGGTTAAAGAATTGCTTTTCTTTTAAGTTGATGAAGGAATTCTAGTAATGACCTTGCTTACAATTTTTTTTTAAGTAATTTGGAAACAGGCAATATTTAATAAGTTTCCCTTGGGTACTGAGCACTACTAGAATATCATTAGCGGTGTTTTTTCTCTTCAGAGCATTTTTAAAATGCAACTAGCCCCTGCGTTTTAATGTATTAGCCTGTTCTGCAGTCGAAGCAAGCACCTGGCAATGAGAAGTGTTTTTAAAAATGCAAAATTAAGAGTTTGACTCTAAAGAGAGAAAATTACAAGGGTGCTGCTCTCTCTGCCGCCCCTTGGGACAATCCTTCATGTAAGCAAAGTGTTGATCTTTTATTGGTTGTCTATGGTGTGCTTTTTTGTACTGTACAATATGTGGTTCATGTCTAACTCTGCTGTTTTATCGTGGTTGTGGTTCCAGTTTTTAATGTTTAAAGTTGATGCTGTTTTAAGAAGAGCTTTTTACTAATTTATTTGTCAATGTTCCCTATTTGTTACTTAACCA